>SJXQ01001228.1:352513-398708 GCA_006408695.1 Aepyceros melampus
TGAGGTTATTGATATTTCTCCCAACAACCTTGATTCCAGCTTGTGTTTCTTCCAGTCCAGTGTTTCTCATGATGTACTCTGCATAGAAGTTAAATAAGCAGGGTGACAATATACAGCCTTGACGTACTCCTTTTCCTATTTGGAACCAGTCTCTCCAATTCTTTGTGACCCCGTTGGCTACAGCATGCCAGGCCTCCCTGTCCTTCACCATCTCCCAGAGCATGCCTAAATGCATGTTCATTGAATTCATGATGCCATTCAACCATCTGTCACCCTCTTCTCTTGCCCTCAGTCTTTCCAAGGAACAGGTTCTTTTCCAATGAGTCTGTTTGAACTATTTACTCTTTAACCATTTTAAGCATGGCGTTATTGCTTTCTTTCTTTAGTTTATTTGTTTTCACTTTTGCTCCTTTGTTGCATTAGTCTGCCATGCAGCAATTGCACTGTACAATATTACAATAAAGACTGCGAAGTTTTATGGCTGTTAAGTCCATTACAGTGGGCAATAGTACTTCTCTCTGGTTCTTAGTGGTCATGCTTTCTGTACTCTCTCACAAAAAAATGTGTTTTTCAGGTGATTATTTTGGACAATGTCAAAATAAAAATTTATGGTGTATTACTGTTGATTTACTTTGAATTAAAACATTTATATTGATAAGAAAAAAAATAACATATTGTATAACTTGAATCTTGAATTCTGTGTGTGCTCAGTTGAGCCCATCTCTTTGTGACCCAGTAGGCTGTGGCCTGCCAGGATCTGCTGTCCAAGGAATTTTCCAGGCAAGAACACGGGAGTGGATTGTCAGTTCCTACTCCAGAGGATCTTCCTGACCCAAGGATTGAACCTGTGTCTCTTGAGTCTCCTGCATTGAAAGACGGATTCTTTACTGCTGATCATCTGGGAATCATTTATTTTAAAAAAAATAACAACAACTTTATATGATGTAGGGAAAGATGGGACTCTTCTCATACTGAGAAACTCACTTTTCTTGAGGTGCTAGCTTTTCATCTGTGTCTCTAACTGCACTGCTCAGAAGTAGCTATGAATAGTAGCTCGCCTGTCCACTGAATCTCAGGCCACTGCTCTTCTTTCTGCCGACTCAGCACACTGGAATTTTGAAAACATAGCTGCCCTTTGGGGATTTCCCTGGAGGTCCAGTAGTTAAGAATCTGCCTTGCAATGAATGTGGAAACGTGGGTTTGAGCCCTGGTCAGGGAGCTAAGATTACATATACTGCAAAGAAACTAAACCGGAGAGCCACGACGAGACAGCCGGTACCCCACAGCTAATGACACCCATGGGCTCTCAAGCCAGTGGGCTGCAACTGCTGAGCCCACAACACAGCCAGAGAATCTGTGAGCTTCAGTGGAAGATCTCACTTGATGCAGTGAAGATCCATGTGCAACAACTAAGATCCAAGGCAGCCTAGTTGATTAATTTTAAAAACACCACCCTTATGGAAATGGGTTGTAAAGAGCTCCAGACTTGTATTCACATGACTCAGCAGCTAATCAAACTTACTTTTAAAATCTAGGCTTTCTACATACTTTCTGTACACACACTCCTGTGTTATATTCTGTGACTTATATTTGTGTTCTTTCTCTATAGAGACCTACCTTGTCTCTGCTTCTCCATTCAAAACCTGGAGTTGTGTTCCTGAGCTGGAATGTCATAGATTTATCTTTACAGTTTGCCTGAAACCTCCTTGATACCACGTTTTATTAAATGAAGTAAATATATCCCTGGTTCAGGAAGATCTCCTGGAGAAGGTAATGGTTACCCACTCCAGTATTCTTGCCTGGAGAATCCCATGGATGGAGGAGCCTAATTGGCTACAATCCCTGGGGCTGAAAAGCGTCGGGCATTACTGAGTAACACTTTCACTTTTTTATACTAAAAATATCCTGTGTGTCGGTCCTATGTTCCATAATGTGAACACTATTGCCCTGATCTCAGCTACTACTCACTGAAGGGCAAATGCGTCAAGCAATATTGGTCAGCCAATGCTAGGAAGATGAGTGTCGCTTTGTGAAGACCAGGGAGACTCAGATCCTGTACCACCTCTGATGAGGGTGGGGTGGCCACTGCTGGCGCTCTTGGAAGCCGCAGGTCAGAGAGGTCCGGAATTCTGGCCAGTGTGCCAAGGCCCAGCCTCCATGCTGTGTGCCTGGCACCACACCAGCCCTTCTTGCTCCAGCACTACTCCTCTCTGGGGGGATGATGCCAGTGCTGGGGGTGCGGATGACTTTGGACTCGTGCAGCAGAAACAGTGGCGAGCAGTCCCTGCAAGTGAGGTCTCAGCTTCCCAGGGAGTCCTAAGCACTGGACCCCAGGGCCAGCAGTGAGGACTGGAGTCCCTGGTCCTTGCTTGCCTAGTCAAGAACGGATTCAAGAGAGGAGGCAGAAGGTAAAGTGTAAAGCAAAAGGTTTATTGGAAAGAAAAGTGCGTGCGGAAAGGCGCAGGGCGAACTCGGAGGGAGAGTCGTGCCTTGGGGAAGTTTAAATCCTTTATCAGTGGGCAGTTTTCTGGGTCTTTGTCTTTCTCTTCGCCAGTCACCTTGCTTTGTCCCCTCCTGGTTAGTTAGTCTTAGGAGGTGTGCATGTAACCTTCAGTCAAGATGAGTCTCGAAGTGAAGGGTTCTGGGAAGAGCAAGACTCACTATGGCCTGGAATCACCCACTGATTTTTGACCCCAAGGAGCCTTTCTGCACATGAATAGCATCTCCCTTGTCTCAAAAAGGGGGTTGTAGAGATCCCTTAATCTTTTACTCAAGCAGGGTCTTGCTGCCTTTTGTCCTTGCCTTGAAGATTACTTTAAGGTGCTTACAAGAGACAAAGCCTGTGTTCCTGTTGCTGCTTCAATAACTTCAGATATGCAGATGACACCACCCTTATGGCAGAAAGTGAAGAGGAGCTAAAAAGCCTCTTGTTGAAAGTATTGCTTTTTTGCATTTCTTTGCCATGGGGATGGTCTTGATCCCTGTCTCCTGTACAATGTCACGAACCTCATTCCATAAAACTAAGTTGAAAATGCTTATTCACTGAACATCAAACCATGACAAAAAGACAAACCTAAAGCAAAAACTTTGCAACCATATCACTGTACTTATCTGAGCCTTAACTGAGTTATCAAGTGGTTGATGAATCCTTAGAGTGCCATATGATAATTGAGGTGCAGAAGTTTTCAGAAACAAAAAGAACTTTGTCTACATGCATATATAGGCTATAAGTATCATGTTCCTTTACATCTATATATCACTGCAAGTGTATTAGGAAAGTTCAGAAAATTCCAGTAGCCATCAATTCTCAATCTGTGTTTAATTACCTGAAAAATCTAGACAAGTTTGAATCATCCAAGCCAGTGGTGTTTCCATAACCAACTGTTTCTAATAAACATACAAGATCAGAAGCAGTTCTGCTTTCTTAACCCTCAGCAATTTAAAATAGCTACAGAGAGAAAAGCAATACTAGGGAGAGCACAAAATATGCCTTGTGGAGTGTTCCAATGCAGCACATTCATTAAATACTTCTTATGATTCTTTAAATATTTTACTCATGAACACCATATAAAATTATGGTCTTTCTAATGCTGAAATTTGGACTGCCTGCTTATTCTATGTCCAACTCCATCCCCTCTCCATGATTTTTACCTTGACTCTTCCCCAAAGTATACCAAAATCTTATTTTCTGTAAGTTCAAATTGGTTTCACCACTTCTAGAATAACCACTCTTACAGTTGTTTATAGTTTTTAAATGATCCTTTATGATATCTAAATAATCACTTATCACTGCTACCACATTAAAAAATCATCTGATGATGATGACATAATTGAACAACAGTTGGGAAATCATCAACTGTAAACAGATGCTGATGAGCTCTTCAAAAATCTAGATGACATGGATTATTTGTAATCCATAACTCTATGGAGAATAAAAACACAGCGTAAGAAAATTTCTGTCAACTAACCCTAAAGGGAAATTATATGATAAAACTTCACAAATCCTGAATAAAAGAGAGAAGTTTACTTCAATTATTGAATACCTTACACAGATGCAGTATTAGTATATTCAAATAGACAGACAAAAACAAGTGAATAAGACATGCTTGATTTAAGAACCTACCTTTCTCATCTAAGGTATTATCAGCATAAGAGGCTATTTTTTTTTATTTTTAGATTTTTTTAATACACTGAGATTTAATTTAGACAAATCTTTTATTTTAGCCACATAATGATGGCTATCTCCCCCAACTCTGTGTTGTTGTCAATATAAAGGACAAAGCATTTGTACAACCCCACTCAAGTTTTATTCTTTAGCATCTTTTAGACCAGTGAAGAAAGTTATATAAACAAATAATTGCAATATACTGAGAAATAATGTTATATTAGACAAACAATAAGATCACAGATGATAAACTGTGTTATAGTATAATTACTTTATTCTGCAATTAACAACTAACACTGGCAATATAAGAGCTAAAGTGCCTTTTTAAAATACTGATCATCAATAACCTTTAGAGGAACTGCCAGCTTACAATCTTTAAAAAGTTCAGGTAATATGGCTAAAGAATGTTCAAACTACCACACAACTGTACTCATCTCACATGCTAGTAAAGTAATGCTCAAAATTCTCCAAGCCAGCCTTCAGCAATACGTGAACTGTGAAATTCCAGATGTTCCAGCTGGATTAGAAAAGGCAGAGGAACCAGAGATCAAATTGCCAACATACGCTGGATTATCAAAAGAGCAAGGGACTTCCAGAAAAAACAACTATTTCTGCTTCACTGACTATGCCAAAGCCTTTGACTGTGTGGATAACAATAAACTGTGGAAAATTCTGAAAGAGATGGGAATACCAGGCCACCTGACCTGCCTCTTGAGAAACCTGTATGCAGGTCAGGAAGCAACAGTTAGAATTAGACATAGAATAATGACTGGTTCCAAATAGGAAAAGGGGTACATCAAGGCTGTATATTGTCACCCGCTTATTTAAATTATATGCAGAGTACATCATGAGAAATGCTGGGCTGGAAGAAACACAAGCTGGAATCAAGATTGCTGGGAGAAATATCAATAACTTCAGATATGCAGATGACAGAATCCTTATGGCAGAAAGCGAAGAAGAGCTAGAGAGTCTTTTGATGAAAGTGAAAGGGGAGAGTGAAAACGTTGGCTTCAAACTCAACATTCATTTTTTTCCCCCACAATGTTACTTTTATTTTTTTTCTCTTTTCATTTTTTTTTATTTTGCTTTACAATACTGTATTCATTTTGCTATACATTGACATGAATCAGCCACGAGTGTACATGAACTCCCAATCCTGACCCCCACCTCCCCCTTCCTGCCCCACACCTTCTCTCTGGATTATCCCCGTGCATCAGCCCCAAGCATCCTGCATCCTGCATCAAACCTGGACTGGCGATTCGTTTCACTTATGATATCATACATGTTACACTGCCACTCTGCCAACTCATCCCACCCTCTCCCTCTCCCACAGAGTCCAAAAGGCCGTTCTATACATCTGTGTCTCTTTTGCTGTCTTGCGTACAGGTTTATCATTACCATCATTCTAAATTCCATATATATGTGTAAGTATACTGTATTGGTGTTTTTCTTTCTGGCTTACTTCACTCTGTATAATCGGCTCCAGCGTCATCCACCTCATTAGAACTGATTCAAATGTATTCTTTTTAGTAGCTGAGTAATACTCCATTGTGTATATGTACCACAGCTTTCTTATCCATTCATCTGCTGATGGACATCTAGGTTGCTTCCATGCCCTGGCTATTATAAACAGTGCCGCAATGAACATTGGGATACACGTGAAAAACTAAGATCATGGCATCCAGTCCCGGCACTTCATGGCAAATAGATGGGGAAACAATAGAAATAGTGGCTGACTTTATTTTTTGGGCTCCAAAATCACTGCAGATGGTGATTGCTTACTCCTTGGAAGGAAAGTTATGACCAACCTAGACAGCATATTAAAAAGTAGAGACATTACTTGTCAACAAAGGTCTGTCTAGTCAAGGATATGGTTTTGCCAGTAGTCGTGTATGGATGTGAGAGCTGGAATATAAAGAAAGCTGTGAAGTCCATCAGTTGTGTCCACCTTTGTGACCCCATGACTGTAACCCACCAGGCTCCTCTGTCTATGGGATTCTCCAGGCAAGAATACTGGAGTGGGTTGCCACTTCCTTCTCCAGGAGCCCTTCCTGACCCAGGGATTGAGCCCAGGTCTCCCGCATTGCAGGCAGACTCTTTACCCATCTGAGCCACTAAAGCTGAATGCCGAAGAACTGATGCTTTTCAATTGTGGTGTTGGAGATGACTCTTGAGAGTCCCTTGGACTGCAAGGAGACCCAGCCAGTTCATCCTGAAGGAGATGAGTCCTCGGTATTCAATAGAAGGACTGATGTTGAAGCTGAAACTCCAATACTTTGGCCACCTGATGTGAAGAGGTGACTCATTTGCAAAACCCTGATGCTGGTAAATATTGATGGCAGGAGGAGAAGGGGATAACAGAGGATGAGATGGCTGGATGGCATCACCGACTCGATGGACATGAGTCTGAGTGAACTCCGGGAGTTGGTGATGGACAGGGAGGCCTGGCATGCTGTGATTCATGGGGTCACAAAGAGTCAGACACGACTGAGCAACTAAACTGACTGACTAACTGAACTGAGTGACTGAACTGAACTGAATATGGCTTTTTGAGACTTGGATACAGAGAGTAGAACTGTGTGACAGGGCAATAAATCAAGGATGTAGCTTTCTACGGGTCTTAAGTAAATATGTTTCTACAATTAAGTTAGCCCTTGAATTTAAATATTTTTAATACTAAAAATATTTCTTATTATATATACATAACATATGTAACTAACCACTACACATTGACACACTAGCTAGAAAACTATATCCTGGATAATCTTTTTTTAACACATGTATTTTATGTCAAGGATGAGTTAGACAAAAATTGACAGATACATCACCTTTTTATTCTTGGATTTCAATCATTCCTAAGAGCTTAAATTTATATTTCTTTTTTTGCATATAAGCACAAAGTGTGAACAACCAACCTCCCACTTCTTCCAGAGACCACACCTCATGTTAAGTCATAATCTTCCCCTTACTCTTGATGTGTAAATCCTATTTGTGAAGATCTTAATCAATTATATGTAAAGTAAATTACATATGTAGTAAAGCTATAAAATTTCATGAGATTCAATCCAGAAATCACTTGTCATGAGATACTGGGCTTTCCAGTATGCATAACTAAAGCAACCCTTGTATGTATCAGTGTACAGTCATATTAGTCCCACTCCCTTTTCACTATTTCACTTCAGTTCAGTAGCTCAGTCACTTCAAACTCTTTGTAATTCCATGGACTGTAGCACGCTAGGCCTCCCTGTCCATCACCAACTCCTGTAGTTTACTTAAACTCATGTCCATTGAGTCAGTGATGCCATACAACCATCTCATTCTCTGTCGTCACCTTCTGCTCTCACCTTCAATCTTTACCAGCATCAGGGTCTTTGCAAATGAGTCAGTTCTTCACATCAGGTGGCCAAAGTATTAGAGTTTCAGCCTCAGTCATTCCAGTGAATATTCAGGACTGATTTCCTTTAGGATGGACTGGTTGGATCTCCTTGCAGTCCAAGGGACTCTCAAGAGTCTTCTCCAACACCACAGTTCAAAAGCATCAGTTCTTTTGGTGCTCAGCTTTCTTTATAGTCCAATTCTCACATGCATACATGACTACTGGAAAAACCATAGTTTTGACTCTATGGACATTTGTAGGCAAAGTAATGCCTCTGTTTTTTAATGTGCTCTCTAGATTGGTCATAACTTTCCTTCCAGGAAGCAAGTGTCTTTTAATTTTACAGCTTCAGTCACAATCTGCAGTGATTTTGGAGCCCCAAAAAATAAAGTCAGCCACTGTTTCCACTATTTCGCCATCTATTTCCCATGAAGTGATGGGACCAGATGCCATGATCTTAGTTTTTTGAATGCTGAGTTTTAAGCAAACTTTTTCATTCTCCTCTTTCCTTTAATCAAGAGGCTCTTTAGTTCTTCTTTACCCTCTGCCCTAAGGGTGGTGTCATCTGCATATCTGAGGTTATTGATATTTCTCCCAACAATCCTAATTCTGGCCTGTGCTTCATCCAGCCCAGCATTTCTCATGGTGTATTCTGCATATAAGTTAAATAAGCAGAGTAACAATATACAGCCTTGACATACCCCTTTCCTGATTTGGAAACAGTCTGTTGTTCCATGTCCAGTTCTAACTGTTGCTTCTTGACCTGCATACAGATTTCTCAGGAGACAGGTCATGTGGTCTGGTATTCCCATCTCTTGAAGAATTTTCCAGTTTGTTGTGATCCACACAGTCAAAGGCTTTGGCATTGTCAATAAAGCAGAAGCAGATGTTTCTCTGGATCGCTCTTGCTTTTTCAATGATCCAGCGGACATTGCCAGTTGGACCCCTGGTTCCTCTGCATTTTCTAAATCCAGTTTGATCATCTGGAAGTTCACAGTTCATGTATTGCTGAAGCTTGGCTTGGAGAATTTTAAGCATTATTTTGCTAAAGTGTGAGATGAGTGCAATTGTGCATTAGTTTGAGCATTATTATATTATCACTATTTTATTTCTACTAATTGAAGATTTGATTCTAAAACTAGGTTCGATGCAGGATGCAGGATGCTTGGGACTGATGCACAGGGATAATCCAGAGAGAAGGTGTGGGGCAGGAGCGGGGAGGTGGGGGTCGGGATTGGGAGTTCATGTACACTCGTGGCTGATTCATGTCAATGTATAGCAAAACGAATACAGTATTGTAAAGCAAAACAAACTAAAAAATAAAAATCAATTTAAAAAATAAAATTTCAGACTGAAATAAAATGGTTACTATTTTCCAAAAAATTGCATGAGAATTCTTAAAGATTGTTAGTCCCCAATAAATACATTTTAGTGTATTGGCATATCATGAATTATTTTTAGCTTTTGGTTAATGATAAAAAATTATCAAAAAGTCTACCATGAATTTATAATGCTCTGTAGTATAGAATGTAATCTCTGAGTTTTTGCTGTACCTAATAGATGTATACAAATTACATTCAAGGTATCGTACCCTTGTGTATATACATAATCATGAAGATCAAGGAAAGTGGATTAAAGAAATATAATGATTAAATTTTATTAAGGGATGAATGGCCCCCAGATCTGCCTCTTATAGCTTAATACTGTTCTCAGTGATTCCAGCTTTACACACCTTTGACTTTTTCAAGGTTGACATGAGTACCAAAGCAAACCAGCCATATATACCAAATACTTTTGGGCAATAGCACCATTTAGGGCCAATGAAAGCTTGTTGGTAGCAAAATAATGATCATTTAAGCATTCAAACAAAGGTCATATCAAGATTTGCCTTAAAACTCCATCTCTTCTAATAAGCCTTCCTCAAGGACTTTACTTTCTCTTTAGAACTTCTATTGTCTTTCCTATTCTATTGTTTTCCTCTATTTCTTTGCATTAATTGCTGGGGAAGACTTTCTTCTCTCTCCTTTCTATTCTTTGAAACTCTGCAGGTGTCATTATATTATTTATTGAAGACTAAGTGTCCTAGTGGGCTTCCCTGGTGGCTCAGAGGTTAAAGCGTCTTCCTCCAATGTGGGAGACCCGGGTTCGATCCCTGGGTCGGGAAGATCCCCTGGAGAAGGAAATGGCAACCCACTCCAGTATTCTTGCTTGGAGAATCTCACGGACTGAGGAGCCTGGTGGGCTGCAGTCCATGGGGTCACAAAGAGTCGGACACGACTGAGTGACTTTACTTACTTACTTACTTAAGTGTCCTAGTATGCCATATCCCAAACTTTCATTCTTCACTCTCAATCACCCTTATCCATTAAACCTGCGTGCACTGCACGCATTGGACCTTTCTTGTAGTTCCTATTGTATATATCCATAGCTGACTGTCTTTTGTTCTCTCTCAGCCCATTTTCATTCTCTTTCCTCCATCTCTAGTTTACCTTCACCTTACTGTTTACCAATCTCATAGGTCATAGCTTATGGAATTACAGACAGTAGCTGCTCTAAATGCTCTCTTACTATCAATCTCATATCTATCTTGTTCAGTTTTTGTGAAACATAGCTTAGGTGTTGAAGAAATCAGGGCCTACATGATGAAACTGCTACTTCAGCCTAACACTGGACAATGCACTACAGGTGTTTACCTATGCTTAGGGCAGTCTGGTTTTGTTTTGTGTCTTCCTAGAAGTTCAGACTAGAAGTTGAGAATGTTAGTAATGACACTGATGTTTTCATTAAAACCTTCATCCAACAGTTGTTGAGACAAAGACTGATTCACAGGCTTACTCAAGTTCACTGTGCTAGTCAATGAGACCTTGAACAGATGGGGACGGTCCCCATCTCCTTCCTTTTCTGTTTCACCACACAGATTTTATACTATAATAATATTATGAAATTTGATGTAAGTAGAATTTAACAGTTATGGATAGGAAATAGTTATTATATAAGTACTTATTTGGATTTGTGAAAAATCATTATTACAAACCCACCCTCACAAAACAGGAGATGGTAATAATAGCCAGAGGCACAAACAGGTTAATTTAGCCAAGAACACACATCTCATTAATATCGTTATGAAGCAAATAATGTCCAATCTATATACAGGCATATCTCATTTTATCGTGATTCACTTAACTGCTTTTGGCAGATACTGAATTTTTATAAACTGAAAGTTTCGGCAACTCTGCATCAAACAAGGCTATTTGCTCCACTTTCCCATCAGCATTTGCTCATTTTTTGTCTCTGCATCACACTGGGGTAATTCTCACAATATTTCAAACTTTCATTATTATTGTATTTGTTATGATATCTGTGATCAGTGATCTTCGTGCTACTACTGCAAAGAGATTGCAACTCACTGAAGGTTCAGATGACAGTTAACAGTTTTTAGCAACAAAGTATTTTTTTAATTAAGGTGTGCACATTGTCATTTTAATATACAATGCTATTTCACACTTAATAGACTACAGCATAGTGCAAGCATAAATTTTATATGCACTAGGATAAATCTGTGTGACTTTATTGCATACTCACTTTATGGCAGTGGTCTGGAACCAAACCCACAATATCTTTGAGGTATGCCTGCATTTTATTGCTATTTGCCTAGGCTGCTTTCCTAAGATTTCCAAAATCAGATCAAAATTATTAGTGTCATTTTACAGAATGGTTTAAAATAAAGGCAAATATATACTGAAAGCAAAGAACAGGGAAATGGACATTTTGAGAAGTGCTGAAACAGGCCTCTTTCAAAATCTACCTAAAAATGTTGAGCTGTGAAACTACGGAAAGAATATTTATTTTTGCAACTGCAGTGAGAATCATGCAGTTTCTTCCAAGGATCTGTAAACATTCCTTGAGGGTGGTCTATCACCAAAATTCATTCCCTTACCACTTTCCATACCCTAGCAGCTTGCCACTTAATTAATATTAAAGATATTATCTGGTACACGTGAATGCTAACAATTTTGAAAACTTGACAAAAAGTAAATTATCATGTGCAAATAAAAATTATGGAAAAGTGATACCATAATATATAGAAAACCCAAACTGATGAATAAAAAGAAGAAAAGAGAGAGAGAGAAAGAGACAGAGACAGATGCAGAGAGAGAGAGAAAGAGAAGATAATAGTTCAGAAGCATAAAACTCAGTTTATTATGATTTACCTATTTTTCTCTCTATAGGCAAACACTTTATATATACATCTCTCTTGCAGAAGATATAAAACAAATCCTTGACTATCTCATAGAAATGTCATGAGAACTAAAGAAATAAATCTCCTAATGTGGAATAAATAAGGCTTTGAGTAAATGTGTTATCAAAATTCCTAAACAAAACTGAAGAGGCTAGTAAAAAATAAAGCAGAGATGCTTGTAGATAGATAACAAATATAGACATATAAGCCAGTTGAAAAGCAAGTTTTCTATTAAAAATTGTTATTCCATTAAATCTAAAATCCACTGTTAGAGTTAAGCAATTTACCTGTAGAAGATGATGGTGATTTTTATTTTGATATTAGTTTTGATATGATAAAAATGTAAACAAAATGGTACAGATCAGTCAACTGAGATAATCTCAATTTATAAAATATAAGTCTACGGCTTATTTTTCCAAAGAAGAAAGTATGAAGAGGAGAGGTGGGGAACAGAGGGATGAAGTGTATATGTCATATAAAGCTATGATGTGAAAGCTGTTAAATCATACCAGACAGTATGCAAAGAAAAAATGTTGACACAATTACAACAAACATTAGCTGACATCACTGATGGGAGAGTTGTTATGTATTCTGGCAAGAGAATCTTCTAAAACACTGAACATTACTTTAAACACTAGAACCTCAAAACCCAATTAATAATTGGTGGCATACTTTTTAATGACTTTCACTTTCATCCCATCCTTAAACAGAATCATATACAAATAGATAAAAACATACACACACATGCATGCACACAGACACACACACACTCATCACCAGACCTGTGCTTTTTAAGGAGACCTAGGTACACGTGTCTGTATGTTGTGAATCTGATGCCAGTGGTCCTGCCTGTTGCCTCCTCATTACGTGGTTTCCTCACCTCCATGTCTTCTCATTGACTGCAAGCCAACCTTTATCCTCCACTGCTGATGCACAAAGTTCTAATCATCCACACGCTACCACCAGTCCCAATCCCTATTACTCCTCTCATCTCTTCTCCCCCACTTTTTCATTTTTGACTTTTATTCTTTTATGTCTCTGATTGCTTCCTTGAATTTTTTTAAAATTTTACTGACAAAGCTTTAGAAACCTCTTTGCATAAGCCTTTCTCTTCTGACCATTCCTAATATGTATGTACCAAGAAAGCATAAATACCTTGTTACAGAGATATATTGAGTACTAGAACATATATCCCACTATAATTGCTTGCATTTTCATTTTGTATATCTTATGTGAAAATTTTAATTATAGATAACTGCATTTATACTATTATATATAAGATATAACTTTCCTTATAATACTTTGTATTGATAATGATATATTTGTGTCTAGATCTAGAATATGTGTGTGTGTGTGAATTCATGTATGTATACATACACATACATGTCCCTAAAACAGTTCCTCACTTATTTGTGAGTTCACATTGAGTAATCAATAATTTAAAGAATGAATGGATACTAGGTACTGGTCTGTTTTTTCTCATATTGATCTAAAATCCAGCACTCACAGTGAGACAGGTATCATATTTAAAACTTTGACCTAACATGTGTGCTTAATTACTTCTTCCTGCTGAAGAGTTCTTTCTTTTAAAAAATACTCTCCCTCTTTCTTTTGTTGTTTTCTTTCTTAATTTGTAAAAATTATTCTGTGTACTTAAAAGTTCAGCAGTGTTTCATAGATAACTCAGGTATTACTCCAGAAAAGAAAAGCCTACAAACACACTATATACCTAAATATATAAAGGCTAAAGTCTTTGACTAAAAATATCTACTTCGGCTTTATTGACTATGGCAAAGCCTTTGACTGTGTGGACCACAAAAAACTGGAAAATTCTTCAAGAAATGGGAATACCAGACCACTTGACTTGCCTCTTGAGAAATCTGCATGCAAGTCAGAAAGCAACAGTTAGAACAAGACATGGACCAACAGACTGGTTTCAAGTTGGGAAAGGAATACATCAAGGCTGTACATTGTCACCCTGCTTATTTAACTTCTATGCAGAGTACATCACAAGAAACGCTGGGCTGGATGAGGTACAGGCTGGAATCAAGATTTCTGGGAGAAATATTAATAACCTCAGGTATGTAGATGATACCACCCTTATGGCAGAAAGCAAAGAAC
This sequence comes from Aepyceros melampus, assembly GCA_006408695.1. Classification (NCBI taxonomy): domain Eukaryota; kingdom Metazoa; phylum Chordata; class Mammalia; order Artiodactyla; family Bovidae; genus Aepyceros; species Aepyceros melampus. The sequence goes on from SJXQ01001228.1 coordinate 366,416, forward strand.
TAAAGAGCCTTTTGATGAAAGAGGAGAGAGGAAAAAGTTGGTTTGAAACTCAACATTCAGAAAACTAAAATCATGCCATCACTTCATTGCAAATAGATGGGGAAAGAGTAGAAACAGTAATAGACTTTTTATTTTTGGGGGTTCCACAATCACTGCAGATGGTGACTGCAGCCATGAAATTAAAAGACACTTGCTCCTTGGAAGGAAAGTTGTGACCAACCTAGACAGCATATTAAAAAGCAGAGACATTACTTTGCCAACAAAGGTCCATCTAGTCAAAGCTATGGTTTTTCCAGTAGTCATGTATGGATGTGAGAGTTGGACTATAATGAAAGCTAAGCACAGAAGAATTGATGCTTTTGAGCTGTGGTGTTGGAGAAGACTCTTGAGAGTCCCTTGGACTGTAAGGAGATCCAACCAGTCCATCCTGAAGGAGATCAGTCTTAAATATTCAGTGGAAGGACTGATGCTAAAGCTGAAACTCTAATACTCTGGCCACCTGATGCAAAGAACTGACTCATTTGGAAAGACCCTGATGCTGGGAAAGATTGAAGGCAGGAAGAGAAGGGGACGACAGAGGATGAGATGGCTGGATGGCATCACCAATTCGGTGGACATGCGTTTGAGTAAACTCCAGGAGCTGGTGATGGACAGGGACGCCTGGCGAGCTGCTGTCCTTGGGGTCACAAAGAGTTAAACACGACTGAGCGACTAAACTGAACTACGTCAAGATTGTATATTGTGACACTGCTAAATTTATAAAGAGAGTACACCATGAGAAATGCTGGCTGGATGAAGCACAAGCTGGAATCAAGATTGCCGGGAGAAATACCAATAACCTCAGATATGCAGATGACACCATCCGTGTGGCAGAAAGTGAAGAGGAACTAAAGAGCCTCTAGATGAAGGTGAAAGAAAAGAGTGAAAAACCTGGCTTAAAACTCAACATTCCAAAAACTAAGATCATGGCATCCAATTCCATCACTTCATGGCAAATAGATGGGGAGAAATGGAAACAGTGACAGACTTTATTTTCTTGAGCTACAAATCACTGCTGATGGTGACTGCAGCTGTGAAATTAAAAGATACTTTCTCCTTGGAAGAAAAGCCATGACAAATCCATACAGCATATTAAAAGCAGAGATATCATTTTGTTGACCAAAGTCCATATAATCAAAGTTACTGTTTTTCCTGTAGTCATGTACAAATGTGAGAGTTGGACCATAAAGAAGCCTGAGCACTGAAGAATTGATGCTTTCAAACTGTAGTGCTGGAGAAGACTTTTGAGAGTCCCTTGGACAGCAAGGAGATCCAACCAGTCCATCCTAAAGGAAATCAGCCCTGAATATTCATTGGAAGGACTAATGCTGAAGCTTCAATACTTTGGCCACCTGATGTGAAGAGCCAATTCATTGGAAAAGACTCTGGTGCTGGGAAAAATTGAGGCAGGAAGAGAAGAGGGCAACAGAGGATGAGACTGTTGGATGGCATCATCAACTCAATGGACATGAGTTTGAGCAAACACCAGGAGATAGAGAAGAAGGAAGCCTGGTGTGCTATAGTCCATGGCATATGAAAAGTTGGATGCGAGTGACTGAACAACAAAAATATACCTTTTTGCCGTATGACTACATGGGATGTCTTTAAGGATGAGCAGTCACTCTGAAGTAATTGTGGTAAAGGGCTTCCAGTTATTCTAACAATTGTTATTCCAACAACAATCACCCTCCCCCATTTTTGAAAGAATAAATAATCATTAAGAAATCAAGTATTCACTGGAAGGAGATTACTTATCATAAATTAAATTGATTTCAGGCCTTTAGCTTCCCCAAGCTTAGATCTTTTTTTTTTTTTCCCCTTCTCTGTTGTCTTATTGATAGAGTTGAGACTGATAGCTGGTCAAGGAAACCCCATCAGGTCAACACTTTGTAAAGAGAATTAACGGCCATGCCGATATAATAATCTCACTAAGTGCTTTAGTTCAACAATGAGAACCTAACTTAGGCAACCCCAGGCCAGTGTTTCCAGGTGCACAACTCAATCATCCCCAAATGATGACAGAACCACCCAATAATGTCATGAGAAAGGTCAGTCTACACACTTTTATCCCCAAGTACTATGTAGCTTTCAGATTTATACCCAACTTTGATATAGGCACTTGAACCAGACCTTCTGGATTGATGCTCTTGAGGAAGGAGAGAAAATGATCTGTTTCTTGAGAAGCAAGCCAATGTTGGTTTCCAGAAATTAGAAGACTTTAGTGACTGAACAACAACAGTCAGAAAAAGTGAAAGCAATAGTTGTTCAGTCGTGTCCGACTCTCTGCTGGACTACCCATGGAGAGTAGCCCACCAGGCTCCTCTGCCCATGGAATTCTCTAGGCAAGGATACTGGAGTGGGTAGCTGTTCCCTTCTTCAGGGGACTTTTCCAATCCAGGGTTTGAACCCACGTCTCCTATATTGCAGAAGATTTTTATCATCTGAGCCATCAGGAAAGCCCTTATAATCAGAGTACTTTATTTAATGATTGTAAAATAACTATTAATATTATCAAAGATAATAAACTAACAATATTTTCTGTAATTCACATTACATGGATTTTTGTGACAAAGTCTCAGATCTGCTTTCCTACCTTTGTAATCTGCTCAGGAGATTTGGTAGCCAAAACAATTATACTATCTATTTTTTAAATGGTGCTTTCACCTCAGGTTACAAAAGCTCTTGTGCTATAACTTGTGATAAATATCAATATCTATTAAATTAAGTAAAATATAAATCTACCTAAAGTGCCAAGAAGTATTTGAAGTGCCTCTCTGACTCAAAAAGAGCACTTTCATAATTTGAAAAGAAGGTATCATCATTGTATCACATTTCCAGAAAACAAAAGATGCTAGCTTTTGCATTTAAAATACTGTATTTATTGGTGGTTTATGGGGTGTGTAGGAAAACCAGGAGTTACTGCTGAAAGACAAATTCCATGCAGCTATAACAGAATGTTTAAATAAGTTATTTTTGAATGAGATCTTTTATGTCCCATGCAATTCAGTGCCTCAGGCTGTGAGCTCCTATAACTTGGGTTGAAGGAAGTCTAGTTTCTGTTGAAACAAAAGTATAAGATGAATTATGTCAAGAGAAACCCTAGTTTAATATGCTGTGCCCTGGCTCACTCATAGAAGTTTCTTTGTAAAATACCCTGAGGGTGCAGGCAAGGAGCAGATTCTAGTATTTCTGGTCAATTTCAAACAAACAAATGAAAATGACATAAAATGGCAGTAATATAGTCTTAGGAGCATAGGGAAGCTTGATCCTCCTGTCAGCCTCTTTAACTTTTTCCAACTGTGTTTAGTTTTCTTCCTTTATTATTTATTGACTTAGAAGCAAAGCTTTTCTTTGCACTTATCTGCTGGCTGTACAAAAATTAAATCCCCAAGATAACAGCATATATCTGGTATGTCCCAATTTCTAAAGAATTTCTTTTTTATGTATATGTTCTAAATTTCACCCCCTCAGTGAGACTCTCATGAACAAACAACACTCATTTCCTATTCCCTTTCCCTGCTTTATCCATCTCTAAAGACTTTGTAATGGTCTAATGTACTGTAAACCTTACCAATTTGCTTTTTGGATTGCCTGTCCTTCACTCTAGATCATAAACTCCATGAGACAAGGACTTTTGGTCTGTTTCGATCACTGATCACTGCTAAAACCTCACAGGCTTAAACATTGACTGGCACATACCTTAACAGCATTGGTTTAGGGTTTTAAGAAGTGGAATTCATAGGATAAATAAGAGAAGTGGAAAGGTAGGTTGAATATACAACAGGGATTATGTGTGATCTTTATAGCATGTTTCTTTACTGATTCTGGATTGATAATTGACCTAGTGGAATTTTTTGAAATATTCAGTGTTTATTTCTTTAATACCATTCTCTCTACCTCTTTCTAGTTCCTATTTTGTCTCTCTCCAGGCACCAAATATTCTTTCCTGCCTTACTCCCCAATACAGCACTCATATAGATAGTCCTTGTACTTCTACTTCAGAAAGGTGAGTAAAAAATATCCTCCTTCCTTTAAAATATGAAATGTCCCATGACTCCAGTTACTTCAATTATGATTCCTCCCCACGTCTTTCCGCAAACTTCCTCTTCTTTGAGATTACAGTAGATAATTTTTGGAGCCATATGTTTAAACAAACTCATTTATAACCTCTTTGACTCCCTAGGTTCTGTCTGCCAGTTTTGATTTTTCAGGTTAAATCAAACTAATCTTGAATTTTTTAAGTATCAGAAGTGTGACAAAGTCAAGCAAAATACTTTGGACAGGTTTAAAGATCCATCCTTGGGAGCAGGACCTAGGATGATCCGTTTATCTGGGATTTTACCAGTTTTATCACTGGAAGCTCCACATCCAGGGAAAACTCTCAGTGTCAGACAAACTGAGATACCTGGTCATCACAACCAGATCTCAAAATATGGGCAAGGTTTCCTTGCCTAGAAACATGCCTCTGGGCTAGGTTTCTTAACTCATCCTAGTTTGTCTCCTTCTCCTTCTACTCTTCTAGAACTAACAGAGTTTTGCACACCAACCATCATGGCAGTGCAAAACTGCCTCTGAGAGTGGGAATGGAGAGAGAACTGGAAGGGATCAGATGTCTGTATAGCTACTCAGTTTTTATTTGCCATCATGGATGCTCATTCAGGATAACCCAAGTAAATCATCAATGCAACCCAAACCATAAGACAATCAAATGTAGAATTAAATGTTGTCTTATAATCAATAAACAAATATATTTAAAATACATTCTAATCCATAAGAAATAATGTGACTTCCATGCAAAGAACAATTTGACACTGATTATTGGAAGACTACAGCAAAGTTGTTTGTTGTTTTGGTTTGTATCACTGATGGTGAATATTCTTTATTCATGAAGAAGTTTCTAGAAGTTTTTTAAGTGAGCAGTATCAGTCATACTATGTCAGTGTAGACATATAATCAGTCACCGTGGATTCATTCTAACATTGAACTTAGCTCCAAGTGCCTCTGACTATTATTCTACATCCAAGCTTTACCTATATTATGGAAAAAGCACTAGTTTAGAACTTAGCCTGATCCAGTCCTAGCTTCACCATGTCTCAGATGTGAGAATTTGAGCAATAAGAGAATATTCCTAAGGTGATCAATAAACAGGGAACAAGGTCTAACCTGCACATTCACATGGCTATTGTTGGATCAATAAGATAAGGACCTTAGGAGGTTTTTTCACACATATAACATATTCTGACTATTTAGTAACATCAATTCCTTCAGTTCAGTTCAGTCGCTCAGTCGTGTCCGACTCTTTGCGACCTCATGAATTGCAGCACTCCAGGCCTCCCTGTCCATCACCAACTCCCGGAGTTCACTCAGACTCACGTCCATTGAGTCCGTGATGGCATCCAGCCATCTCATCCTCTGTCGTCCCCTTCTCCTCCTGCCCCTAATCCCTCCCAGCATCAGGGTCTTTTCCAATGAGTCAACTCTTCACATGAGGTGGCAAAGTACTGGAGTTTCAGCTTTAGCATCATTCCTTCCAAAGAAATCTCAGGGCTGATCTCCTTCAGAGTGGACTACATCAAATTAAATAATGAAGCATGCATCTATTGATGAAAAAAACAATTATAGCAGTCAAAATAGATGGTAGAGAGGAAGGGGCATTTAACTGGTAGCAGTGTGCTTGCCTGCATGTGTGCTAAGTCCCTTCAATCATATCCGACCCTTTGCGACCCTATGGACTATAGCCCGCCAGGCTCCTCTGTCCATGGGATTCTCCAGGCAAGAACACTGGAGTAGGTTGCCATGCCCTCCTCCAGGGGGCCTTCCTGACCTAGGGAATGAACCCATGTTGATTACATCTCTTGCATTGGCAGGTGGGTTGTTTACCACTAGCACCACCTGTGAAGCCCACCAGTGTACATAGTTAACTAATCGTAAACTATATCATCAAACACACAAAAAGCAATAAGTCAACAGTGGTTGGAGTACTGTAACGTGGGCATGTGGAAACCTGTAAAGCAGAGAACTGCTAAATGGTTTGTGAGGTCACAGAGCAGTGTGTCTTTATTTTTGTTCTTACCTTCTTCTAGGAGAATTTAAGGTATTTCACAAAACTGAAAGTGGACGAATAGGCACTGAACTAGATTTTTAAAAATGTAATCCTGAGTTCTTTTCCTTGAACCATAGAAGAAAATATGCTGTCCTGGGAGTCAGGAGGTCAGAGATCTGCAAATAGCAGTCTGCTTTTTCTTGGGAAAATTTCCTGACCTGTGTACAGAAGTTTTCTCATTTGTAAAACAAGATTATATTAGTGTTGGTTTGCATTTTTCAAACTATTAGATGAAATAGAATAAATTAGACAAAAACAGTTCAAAGAGCAAAGTATATAATAAAGATAATTATTGTTTCTTGAAACATATTTCAGTTGTGAAAGTGTGTGTTCACATATAAACATTGAGTCACAAAGCAAAGTGTATTTCTTACAATGTTTCATGGTCAAAATCACTTTCATTTTTTAGGTGTCTTGTAAGGTTCTTTCTAACCTGTATCCTCTGATTCTATCTTCCTTCATTTTAAGATGAAAAGAAATAATCTAATCTCCAAGTATTTCCATATTTTTCTGCTCTTTCCTTTTTCCTTCCTAATCTCCATCCTTGTCTCCATCACTGCTTGTAAATACTTCAAAATTCTATGTGACGGATCANTTCTTTCTAACCTGTATCCTCTATTCTATCTTCCTTCATTTTAAGATGAAAAGAAATAATCTAATCTCCAAGTATTTCCATATTTTTCTGCTCTTTCCTTTTTCCTTCCTAATCTCCATCCTTGTCTCCATCACTGCTTGTAAATACTTCAAAATTCTATGTGACGGATCACCCTTTTATCATCACAAATTAATTGTAGTAATATTTTGCACTTGAATGCAGATCCAATTGAATATATTGTCCTCTAAGTGTAATATTTAAAGAGTTAACAAACTTTATGTCATCGTCACTGTGTGTAGAAAAAAGCCAGTGGCAGCTCTAGAGTACCTACTTTTGATATTTCAAAATGTCCCTTTCAGTGAGATGCTTCCTAGAAGGCAGAAATAGACTCTGGGAAACAAAAGCAATCTAAAGAGCAAAATGATCATCACAAGCAGTGATCAGCAAAACGGAATCTTCTCTCCCTCGCATACACATATGTTCAGACTGAGATAAGCGTGCACATAGTTCAGTTACAAGCAAAACTTTCTTGAGAGACAAGTGGCAGGGAGAGCTGAAGCTGAAAGCAGTGTGACAACACAGTGGCACACAATGGTGAGAAACAACTCAACCCTGTAATTAATTTCTATCATTACAGTCCCATCAATATCACTTAGGGGGATGACTCTGACAGGATGGGAATATTACCTAGAAACAGATTTCCTACTTCAAAGGTTATAGTACTGTTTGCACATATACTTTAGAAGAAATTATAAAAAGATGAAAAATATGGAAGGCATTATGTATAACCTGAGAATAACTTAGCAGAGCATAAGTATATGTGCTTGACATTGGCTATGGTAGATATTAAGCTTGACATATTTTTCCCCTCTAAAAAGAAAGGCAGATGTTCAGTTCCCAAAATGGGATTGAGAAAAAAATGTATATTTAGGATCAATTTATTTAAGATCCTAGTGCTTTTTATTTGCTCTCTATAATGGTGAGTACTAATGAAGTATACAAAATTTCCCCAAAGTAGAGCCATTATTATAGAAAATAGAAAAGAAGGAGAAATGGTATTAGATATAACCAATTATCTTTAGGAGATAATCAATTAAATAGACACAGAAAAGACAATGTAGAAATGCTCTCTATAATGGTGAGTACTAATGAAGTATACAAAATTTCCCCAAAGTAGAGCCATTATTATAGAAAATAGAAAAGAAGGAGAAATGGTATTAGATATAACCAATTATCTTTAGGAGATAATCAATTAAATAGACACAGAAAAGACAATGTAGAAAAAAATTCCCTTTGCAGCTATACCAGTATGGCTAAAGAAAACAAAATTGTAGAATAGTGGTCATCATGAAGAAAGTTATATAAAAAGCTGTAAAATTTTCCCTTAGACTCAAAATAAAGTTTCTTTCATCCTAATCAAAGTCTGGCAAGTGATTTATTTGAAAGACTGTTCTGAACTGCCCCAACTGAGAAACACCACACCTTAGAATCCCCTCTGTCCAAGATATATTATTGCATAAGGTTTACTGTGTCTTTAAAGCATACACACATCACTTAAAATGACTTCTAATCTGCAAACTAGATATCCATTTCACTCTCTTCCTTTGAAAATCTGAGTACATTCCAAGTAATGAAATAAGGATAACTGAACACTATTTTGTAAGATATGATAGGCTCTGGAATTAAAATTACAAACAATTTGAACTTAAACTGAAGTGAAGTCGCTCAGTCCTGTCTGACTCTTTACGACCTGTGGACTGTAGCCTACCAAGCTCCTCCATCCATGGGATTCTCCAGGCAAGAATACTGGAGTGGGTTGCCATTTCCTTCTCCAGGGGAATCTTCCCAACCCAGGGATCAAACCCAGGTCTCCCACATTGCAGGCAGACGCTTTAACCTCTGCACCACCAGGAAAGCCCTTAAATACAAAAATACAGTCTCTCTAAATTTGAACTTAGACATATGAAATAAATTAAACTTTTGAAATCCTTTCTTCTGACTAAATCAGTGTAAGCAACAAAATGACCCTTTGTTGTATATTTCTGACTTCTAAATTAAATTTTCACCCTGACAAGCAAACTAGATATCCATTTCACTCTCTTCCTTTGAAAATCTGAGTACATTCCAAGTAATGAAATAAGGATAACTGAACACTATTTTGTAAGATATGATAGGCTCTGGAATTAAAATTACAAACAATTTGAACTTAAACTGAAGTGAAGTCACTCAGTCCTGTCTGACTCTTTACGACCTGTGGACTGTAGCCTACCAAGCTCCTCCATCCATGGGATTCTCCAGGCAAGAATACTGGAGTGGGTTGCCATTTCCTTCTTCAGGGGAATCTTCCCAACCCAGGGATCAAACCCAGGTCTCCCACATTGCAGGCAGACGCTTTAACCTCTGCACCACCAGGAAAGCCCTTAAATACAAAAATACAGTCTCTCTAAATTTGAACTTAGACATATGAAATAAATTAAACTTTTGAAATCCTTTCTTCTGACTAAATCAGTGTAAGCAACAAAATGACCCTTTGTTGTATATTTCTGACTTCTAAATTAAATTTTCACCCTGACAAAATATAACTTAAACATTCTTCAGGCATATGTATGAATAACATGGTGACATTTTCTTTAGCATTTAAAGAAAAAAAAAAAGAAACTGTGTAAAAGGTGATAAGATGAGTTGTTTGTGGAAAAGGAACTCATATTTCTTCTTTGCCTCAGGGACACCATGTTCTTTTTTCTAACTCAATTTTTACATAAGTTTAAATTTTCTCATTGGAAGACTCAAAATCAGTTGAGGGTAAAGTGATGGAATTTAATTAAGTATCATACTCTCTGCAGGCAGGTAAAGTTCAGAGCTCAGATTCTATGGTATATGTACCAGATGTGGCAACACCATTTCTTTGTTAAGTCAACAAATATTTTTGAGTGTCTAGATTACACCAGATATTATAACAGACCACATGGTAGGCACGAGGAATACAGTAACGAATATCATCTATGATCCTGGATGGAGGGGTGAGAAAAACAAAAGATAAACATATTTTAATAATTAGAAAGGATGAGTGCAATGAAAGAAACAATAGGATTTTGTAAAGAAGATAACAGGCAAGGATCAGATCTAGATGGAAAAGTCAAGGACATCTCTCAAGATGATATTCAGGCTAACATATCAAGATGAAGCAGCCAAGGGAAGACTGGGAATAGAGATTTCTCAGAGTGAAAAAGTAGCTTATCCATAGTCATGAGTCTGGAGAGAGCTTGCAATGTTGTAAGAACAGATAAAAGGCTAAGGGGACAGACACCAAGGTGAACTTCCACAAATGGTGCACAGAAGAAAGCAAGCATGAGGTAATTTGAGAAATTAAGTCATGGCCTATTTATACAGTATTTCTTGATAAGCTATAGTAATGAGTTAATGTTTTATTCTAAATGGAATAGAAGCCATTGAAAAAATATTAGTCAGAAATATTGTAGCTGATAATTTTTCATATATTATCTATCTATTTCAGAAATAATTGTTTCAAACTAATACACATAACTGATATACACATAATTGAGAGGGGAAAAGTTAAAAAATTACAATAAAATATAGACATAAATAATTAAGAAATTGTAAATATCATACTGGACATAGAAAAGGCATATAATGTTATTTAAACAGAGTGATTGGAACATATTGTAAGATTAGGTTTGCTTTCCACCCTTCTAGGTGATAAAATTTATTACAAATGTGTCAATAATGAAGCAGAGAGCTGAAAATACAGGTCTTCCACTAAATAGCTCTTAAAACTATGACTTAGGAATGGTTTTCAGTTCAGTTCAGTCATTCAGTCATGTCCAACTCTTTGCAACCCCATGAATTGCAGCACGCCAGGCCTTCCTGTCCATCATCAACTCCTGGAGTTCACTCAAACTCACATCCTTCAAGTCGGTGATGCCATCCAGCCATCTCATCCTCTGTCATCCCCTTCTCCTCCTGCCCCCAATCCCTCCCAGCATCAGAACCTTTTCCAATGACTCAACTCTTCGCATCAGGTGGCCAAAGTACTGGAGTTTCAGCTTTAGCACCATTCCTTCCAAAGAACACCCAGGACCAATCTCCTTTAGAATGGATGGTTGGATCTCCTTGCAGTCCAAGGGAATCTCAAAGAGTCTTCTCCAACACCACAGTTCAAAAGTATCAGTTCTTCAGCACTCAGCTTTCTTCACAGTCCAACTCTCACATCCATACATGACCACTGGAAAAACCATAGCCTTGACTAGACAGACCTTTGTTGGCAAAGTAACGTCTCTGCTTTTCAATATGCTATCCAGGTTGGTCATAACTTTTCTTCCAAGGAGTAAGCGTCTTTTAATTTCATGGCTGCAATCACCATCTGCAGTGATTTTGGAGCCCAAAAAATAAAGTCTGACACTGTTTCCACTGTTTCCCCATCTAGTTCCCATGAAGTGATGGGACCAGATGCCATGATCTTCGTTTTCTGAATATTGAGCTTCAAGCCAACTTTTTCACTCTCTTCTTTCACTTTCAAGAGGCTTTCTGCCATAAGGGTGGTGTCATCTGCATATCTGAGGTTACTGATATTTCTCCCAGTCTCAAGGATGTGATAAATTAAGCATTCTTTTCCACCATTACTTGGAATGTAAATTGGTCCATCTATCTTGGAAAAGAGTTTAATACTGTGTATCGAATCCAGAAAATATTCAAACGTTTTTACCCTGTAATTTCACATCTAGAAAGGTATCTGGATAAACTAATAATGAATGTATTAAAACTTTGAGTGCAATGATGTTCCTTTCACTGCTTCTCTTAATAATAAAAATCAGAAATAATACAATAGAAACGTCAAATAGCATAGGAATGGAGAGGAGGCTGGGTCATGTTGGTGCTGCACAGTAATATGCAACTTCTAAAATATTTTAGAAGAATTCTTAGTGATATTAAAAAATTCCTTAAAAAATTGCAAATAGAACTGCCTTATGATCCAGCGATCCCACTGCTGGGCATACACACCAAGGAAACCAGAATCGAAAGAGACACGTGTACCCCAATGTTCATTGCGGCACTGTTTATAATAGCCAGGACATGGAAGCAACCTAGATGTCCATCAGCAGATGAATGGATAAGAAAGCTGTGGTACATATACACAATGGAGTATTACTCAGCTATTAAAAAGAATACATTTGAATCAGTTCTAATGAGGTGGATGACGCTGGAGCCGATTATACAGAGTGAAGTATAAAAACCAGGATAATAACTATAATCAGAGAAATAAGAAAAATATATCTTTAAGGAAATATACCAAAATGCTTGCAATTTTATATAAATGATTGTTTATAAGTAAATGTGTTATTTATTCTGTACACTTTCCTATATTCCTTATTTTGTATAAATATTACCTTTAATGCCAACAATCATAGTCTATTTGGCAATATATATATGAATATATATGACCACATACAAATATTTTTATTAATAATATTATTTAAAAGATAAGTTCTCTATGGGTTTTAAATAAAATACATGTATAAGCTCTCTCTAAAAACAATCATCAAAATATTTTAAAGTTGCCATATCTTTCTGATTCATCTTGTTATAATATGAATATTTTATGAGTCAAACTCCAAGTAGCCCATTATTACATGTATTTCTATTATTATTTGACAGTTTTTTTTAGCAAATTAAAGAAAGAATTTAGTGAATATTTTTTAAAACAGTCTGAAAAAATGTTCTAGTAACATTTTTAAACATTACTATGGAAATGAATATAGACTTTTTTCCAGTTTCATGTACAACACAATAACACTGCATGAAGACCAGAAAACAAACAGGATAAGAAAAAAGAAAAATCTGCCTTCATACAGTATTCAAACTGAGAATACCAAAAGGAAACGATGACCTTAAACAATGAAAATAAATTGGATTTCTGAAAGCCTTTAGTTTTAATAATCTACAATGTTATTAGCATTAGGGAAAATTAAAATGTACAAACTTTATTTTGTCAGTGCAACATTATTTTAATTGGTTTTCTTTATTTTGAGATAATGGACACTGCAGTCACAAATCAGGATTTTGTGAAGATTGGAAGCTTGACCTGAAGCAGAGTTTTACTCAGTGAATTACTTGCATCATCTTAAGTTATTTGATGCCTCTAAGAATCAGTCTTAATTTATTAACAAGGGCAATACTATAAAAACTACTTATTATATATTCTGATCCCAAAATGCATTTATTATGCTTTTTCTATTGCTCCTAAACTTTCTGAATGAGATTAATATTCTAATAGAAATTTCTTTCTGTCTTTATAATTCTGATAATAATAACCTAACAATGTCTTTTTTCCAAGGAAAGTGACTACATGAGTGCATGCTCAGTGGATGTATTAGCTTCACTGTATCCAACCAACTCTCTGCAACCTCAGAACTTATAGTCCACCAGGGTCCTCTGTCCATGGAATTTTCCAGACAAGAATACTGGAATGGGTTACCATTTCCTACTACAGGGGATCTCTTCAACCCAGGGGTCAGACTCACATCTCCTGCACTGTAAGCAGATTCTTAGCCACTGTGCCATCTGGGAAGCCCAAGGAAAGTGATTACATATTAAAACAAAAATTATAAAGTTTTATTTTAAAATATTTGTACATTACATATATACAATACGTCAAGGTTGTATATGTATAGTAATACTGTATATATTTAATAACATTCCATTGTGTGTGTATATATATGTATGAATATTATTCATTCATCAGAAAGAAGAAATCTGCCATTTCCAATAACATGAATGGACTTTGAGGGCATTATGCTAAGTGAAGTAAGTCAAACAGAGAAAGACAAATACTGTATGACTTTACGTATATGTGAAATCCTTAAAAACGCAAACTTGTAAAATAAAGTAGAATGGTGGTCACCAGTGCCTGGGGACTAGGAGAATTAGAGAGATGTTGGTCAGGAGGAACAAATTTCCAGTTAAAAGATAAGTAAGTTCTGGGGACTTAATGCACATGCATTATGACAATAATTAACAGTATTGTATTACATATTTGAAAATAGTTGAAAGACTAGATCTTAAATGTTTTCATCACAAAAAAGAAATAGTAATTATGTGTGGTAATCATATTGCAATATGTAAATGTATCAAGTCAACAATATACCTTAAACTTACACAATGTTATATTTCAACTGTATCTCAATAAACCTGGAAATAATAAAGTAAAATGGTTAGCTAGAGGGAGAGCAAAGGTTCAGGATGAGTGATAAAAATAAAAGTTAGTCTTTTTCAAAAAATATATAAGCAGATAAATAAAATAAAAATAAATTTAAAATGTAGGAAAAAGAAGGACTGAGACAGGCTTAGTGAAATCATGCAGTTTGAAAGTAGGGAGATTTCATGTAGACCGATGCTCTGCTAAAATAGGAGATTATTCTGAAGTATTCTCAAAAATGTTTCCCCAACCTCAATGAGGAGATAGAAAATTGTGGACTTACAGGTGGCATGTGATATCTCTCAAGTTACAGGTCCAACTCACAGATTATTCCCTTTTCATACTTTTCAATGCCATGCTAATGGCCTTACAAAAAGACCTCTCCAAAATGAGAACAAGACCTATTAATGCAATTGCAACAGTGTCTAGCCAAAGCATAATGGAACCAGAAGAAGAAAAATAAGGAAGAACACTGATTATGTTATTTATTTAATATTTTGATATTTTCTTCATTAGTGTTTTATATTACTTTTTAAAATATTGCATTGATATATCAACCTTGATTATTGATTTTTTAGCATCCCCTTAAATTCTGCATGTAAAGTGAGTACCTTATTTACCTCACCTAGTCCCAGCTCTGTTATAATTTCTGCTTTGTTTCTAGTTAGTATTATTTGACAAATGAATCCCTAACATGTTTTAGTTTGTTGTTTCTTTTCACAAAGAGAATAACCATGCCTGTAGAAGTAGAATCAATTTCAAAAGATGTATATAACTGAAAGAAATTCCTATCATATGCTTATAAAGCAAGGATTATATTACCAGGTTTTGTGCTTCAGCACAAAAACTGTACAACCTGCAGTACTTTGTTCCCATCTCAAATTGGACAGAATTCCACCAATCATCAATACCTGGTAAAATAATTCTTGCCTTGTATGGGCACAAACAAAACCTTGTGTGCATTAGGACCCAGGAGAAAGGAGCAGTCACCCCACAAGAGACTGAGCCAGACTTGCCTGTGAGTGTTCAGAAGTCTCTGGTGGAGGTATGTGTCAAGAGTAACCTGCTGGGTGATAAGTATACACACTGCAGCAGACCTGAGAGTACGTTGCCAAACGTACTTTGGCCTCAGGCCAGACTACAGGGAGGAACATAGCCCCATCTATCATCAGAAAATTGGTTTAAAGATTTACTGAGCATAGCCTTGCCCACCAGAGCAAGACCCAGTCTCCCCACTGATTGGAGCCAGTCCCTCCAATCAGGAAGCTTCCACAAGCCTCTTATCCCCAGCCATCAGACAGACAGAATGAAAACCACAATCACAGAAAACTAACCAAACTGATCACATGGATCACAGCCTTGTTTAACAATAAAACTATGGGCCATGCCATGCCACCCAAAACAGATGGGTGATGGTGGACAGTTCTAACAAAGTGTGGCCCACAGGAGATAGAAATGGTAAACCACTTCAGTATTCTTGCCTTCCAAACCCCATGAAGAGTATGAAAAGGCAAAAAGATATGACACTGAAAGATGAACTACCCTGGTCAGTAGATGTTCAGTACGTTATTGGAGATGAGCAGAGAAATAGTTCCAGATGGAATGAAAAGGCAGAGCAAATGCAGAAACACCACCCAGCTGTAGATGTGTCTGGTGGTGAAAGTAAATTCTGATGCTGTAAAGAGCAATACTGCATAGGAACCTGGAACATTAGGTCCACGAATCAAGGTAAATTGGAAGTGGTCAAACAGGAGACAGGAAGAGCAAACATCAATATTTTAGTAATCAGTGAACTTAATGGACAGGAATGGTCAAATTTAATTCAGATGACCATTATATCTCTACTACAGTGGGAAAGAATCTCTTAAAAGAAATGGAGTAGCCCTCATAGTCAACAAGAGTCTAAAATACACTACTTAGGTACAGTCTCAAAAACATCAGAATGATCTTGGTTTGTTTCCAAGGCAAGCCACTGAATTTGACAGTAATCCAAATCTATGCTCCAACCACTAATGCCAATAAAGCTGAGGTTGAATGGTTCTATGAAGACCTACAAGACCTTCAGGAACTAACACTAAAAATGAGGTCTTTTTCATCTAAAGGACTGGAATGCAAAAGTAGGAAATCAAGAGATGCCTGAAGTAAAGGCAAGTTTGGCCTTGGAGTACAAATGAGGAAGGGCAAAGGCTAACAGTTTTGCCAAGTGAACGCACTGGTCATAGCAAACAACATCCCCATCCAACAACAACAAGAGACAACTCTACACATGTACATTACCAGTACAACACTGAAATCAGGTTGATTATATACTTTGCAGTCAAAGATGGAGGAGCTCTATACAGTCATCAAAAACAAGACCAGGAGCTGACTATGGCTCAGATCTGAACTCCTTATTGCAAAATTCAAACTTAAATTGAACAAAGTAGGGAAAACCACTAGGCCATTCAGGTATGACCTAATTCAAACCCCTTATGATTATACAGTGGAAGTGACAAATAGATTCAAGGGATTGGATCTGATAGAGTGCCTGAAGAACTATAGAGATTTATAACATTATACAGGAGGCAGTGATAAAAACCATTCCAAAGGGAAAAAAAAAATACAAAAAGGCAAAATGGTTGTCTGAGGAGGCCTTACAAATAGCTGAGAAAAGAAAAGAAGTGAAAGGCAAAGGAAAAAAAGGAAAGATATACCCATTTGATGCAGAGTTCCAAAGAATACCAAGGAGAAATAAGATAGCCTTCCTCAGTGATCAATACAAAGAAATAGAGGAAAACATTAGAATGGCAAAGACTACAGTTCTCTTCAAGAAAATTAGAGATATCAAGGGAATATTTCATACAAAGGACAGAAACAGTACAGACCTAACAGAAGCAGAAGATATTAAGAAGAGGGGGTAAGAACACAAAGAAAAATTATACAAAAAAGATTTTAATGACCTGGATAACAATGATAGCATGATCACTCATCTAGAGCCAGACATCCTGGAATACAAAGTCAAGTGGGTCTTAGAAAGCATCACTACAAACAAAGCTAGTGGAGGTGATGGAATTCCAGTAGAGCTATTTCAAATCCTAAAAGATGATGCTGTGAAAGTGTTGCACTCAGTATGCAGCAAAACTGGAAAAATCAGCAGTGGCCACAGGACTGGAAAAGGTCAGTTTTCATTCCAGTCCCAAAGAAAGGCAATGCCAAAGAATGTTCAAACTACTGCACAATTGTTTTCATCTCACACACTAGCAAGGTCATGCTCAAAATCATTCAAGCTAGGCTTCAACAATATGTGAACCAAGAACTTCAAGATATACAAGCTGGATTTAGAAAAAGCAGAGGAACCAGATGTCAAATTGACAACATGTGTTACATCATAGAAAAAGCAAGAGAGTTCCAGAAAAACCTTTACTTCTGCTTCACTGACTATGCTAAAGACTTTGACTGTGGATCACAACAAACTGTGGAAAATTTTTCAAGAGATGGGAATACCAGACCACATTATCTGCCTCCTGAGAAACCTGTATGCAAGTCAAGAAACAACGGTTAGAACCAGTCATGGAACAATGGACTGGTTCAAAATTGGAAAAGGAGTACGACAAGGCTGTATATTGTCACCTTGCTTATTTAACTTATATGCAGAGTACATCATGCAAAATGCCAGGCTGGATGAAGCACAAGCTGGAATCAAGATTGCTGGGAGAAATATCAACAGCCTCAGACATGCACATGATACCACTCCAATAGTAGAAAATGAGGAGGAACTAAAGAGCCTCTTGATGAAGATGAAAGCGGAGAGTGAAAAACTTGGCTTAAAACTCAACATTCAGAAAACTAAAATCATGGCATCTGGTCCCATAATTTCATGGCAAATTGATGGGGAAACAATGGAAACAGTGACAGACTATTCTCTTGGGCTCCAAAATCACCACAGATGGTGAATGTACCCATTCAATTAAAAGATACTTGCTCCTTGGAGAAAAGCCATGACAAACCTAGACAGCGTATTAAAAAGCACAGATATCATTTTGGCAATAAAGGTCCATCTAATGATAGCTATGGTTTTTCCAGCAATTATGTATGGATGTGAGAGCTGGACCGTAAGAAAAGCTGAACATTGAAGAATTGATGCTTTTGAACTGTGATTTGGAGAAGACTCTTGAGAGTCCCTTGGACAGCACAGAGATAAAACCAGTCAATCTTAAAGGAAATCAACCTGAATATTCATTGGAAGGAGTAATGCTGAAGCTCCAATACTTTGGCCACCTAATATGAAGTGCTGACTCATTAGAAAAGACCCTGATTCTGGGAAAATTGAAGGTAGGAGGAGAAGGTGATGACAGAGTACGAGATAGTTGGATGACATTACTGACTCAATGAACATGAGTTCAAGCAAGTGCCAGGAGGTGGTGAAGAACATAGAAGTCTGGTGTGCTGCAGTCCATGGGGTTGTGAAGATTCAGACACAACTGAGCGACTGAACAACAACAAATCCTTGATTAACACAAGCCTCAACTTCACCTTCTCTGGGGAAATGAATCAGGAAGAAGCCAACATTTCTTAATATGAGCCTGGGTTATATCTCAGAATTAGTTCTGTTACTATGATTATGCAGTGTGACCCAAGGCAACAGATGTGACCTTTCTAGGGCAGAGGGCTATGGTAATGGCCACTGCCTATGTTTATTGGGATACTCTAACATTTTCTTGATGCAAATTACTCGATATTTCCTCCAGAAGTAATTTCCTCTCAAGCTTAGAGTCAACTATTACTGATCCTTTGACCCAGTCTTGCGACCCTATGGACTGTAGCCTATCAGGCTCCTCCGTCCATGGGATTTTCCAGGCAAGAGTGCTGGAGTAGATTGCCATTTCCTTCTCCAGGGGATTTTTCCGACCCAGGAATCAAAGCCAGGTCTCCCACATCACAGGCAGATGCATTACCGTCTGAACCACCAGAAAAGCCTCCTTCTTTATATTACCTATTTTCAAATCAGGTTTCTTCTTGGGTTGAAAACATTTTAAAGAGTCAGACTTTGAAGGTCATATAGGTTCAATCACAACTACTTGGCCCTGACATGCAAGCCGAAGAGCAGCCTAGCCAAGACAAAAGAAGGATGAACCTGTGTTTTGATAACTTTGTCTACAGAAATAAGCAGCAGACCACAGTTGGCTCATGAATTACTGTTTGCCAATTACTGATACTCAATCTTGTGCTTACTAAGTAGCTTCTGGAACTCCAAAGAATCATGGTTTCATTCCATTGAAGTTATTTTAATCCTCATCTCAATATATGAAGTGCATTAACTGACCTCAAATTGGTGTGTTTCAGTTTTTTAACATGTGTGCCTGTTACAGCTTCTAAGTTCCTGGGGAGTGGAGAAAAAAGGTAAACTAGGACGTAAACCATAAAGCCCATTACTGTAGCTTTTCTTGTATTAAGGTTATCTTGTTTTCTGTATTACACTATGTCTTAAGATGGATTACTCAGAAAGCAATCTGCATCTCTGGGATTTGCATGCATGAGGCTTGTTAAGAAATACGCTCAGGGACATTGGTGAGGGATAATGGAGGCAGGGCTGGGTGATGGAGAGGTTGGTAGCGCTTTAGTCACTCAGTTGTGTCTGACTCTTGTGACCCGATAGACTGTAGCCTGCCAGGCTCTTTGGTCTATGGGATTCTCTAGGCAAGAATACTGGAGTGGGTTGATATTTCCTTCTCCAGGGGATCGTCCTGTCCCAGAATCAAACCTGAGTCTCCTGCTTGCAGGCAGATTCTTCACCAACTGAGCTATAAGGTAAGCCGATGGAGAGATTAAACAGAATTTAGAAACAGAGGTCTTAACCAACACTAGAGGAGCTCCAGATCTGGGGCAGACCTGCAAAATTATCTTGATTTTATAAGGAAGCTGGGGGTTTGTACCCTTATACTGTCCAGTCATGGGTATAGGATGCCCCCATGAAAGAGAAGTGGAAAAAGCAGCTTCCTTTGACAAATGTAATTCCTACAAAGGAATCCTGATAATTCAACAATCAAAACCTCTGGAAGCTGAGGCTGGTAAAAATGTGTGTTTATTTCTAAAGAGAGCATCTGGCCAGCACCTCACAACATCCATTACAGCTGCTTGCATCAACTTGCTCTATAAGGTAAATTCACCTCATCTGGAACACAGATGATCCAGTATTTTGATTGACTCTTTTCATAGGGAAGATTACAAATGTGTCATCAATAAGAATAATTGCTGGAGCTGGTTTCAAGCTCAAAATAATACTCATCATCTCTTTCCTTTTCCACTCGGTCATCTAGATTACACTCACACACAGCTGGAACCTCCACTGGTCCAGGCACTGTGATGTGCTGGTGTAGACTGTGATGCAAAATGAGACAGAACTTTGTCCCGGTCATCTTGCTCTTCTCACGCTATGGTTGCTGCATTTGTCCATTGATTCCCAATATTGGACAAAGAACTGAAAGGAAAGCTCCAATCGATCATCTGAATCCCAAGTATACTGTGTATTTTCCCTGCCCAAATTATATAATAAAATCCCTACCATATCCTGATGATCACAGTCAATTACCCTTCATAGGATATCTCTTTCCTTGTCTGATTATCTTGTTACAAAAAATACAAAGGAACCTAATATAATTTATAACTTAACTATGAATTTATGTTTAATGGAAGACTCATTGAGTCACAAATCAGAAGCATTTCCCCTCTGGAACAAGAATCTATAGATTCAGGGAGACCATAATTGTGGAGAAGCAAGCACAAATTATCCAAGTGAGTACTTGTTAGAAGTAAAAGGTAAAGTTCTAATGAGCAAGATCACTCCAGCTTCCATTTTGTTTTGGAGACCCATTTATTCTGGCATTAGCCTCTCATAAACTAGGGTAGCTATTCACTCTCAGATGAAGGGTACCGATTTCTGAAGGCCACCAGGGATACCAAATGTCAAAGTTGGAGGCTGTGAAAGCCAATTGTGAGGTTTAGCTGATACTTGTAAATTTCAGCTTTGTTCATTGGTTCTGAATTGTTTTGTTTTTCCTCCTACTTTATATCCATTTTCCCTTCCCAATTACATGTCTTGTGAATTTCAGACTCTGAAATGAAAAGCAACAGCTTTACAGAGACTACTTAACTGGTTCCCACAGTGGTTAAGTTCAAACACCTATAACAAAGCAGTTCTGCTTCTCTGATTGAAACTTTACTGATATACTTGGTATCCCCACAGTCTAGAAGCCTTCAACTACAAATGCGTATCTCTTGAAATATTATTGTGCAGTAATTGAGAGCACTGCTTTTGGAGACAGGAACACCAGTACTAGAATCTTTCCTGTTCAATCTACTAGGTATGAAATCATGAACATGTTACATAAACTCCATGTTACTGCTCCTCCATCAATAAAATGTGGGAAAATGCAAAAAATCATTATGAATATTAAATATGATTTTAAATTATTAATTTGTGAATTAAAATTAGCATGTAACAAATATTTTTATTATGATTATTAAATTTTTTCAACTTTCTCAAAATTCTCTGGATATTTAAAGATTTTGTCCTCTTGTCAAAAACAAACAAAAGAGCATTGTTTGGGACTTTTCATGTATAAAACATTATACTTTGATACAAAAACAAATAAACATAAATAACAAAAAATAAGGAAAAAAAAACTTCGACCTTATATGTAGCATGAATGGAATACATTATTCCACAACTGGCAAAAAATACATTAATACCCTTTTTGGTAAATAATTACTTTTAAATTATAGGAAGGGAGGGGTGAGCCATCTGGGGAGGGAAAACATTGTGTTACCCTTTTGGAATCCCTTTGATGCATTTAGATCAGGTTCTTATTTCAAGTCATCTATAAGAACCCACAGTTTCTGTTGCCCCAGAGTTGAGAAGACAGCTCTACTTAGAACTCTGCAGGAGCAGGAAATGGCAGCCCACTCCAGTATTCTTGCCTGGAGAATCCCACGGACAGAGGAGCCTGGTGGGCTCTAGCCCATGGGGTCTCAAAGAGGCCGACACAACTGCGTGACTTTCACTCACTTTTAGAACTGTGCAGTATGAGCCTTCACTTGTTTTAATTTCTCATCATCTTCACACAAAGACTCTGTAAGGGCTCCCACCTGTCTACTTAAATTGCTTCCCTTCAGCAGAATTGACAATTGCTGATTCCCTAATGCCCTCAATAAGTCATGATCAGGTAATTTTTCTTTTACATTTTTCAGAATAGCAAATGAAAGCCTCTCTCCTAGCTGTCTCTTATGGTCTATTTACTGACCCCCATAGATTACTCTGGCTTAACTTATTGACCTATTGCTGAAGCACAGCTGACTCCTCACTCATGGTTCCATCCAACTGAGGAAGGTAAAATTCCCCTGAACATGACTGGGTTCTTTACCCTGGTACTGAAGTAAAAATGTCTATGAGATAAGAAAGGAAGCTTCATGCCATAACAAATTCAGAACTGATGGAACACTGTACATCCAGTAGTTTTTCTAGATTTGCCAGAATTTTCAGGGCTTTCTGAGTTTCTCAGACTATTACAGTTTCTTTTAGGAGCATTGAGAAGGGTATAGTCAACGAAGGTATTAAGGACCCAGAAGATAATGAAGCATTAGACACTTCATACCATGAAACCATTCAGGACATCATCATGTCCTATAAACCTATCCTTCCAGCCCTAGGATCTTTATACAGGTAATTTTGTAGTTTTCATGAAAAATAAGTCAATATTGTGATTTCCCTGGATCCATCCTAATTTTAGCTCTAAAAATCGCACATTCTGGGAAATCCTACGTCCTAGGCATGCTACAGCAGTTGGTCATCCCATACGGAGTCACTAGAAATATGGACTCTGGAGACAAGAAGATCAGGGAGTAATTCCTGGCTCTAGTTGTTTCTAGTTATATCATCTTGGACATGTAATTCAACTCCAATCAGATCTTAATTACCCTCAACTGTACTTAAGAGGAGAAATACCTTTTTAAACAGGTTTGCTCCAAATAGAATATGAAATATTGAATTTATTTCATGTAGTTTCACAGACATTATGAGTTATTAATATTAGATATTGTGAGTGTTGGTGATGTTACTTGATACTGAGTACCGCTTAGATTCATCCCTACAGGTTTTAAAGGTGTTGACAGAATAGGAACATTATAAGTTTACTCTTGAGAGTAGTAGGTATGTGGTCCCAGAATCAAGAGCTTCTGGATTCCTAAGCAATTTCCTCATTGAGATATTAAAATCCTGCAACATTTTACACAGGTGAATTCTATAACATGCTCCATGGGAAATGATACCTAAAGTAAGAATTAGCAATGCGGTGGTTAAGTGTATGATTCTGGAATTAAAAGATCTGACCTTGACTTCTGGTTTCATCTTAAGGATTGTGCAGTCTAATCTATTTGAGCCTGAAATTCTACATCAGCAAAGTGGGGATGATAATACTGATATCACAGGAAATGAGAGGATTCTTACTTGAGACACTATTTGGAAATGGTTTAGCACATTACCTGGACATTTGAAAGTGCTCAATAATAAAATAGCTCACATTTAAGTGCTAAGTAGGGGCTTCCCTAACAGAAGCAGAAGATATTAAGGAGAGGTGGCAAGAATACACAGAAGAACTGTACAAAAAAGAGCTTCATGACCCAGATAATCACGATGGTGTGATCACTCATCTAGAGCCAGACATCTTGGAATGTGAAGTCAAGTGGGCCTTAGAAAGCATCACTACGAACAAAGCTAGTGGAGGTGACGGAATTCCAGTTGAGATATTTCATATCCTGAAAGATGATGTGGTGAAAGTGCTGCACTCAATATGCCAGCAAATTTGGAAAACTCAGCTGTGGCCACAGGACTGGAAAAGGTCAGTTTTCATTCCAATTCCAAAGAAAGGCAATGCCAAAGAATGCTCAAACTACCACACAATTGCAGTCATCTCACACGTTAGTAAAGTAATGCTCAAAATTCTCCGATCCAGGCTTCAACAATATGTGAACCGTGAACTTCCAGATGCTCAAGCTGGTTTTAGAAAAAGCAGAGGAACCAGAGATCAAATTGCCAACATCCGCTGGATCATGGAAAAAGCAAGAGAGTTCCAGAAAAACATCTATTTCTGCTTTATTGACTATGCCAAAGCCTTTGACTGTGTGGATCACAATAAACTGTGGAAAATTCTGAAAGAGATGGGAATACCAGACCACCTGACCTGCCTCCTGAGAAAACTATATGCAGGTCATGGAACAACAGACTGTTTCCAAATAGGAAAAGGAGTACATCAAGGCTGTATATTGTCACCCTGTTTATTTAACTTCTATGCAGAGTACATCATGAGAAATGCTGGGCTGGAAGAAACACAAGCTGGAATCAAGATTGCTGGGAGAAATATCAATAACCTCAGATATGCATATGACACCAACTTTATGGCAGAAAGTGAAGAGGAACTAAAAAGCCTCTTAATGAAAGTGAAAGAGGAGAGTGAAAAAGTTGGCTTAAAGCTCAACATTCAGAAAACGAAAATCATGGCATCTGGTCCCATCACTTCATGGAAAATTCATGGGGAAACAGTGGAAACAGTGTCAGGCTTTATTTCCTGGGGCTCCAAAATCACTGCAGATGGTGATTGCAGCCATGAAATTAAAAGGCGCTTACTCCTTGGAAGAAAAGTTATGACCAACCTAGATAGCATATTCAAAAGCAGAGATATTACTTTGCGAACTAAGGTCCATCTAGTCAAGGCTACGGTTTTTCCAGTGGTCATGTATGGATGTAAGTTGGACTGTGAAGAAAGATGAGCACCGAAGAATTAATGCTTTTGAACTGTGGTGCTGGAGAAGACTCTTGAGAGTCCCTTGGACTGCAGGAAAGATCCAACCTGTCCATTCTAAAGGAGATCAGCCCTGGGTGTTCTTTGGAAGGACTGATGCTAAAGCTGAAACTCCAGTACTTTGGCCATCTCATGCAAAAAGTTGACTCATTGGAAAAGACTCTGATGCTGGGAGGGATTAGGGGCAGGAGGAGAAGAGGATGACAGAGGATGAGATGGCTGGATGACATCACTGCTCGATGGATGTGAGTCTGAGTGAACTCCAGAAGTTGGTGATGGACAGGGAAGCCTTACGTGCTGCAATTCATGGGGTTGCCAAGAGTCGGACACGACTGAGCGACTGAACTGAACTGACGACTGAGGTGTTTCCCTGGTAGCTCAGACAGTAAAGAATCTACCTACAATGCAGGAGACTCAGATTTGATCCTAGGTCAAGAAGATCCCTGGAGAAGGCAGTGGCACCCCACTCCAGTACTCTTGCCTAGAAAATCCTATGGACGGAGGAGCCTGGTAGGCTGCAGTCCATGGGGTCACTAAGAGTCGGACACGACTGAACGACTTCATTTTGACTTTTCACTTTTATGCATTGGGGAAAGAAATGGCAACCCACTCCAGTATTCTTGCCTAGAGAATCCCAGGGACGGGGAGCCTGGTGGGCTGCCGTCTATGGGGTCGCACAGAGTCGGACACGACTGAAGCGACTTAGCAGCAGCAGCAGCAGCAGGAAGATCCCCTGGAGTAGGGAATGGCTACCCACTCCAGTGTTCTTATCTGGAGAACTCCATGGACAGAGGAGCATGGTGGTCTACAGTCCATGGGGTCATACAAGGTACAGAGAGATTAAGTACAGTAACATGCCCAAGTTACACAACAGAAGATGTGTGATTAAGATTTAATCAAAACCACCAGGCATCAGAGTCCAAACTTTCAACCATTAAACTATTACTACAGTGTCTCAGTAATAGAGCATGGAAAGGTGAAAAGACAAGAGAGATATTCTTAAATAGTGGCCTTTGAGAAAGGAAGTATGGGGTATAGAGTGACATTATCAGCAGATTGAATATTCAGGGACCTTGATGAGTGGAACTACTCTCATTATCACACTAGACTTCCTAAGCAAAGGACAAGATTCTACTCACCCCCTAAAGGTACACTTGGGGAAGTCACTTTTGAGTATTGACAGAAAGCGATAGTTTCATGTGCATCTCTGAAGGACACAGCGAAGCTGGGCTACAAACACACAGCCAGAGAAGAAAGATCTTAGCACTTCTTTTATTCGGTCCTGTGACATACCAAATTTTCCCTGAAACTGAGAATTCATGTTAGGTTCCCAAAGAATTACTTTTTCATGTTTAGAATGATCTTACTATCACCATTTAGAGAAGGAAATGGCAACCCACTCCAGTATTCTTGCCTGGAGAATCCAAGGGACAGAAGAGCCTGGTGGGCTATCGTTTATAGGGTTGGACAGAGTCAGATATGACTGAAGCGACAGCAGCAGCAGCAGCACTATCATCATAAATCAGTGACAGATCAATCAAAAACAGGACAGTATAAGATCAAAGAAGTTGCTTTCAGCCGTAGGAACAACTTCATGCCACCAAAGAACTCCGTGCTTTTCTGTATCTATTATTTGCAACACCCAGTGAATTAAAAGCAACATGCTGATTTGGGACTCCTACTTTCAGTTAAAAGGACTTGGCTCTCATGTTAATAATGAGAACAAGTCAGATAAACTTCACTATTAAACACTTATCTTTTTAAACCCACCAGAAAGCCAAGGTCACAAAGAACATGAATGAATTAAATTCCAGAAAGTAATAAACTGTTCTAAGAGAGAAGGCATTTGCCATTGCTTTCATCAAAACTACCTGAACTGCAATAAGAAGAAACCAGCTAAAATTTAAGAAATTTTAATGGCCACATGGAGACTGTAGTGCTAAGCTGAAATCCTAAGGAGCCCCAGTCACCTGGTACATACACTCAACTATTAACTCTTCTTTACGAGTCTTCAGTAAGCATATGAGTAATTGTAATGAAACAACATCTGGGAAAGCTAAAAGAGTGTCCCATTCCCTGAGAAATGGGCCTTTCCACAAGTTAAGACTAGGGCTTCCTAGGGATGGTAATAGGGCAGGATGTGGAGAGAAATTTTGTGAACATGGTTGGATGGCATCACCGACTCAATGGACATGAGTTTGAGGAGGCTCTGGGAGTTGGTGATGGACAGGGAAGTCTGACGTGCTACAGTCCGTGGGGTCGCAAAGAGTCAGACATGATGAGCAACTGAATTGAACTGATTATCATCCGCACTTGTGCAGTCCAGGCTTTTAGGGAATGCACCCTAGAGACTGTCAGAAAGCTAGGGAAATGTCAGTAGAATGGAAAAACACCTCTTATTGTTCAGAAAACCAGAGATGAGATTAGAAAACAAGAACTCCTCAGTGATTAAAATTTGACTGCCAGAATTTAAAGCAGAGGGAGAGAGGAGAGATCCTACCAGAAAGCTGTCACCTAAGTTGTAAAGCATAAAGGGACTGGTAAAAACTTGGCATGCTGAGATCTCAATCCCTGATAAAGAAAAAGTCTTGACTCTAAAAATGTAAAACTGGGTCTCCTTGGTGTCCAGTGGTTAAGACTTCACACTTCCAATGCAGGGGGCACAATCCCTGGTCAGACAACTAAGATCCCATGTGCCATGGGGTGTGGCCCAAAAGTAAAAATAATAATAATAAATAAAAATTTTAAACAAGACATAAACTAAAACTAAGTAGAGCTGTATTAGTTTAGCTCCCTATGCTAACAGCCCAACCAAAGGAGCATAGCTTTTACTAGGTGTAATGTTTATTTCCTTCTCTATTTTACATACAATGTCCAGAATATAATGAAAAAGTACATGACTTATAGATAACTATAAAAATGTGATTTACAGTAAAAAGAGGAAACATTTAGCCAAAAGAGACACTGAGATAGCCCCAGGTACAACAATTATCAGATAGAGATTTTATTTAGTGTTTGGTATTTTTGTTCCTCTTCTGAATTATTTATGGATTACCAAATACATTAAGTGAAAACAGAATAAAACTCAGAAAATTATCAAATCTCTAGAAACAAATCTGACCAAAGACATAAAAGACTGCTGTTAAAAAGTCTAAATATTGAAAATAAAAGTTAACAAAAATATAAATAGATATTACATGCTAATAGATTATAAGACTCAATAATATTAATAGTTTTTCAAAATTGATTTTCAGATTCAATGCAAGTCAACAGAATCCCAGAGACTAGTTGAAATAGACAATTCATTCTAAAATTTGCATGGAAATTCAAACAATCTTGACAAATTGAAACTTGGAGGACTTTCTATATCTGATTACAAGACTTACTGTAAAGATATTATATTTAAGACTGTGTGGTAAAAGCATATGGAAGAATAAATATCAATGGAATACAAGAGAGTTTAGATTAATTGCACATCTATATAGGCAATTTATTTTTGACTGATTTACCAAATCATTTTAATGGAGAAAGAAAAGCTTTTTCAAAGAAACGGTGCTGAAACAATTGAATGTACTCCTGAAGGGAAACAAAAAATGAAGATCAACGTCTACTTTCCTTCATACCCATAAACTCATTAGAGATAAATCACAGACCTAAATGCAGAAGCTAGATTCCTAAACAAGAAAACACAGGAGACTGCTTCATAACTAACAGTAGGGTATATTAGGGTTTTTCAGAGAAACAGAACAAACTATATGTATATAGATGTACATATGTGTCAAAAGATATTTTATAAGGAACTGGCTCACAAAGTTATGGAAGCTAGCAAGCCCCAGCATCCTTAGATTTACAAGGTGAGTTGGATCTACAGATCCAGAAAACTCAGTAGCTTAGTTCTAGTCCTGAGGCCAGGAGGCTTAAGATTCAGTGAAGAGTCCATGATTCATTTTGAATCTAAAAGCAGAGAGAAAGCCAATGTCCCAATTTGAAGGAAAAGAGGCAGAAAGAATTCTCTTACTGAGGAGAAAGTCAGACTTTTGGTTCTATTCAGGGTTTCTGATTGGATGAGACCAACCCACATTAGGGAGGACAATTTCTATAATCAGTATGTTGATTTAAATGTTAATCTCATCCAAAATACCCTCATAGAAACACTTGGAATAATGGTAGGAAAAAAAAAGTCTTATAATCTCTAAATTACTTTTACAAATCTAAAAGCAAATAATATCTTGCTCTGACTATGTATACCATAGAAGTATTTAAAGCATCACACTATATTCCCTGGTAGTTCAGCTGGTAAAGAATCTACCTGCAATGCAGGAGACCTGGTTGGATGATTCCTGGGTTGGGAAGATCACCTGGAGAAGGGATAGGCTATCGACTCCAGTATTCTTGGGCTTCCTGGTGTCTCAGCTGGTAAAGAATCTGCACACAATGCTGGAGACCTGGCTTCAATCCTTGGGTTGGGAAGATCCCCTGGAGAAGGGAACAGCTACCCACTCCAGTATTCTGGCCTGGAAAATTCCAGGACTGTATAGTCCATGGGGTCACGAAGAGTCAGACACAACTGAGTGATTTTCACTTCCATGCTTTTAACATCTCTTAGTGAGCACAGTCATTGACAATAAACAAGTATCTTCAGAAGAGCAACAGATAAATCCCTTCTCTTTGAACTGAATTAAAGTGTGTGCTGAAAATAAGTATGAAAGCTTTTTTTTAGTAATCTATTTGACTGTGATAATAACTTGGGATCTCTATGAGCCAAAAATCTATGACTTTTAACAGAAGTTCAGGTAACACGTGCTGGCTAAGTGCCACTTAGAGTAGATATTGTATGGTTTAGGTTGGGATAAAGAAGCCACAGAGGTAAAAGCTGGGAGAGTACATTGTCTTTTGAACTGAAAATTCTGCAATGGTCTGTTATATCACAATCTGTTCCAAGCTGGCAAGAGCTTATGAACTTTCAACATAATGGACAATAAAACAGCCTTCATCTTTAGAAAAAGAGATTGTTTAAAAGAACTTGGGTTATGAGGATTTTTAAAAGACCCTATTTTTACATGAAAAATCTTTGAGAATATATAACTCTCTTTTTTGTTCTTATATTTGATTGGCTATTTTTTTTTTAATTTCTTGGCATATAGTTGATTTATAATGCTGTGTACAGCACTTTATTGTACAGCAAATTGCATCAGTTATACATATACATATATCCACTTTTTTTTAGATTCTTTTCCCATACATATCATTACAGAGTACTGAGTAGAGTTCTCTGTGCTACATAGTAGATCTTATTAGTTATCTATTTTATATATAGTAGTGTCTATATGTCAAATTCCAATCTGCCAATTTAGCCCTCCCTCCCTTTGCCCCACCGGGTAACCATAAGATTGTTTCCTACATCTCTATTTCTGCTTTGTAAATAAGTTCATTTGTAACATATTTTAGATTCTACATACAAGCAATACCATGTGATACTTGCCTTTATCTGACTTACTTCACTCACCATACATATCATTACAGAGTACTGAGTAGAGTTCTCTGTGCTACATAGTAGATCTTATCAGTTATCTATTTTATATATAGTAGTGTCTATATGTCAAATTCCAATCTGCCAATTTAGCCCTCCCTCCCTTTGCCCCACCGGGTAACCATAAGATTGTTTCCTACATCTCTATTTCTGCTTTGTAAATAAGTTCATTTGTAACATATTTTAGATTCTACATACAAGCAATACCATGTGATACTTGTCTTTATCTGACTTACTTCACTCGGTATGAAAACTTCTAGGTCCATCCATGTTGTTTCAAATGGCATTATGTCATTCTTTTTTATTTAATTATTCAATTCTGTTTTAATGGAATACATACATATATTCCATTGTATACATGCACCACATCTTCTTTATCCATTCTTCTGCTGATGGACATTTAGGTCACTTACATGACCTGGCTACTGTAAATAGTGCTGCAGTGAATACTGGGGTACATATATCTTTTCAAATTATGGTGTTCCCTGGCTATATGCCCAGGATTGGGATTGCTGAATCATATGGTAGCTCTGTAAGGAACCTTCATACTGCTCGTCATAGTAGCTGTACCAATTTACATTTCTGCCATAATAGAATACATACATATATTCCATTGTATACATGCACCACATCTTCTTTATCCATTCTTCTGCTGATGGACATTTAGGTCACTTACATGACCTGGCTACTGTAAATAGTGCTGCAGTGAATACTGGGGTACATATATCTTTTCAAATTATGGTGTTCCCTGGCTATATGCCCAGGATTGGGATTGCTGAATCATATGGTAGCTCTGTAAGGAAACTTCATACTGCTCATCATAGTAGCTGTACCAATTTACATTTCTGCCAACAGTGTAGAAAGGTTCTCTTTTCTCAACACTCTCTGCAGCATTTATTACCTGTAGATTTTCTGATGATGCCCATTCTGACTGGAATATGTTGATGTCTTTAAACCTGTTTATTAAATATTACATCACTTAGTTGATAAGAAAATAAGCAGCAAAGGACATACTCCAATTTCATAAAATCATGATTTAAAATATGCAAAATAGTGTTCTAAATCTGTAGTACGTGAAATTTTTATTTCCTGTTCTCAGAATACATAAAATTTGGGAAGTTACTGTCATTAATGTGCACTAAAATTGAAGCTGCATGATCTTTTCCTGTTTTTAGTTTCATGGTTTATAAAATAATATTAAAAGCCTAAAATCATAACCTCTATAACTATTAATTATGAACTCTTTATTGAGCATATATTGAATTTTCTTAGTGTGCTTTATGAACTTTAAAATTCTGACTATATTTAATGGATCGTCTGGCCTGGAATGGAAAAAATTCAAGGGCTGTGACAGGGCACATAAACAAAATTACTATATCCTTTTAGTTTGATTATTTTTAAAATCTGAAATCATTATTGTTATTAGTTCATGGACTAGATAGTTTTTAAGAGCCTTTCTAACTCAAAAATGTAATTCAATAGTTCAATCATGTTAAATTGTTTTATTTTATAGGAAACCAAGAATAGAAATCTCACAACGTAGTCCTTCATCTTACTGATCTTTTTTCCTACACAACAAAATCAAAGAAAGAGGCAATTATCAAGAGATAAGTCCCCAACCTAGGAATTGGTTATGTTCCAAAAGGTCATTCAGTGGTCAGTTGAATGCATTAGACTCAGGGAAGTCCAGCAGCAAAATGTCAGGACCAAGTCAGTGACTCTTAATTAAAAGGGTGAAACTTTAGTTCTCAGAGGAAAAAGTCAAGTTCCCAAGAGAAAGTTGAATAATGTTAACAGTTGTCAGGCAAGACACAATTCAGTGGTATTTTTCACAGAGCTAGAACAAATAATTTCACAATTTGTATGGAAATACAAAAAAAAAAAACATCAAATACCCAAAGTAATCTTGAGAAAGAAGAATGGAACTGGAGGAATCAACCTGCCTGACTTCAGGCTCTACTACAAACCCACAGTCATCAAG
>SJXQ01001229.1:0-11684 GCA_006408695.1 Aepyceros melampus
ACCATTTCACACCAGTCAGAATGGCAGTGATCCAAAAGTCTACAAGCAATAGATGCTGGAGAGGGTGTGGAGAAAAGGGAACCCTCTTACACTGTTGGTGAGAATGCAAACTAGTACAGCCACTATGGAGAACAGAGTGGAGATTTCTTAAAGAATTGCCAATAAAACTGCCTTATGACCCAGCAATCCCACTGCTGGGCATACACACCGAGGAAACCAGAATTGAAAGAGACATGTGTACCCCAATGTTCATCGCAGCACTGACTCTAATTTTTAATATATTGTCTAGGTTGGCCATAGCTTTTTTTTTCAAGGAGAAAACATATTTTAATTTCATGGCTGTAGTCACCATCTGCAGTGATTTTTGAGCCCTCCAAAATAATGTTTGTCACTGTTTCCATTGTTTCTCCATCTATTTGCCATGAAGTGATGGGACCAAATGCCATGATCTTAGTTCTCTGAATGTTGAGCTTTAAGCCAAATTTCTCACTCTGTTCTTTCACTTTCCTCAAGAGGCTCTTTAGTTCTTCTTTACTTTCTGCCATAAGGGTGGTGTCATCTGCATATCTGAGATTATTGATATTTCTCCTGGCAATCTTGATTCCAGCTTGTGATTCCTCCAGCCCAGAGTTTCTCATGATGTACTCTGCATATGAGTTAAATAAGCAGGGTGACAATATACAGCCTTGGCATACTCCTTTCCCAATCTGGAACCCATCTGTTGTTCCATGTCCAGTTCTAACTGATGCTTCCTGACCTGCATACAGAATTCTCAAGAGGCAGGTCAGGTGGTCTGGTATTCGCATCTCTTGAAGAATTTTCCACAGTTGGTTACAATCCACACAGTCAAAGTCTTTGGTGTAGTTAATAAAACAGAAGTAGATTTTTTTCTGGAACTCTATTGCTTTTATGATGATCCAATGGATGTTGGCAATTTGATCTCGGTTCCCCTGCTTTTTATAAATCCAGTTTGAACATCTGGAACTTCACAGTTCATGCACTGTTAAAGCCTAGCTTGGAGAATTTTGAGCATGACTATACTAACATGTGAGATGAGTACAATTGTGTGGTAGCTTGAGAAATTTCTGGCATTGCTTTTCTTTGGGATTGGAATTAAAACTGACCTTTTCCAGTCCTGTGGCCATTGCTGAGTTTTCCAAATTTGCTGGTATATTCAGTGCAGCACTTTCACAGCATCATCGTTTGGGATTTGAAATAGTTCAGCTGGAATTCCATCACCTCCACTAGCTTTGTTCATAGTGATGCCAACATAGATAGTATATTCAAAAGCAGAGACGTTACTTTGCCGAATAAGGTCCGTCTAGTCAAGGCTATGGTTTTTCCTGTGGTCATGTATGGATGTGAGAGTTGGACTGTGGAGAAGGCTGAGCTCTGAAGAATTGATGTTTTTGAACTGTGGTGTTGGAGAAGACTCTTGAGAGTCGCTTGGACTGCAAGGAGATCCAACCAGTCCATTCTGAAGGAGATCAGCCCTGGAATTTCTTTGGAAGGAATGATGCTGAAGCTGGAACTCCGGTACATTGTCCACCTCATGCGAAGAGTTGACTCATTGGAAAAGACTCTGATGCTGGGAGGGATTGGAGGCAGGAGGAGATGGGGATGACGGAGGATGAGATGGCTGGATGGCATCACGGACTCGATGGGCATGAGTCTGAGTGAGCTCCAGGAGTTGGTGATGGACAGGGAGGCCTGGCATGCTGCAATTCATGGGTTTGCAAAGAGTCAGACATGACTGAGCGACTGAACTAACTAACTATCTAAGGCTCACTTGACTTTCTATTCCAGGATGTCTGGCTCTAGGTGAGTGATCACACCATTGTGATTATCTGGGTCATGAAGAACTTTTTTGTATAGTTCTTCTGTGTATTCTTGCCACCTCTTCATAATATCTTTTGATTCTGTTAGGTCCATCTCATTTCTGTCCTTTATTGAGCCTATCTTTGCTGAAATGTTCCCTTGGTATCTCTAATTTTCTTGAAGAGATCTCTAGTATCCCATTCTATTGTTTTCCTCTATTTCTTTGCACAGATCACTAAGGAAGGCTTTCACATCTCTCCTTGCTATTCTTTGGAACTCTGCGTTTAGATGGGTGTATCTTTCATTTTCCCCTTTGCCTTTTGCTTCTTTTCTTTTGATAGCTGTTTGTAAGGCCTCCTCAGAGAACCATTTTGCCTTTTTGCGTTTCTTTTCCTTAGGGATGATGTTGATCCCTGCTTTCTGTACAGTTTCAGCAATTTCTGTCCATAGTTCTTCAGGCACTCTGTCTATCAGACCTAGTTCTTTAAATCTATTTTCACTTCCACTGTATAATCGTTAGGAATTTGATTTAAGTTATAGCTGAATGTTTTAGGTGTTTTCCCTACTTTCTTCAATTTCAGTCTGAATTTGGCAATAAGGAGTTCATGATCTGAGCCACAGTCAGCTCCTGGTCTTGCTTTTGCTGATTGTATAGAGTTTCTCCATCGTTGGCAGCAAAAAATATAATCAGTCTGATTTCAGTGTTGACCATCTGGTGATGTCCATGTGTAGACTTTTTTCTTCTGTTGTTGGAAGCGGGTGTTTGCCATGAAGAGTGTGTTTTCTTGGCAAAACTCTATTAGCCTTTGCCCTGCTTCATTCTGTACTCCAAGGCCAAATTTGCCTGTTACTCCAGGTATTTCTTGACTACCTATTTTTGCATTCCAGTCCCCTATAATGAAAAGGACATCTTTTGGGGGTGTTAGATCTAGAAGGTTTGTAGGTCCTCAGAGAACCATTGAACTTCAGCTCTTCAACATTACTGGTTGGGGCATAGACTTGGATTACTGTGATATTGAATGGTTTGCCTTGGAAACAAACAGAGATCATTCTGTCACTTTTGAGATTGCATCCAAGTACTGCATTTTGGACTCTTTGGTTTACTGTGATGGCTACTCCATTTCTTCTAAGGGATTCTTACCCACCGTAGTAGATGTAATGGTCATGTGGTTAAATTCACCCATTCCAGTCCATTTTAGTTTGCTGATTCCTAAAATGCTGATGTTTACTCTTGCCATCTCTTGTTTGACCACTTCCAGCTTGCCTTGATTCATGGACCTAAAACTCCAGGTTCCTATGCAATATTGCTCTTTACAGCATTGGACTTTACTTCCATCACCAGTCACATTCACAACTGGGCATTGTTTTTGCTTTGGCTCTGTCTCTTCATTATTTTTGGAGTTATTTCTCTACTGATCTCCACTAGCATATTGGGCCCCCACCAACCCAGAGAGTTCATTTTTCAGTGTCCTATCTTTTTGCCTTTTCATACTGTTCATGGGGTTCTCAAGGCAATAATAATGAAGTGGTTTGCTGTTCCCTTCTCCATTGCACCACATTTTGTCAGAACTCTCCACCATGACCTGGGTGGCCCTACACAGAATGGCTCATAGTTTCACGGAGTTAGACGAGCCTGTCTTCTTTGTGATAAGATTGGTTAATATCAGCTAATGTTAGATACTTGTTTTATGGTGTGGAGAAATCTCCACACAAACACTGAAATTGGTTCCAGAACATTTATTATCATAATATCATTTAAATGTTAACTGTAAATATACAATAAATACATAATATTATTAAAAATATTGTGTTGCCTTTTTAATGGATGGATATAAAGATCCTTATTTATATTGTAGAGTATTTTCTTATAGAGCATTATGATTTTTATCTGAACTCTCATTTAATTCATCATTAATTTTCATAATGTTCTAAGAGGTTTCATTTAATTCAGAGATACTTTTGATAAGTATTGTATTAGAAGACAATAAGGAAAAATATTCCCCTAAGCCAAACTGGCCTATCATTTATTTCTCCATTCTGAAAGCTAATTTCTTTTCTTTATGGTTTGATGACTACAAAACAAAGATTGTGCAGTTATAGTAAAACTCAGTGAGTATCAGTAGGTCTAAATTTTCTATAAACTCTTGATTATCTGAAGGCCAATTAACAAGTTTTCAGCTATAAGTGGCTGAGCTCTTCTCAGGTCTCTGGCTGCCTACCCTTAGGGCTCAGAGCTACTTCTCAGCACCTCACAAAGTAGGCAGGAGGGAAGAAAAATAAGGCAATTTGGCTCCTTGACAATATCTTTGGAATAATTGGATTTGGGGAGGAAGATTCAAAATAGAGCATGGCAAGCTACAAACACACAGTTCCCATTTGTTGTGAATACAGGTTTGTGCTCTGCTTGATTTCAGAGGGTTGGTCAGTGGGTTGTGCATGATAGACAGATGGTTCTAGAGTTGGAGTTATTCTATGCTAAAATTCTAAATTTTAAACATAATTAAAAGTCCTCTCTACCACCAATTTACCCTAGCCAGTAATTATTATTAAGAATTATTCTAACAGTGTATAGTTACCAGGGAACATATATGATTTTTAAATGTGTCTCCCTTTATCTATTTAAACAAAGACAAAAACCTTCTGCAGAGCCAAATACTAATTATCAGTCCCATTTTCAGTTGAGAAACTGAACTAAGGGCAAATAAATAGGTTTTTTTTCCTCAGACATGTTGCCACAACTTTTGCTCTGAAACAGCATTTGTCAGATTGGGGCCCAGGAAAGCCAATCTGGATGGCAAAGAATAGGATTAAATTGTGATCAAGAAATTAGCCAAAAGTTCCTAAAATCCGTCCTAAAATGGAATGTTGCCTGCCATTCCAGTAAACAATGAATGCTGCTAGCTATAAAGTCATTAGTTACTACAATTTCCTGCCCCACCCTCCCCATGACAGTGTACCCTCAGGGGAATTCAGGATAGACAGAAACAAGATTCTGGTCCTAGATGGTTAAGGTGAGTATCTAAGGTATAATTTCAATGAGCCTAGACTCTTTCTTCTAATACATAGAAAAGCACCAAAATCATTAATTTTACTTTTCTGTTTTGAGAACTAACAGCAATCTTTTGATGTTCAACTACATTTTTTTAAACAAAAACTACTATATATTCTGTTTCCTCCCTTATCTCTCTGGAGCAGTTCCTCAGAGCTGAAAGGTGTCTCCTGGACTACAGTTCTCAGTAAATAAAACTTGACTTGAAACTTTTAGGTTGTGTGTTTTTCTTCAGTCAGTAACAGGTGTTGCAGTCAGTCAGTCAATTCAGTCCCTCAGTCATGTCTGACTCTTTGCAACCCCATGGACTGCAGCACGTCAGGCCTCCCTGTCCGTCACCAACTCCCAGAGCTTACTCAAACTCATGTCCATTGAGTTGGTGATGCCATCCAACATCTCATCCCCTGTTGTCCCCTTCTCCTCCCATCTTCAATCTTTCCTAGCATCAGGGTCTTTTCAAATGAGTCAGTTCTTCACATCAGGTGGCCAAAGTATTGGAGTTTCAGCTTCAGCATCAGTCCTTTCTGATGATTTACCTCAGAGAACCCTGCCCCTTGGCCTGACTCTTAAACAGAAGTGCCTCTGTTCAGATCCCTGTCCTCCAGTGGATGACAGGAAGGAAGAAAGTAACTTTCCCTTCCTGAGGCTTGCCACGCTAGGAGATGTTCATAAAACGAATGGCCTTTTTACTTTGGTTCCTCACCTCCCCTCATCTCTGATCTATAAAAGAACTTGGCATCCAGACCCCAATAAGATGGTTATTTTGAGGTGCTAGCCTGCCATCTTCTTGGTATGGCAGCTCCTTAATTAAAGTGTCTTCTTTGCGTCAATTGCAATTGTAGTTCCAGATCACCGTGATAAAGCAGATATATAATAAAAGAGGTCACACAATTTTTTTTCCCAGTGCATACAAAAGTTATATTTATACTTTACGGTAGCCTATTAAGTATATAATAACATTATGTCTAAAAACAATGTAGTAGTGGTGGTGGTGGTGGTAGTAGTAGTAGTATTAGTTGCTTAGTCATGTCTGACTCTTTGTGACCCCATGGACTGTAGCCCACCAGGCTCCTCTGTCCAAGGGATTTCCCAGGCAAGAATACTTGAGTGGATTGCCATTCCCTTTTCCAGAGGAACTTCCTGACTCAGGGATCAAACCTGTGTCTCCCACATTGCAGGCAGATTCTTACCATCTGAGCTATAGGGAAGTCCTCAAAAACAATGTATGTCTCACAATTTTAAAAAAGTTTATTGCTAAACAATGCTAACCATCATTTGAGCCTTCAGCAAATCAGAACCTTTTTTACACTAGTAACATCAAAATAATCTATCACAGATCACCTCCAATATAATACTGAAAAAGTTTTAAATATTAAGAGAATTAGTAAAATGTGACACCCAGAGGCATGACTTGAGCAAATACTGTTGGAAAAATGGCGTTAAAAGACTTGTTTGAGAGTTAAAAGACTTGTTTTTATTGTACTGCAAAGTACAATAAAGCAAGGTATGCTTGTTCCGTTCAGTTCAGTCACTCAGGCGTGTCTGACTCTTTGCAACCCGAGGAATCGCAGCATGCCAGGTCTCCCTGTCCATCACCAACTCCTGGAGTTCACTCAAACTCACGTCCATCGAGTCAGTGATGCCATCCAGCCATCTCATCCTCTGTCGTTCCTTTCTCCTCTTGCCCCCAATCCCTCCCAGCATCAAAGTCTTTTCCAATGAGTCAACTCTTCACATGAGGTGGCCAAAGTACTGGAGCTTCAACTTTAGCATCATTCCTTTCAAAGAAATCCAGGGCTGATCTCCTTCAGAATGGACTGGTTGGATCTCCTTGCAGTCTAAGGGACTCTCAACAGTTTTCTTCAACACCACAGTTCAAAAGCATCAATTCTTCAGCAATCAGCCTTCTTCACAGTCCAACTCTCACATCCATACATGACCACTGGGAAAACCGTAGCCATGACTAGATGGACCTTAGTCAGCAAAGTAATGTATCTGCTTTTGATTATGCTATCTAGGTTGGTCATAACTTTTCTTCCAAGGAGTAAGCGTCTTTTAATTTCATGGCTGCAGTCACCATCTGCAGTGATTTTGAAGCCCCCCAAAATAAAGTCTGACACTGTTTATACTGTTTCCCCATCTATTTCCCATGAAGTGATGGGACCAGATGCCATGATCTTCATTTTCTGAATGTTGAGCTTTAAGCCACCTTTTCACTCTCCACTTTCACTGAGGTTATTGATAATTCTCCCGGCAATCTTGATTCCAGCTTGTGTTTCTTCCAGTCCAGCGTTTCTCATGATGTACTCTGCAAATAAGTTAAATAAGCAAGGTGACAATATACAACCTTGATGTACTCCTTTTCCTATTTGGAGCGAGTCTGTTGTTCCATGTCCAGTTCTGTTGCTTCCTGACCTGCATACAGATTTCTCAAAAGGCAGGACAGGTGGTCTGGTATTCCCATCTCTCTCAGAATTTTCCACAGTTTATTGTGATCCACACAGTCAAAGGCTTTGGCATAGTCAAGAAAGCAGAAATAGACGTTTTTCTGGAACTCTCTTGCTTTTTCCATGATCTAGCAGATGTTGGCAATTTAATCTCTGGTTCCTCTGCCTTTTCTAAAACCAGCTTGAACATCAGGAAGTTCATGGCTCACATATTGCTGAAGCTTGGCTTGGACAATTTTGAGCATCACTTTACTAGCGTGTGAGATGAGTGCAATTGTGCGATAGTTTCAGCATTCTTTGGCCTTGCCTTTCTTTGGGATTGGAATGAAAACTGATCTTTTCCAGTCCTGTGGCCACTGCTGAGTTTTCCAACACCTGGAGTAAGAGGCAAATTTGGCCTTGGAATGCAGAATGAAGCAGGGCAAAGACTAATAGAGTTTTGCCAAGAAAAGACACTGGTCATAATAGCAAACACCCTCTTCCAACAACACAAGAGAAGACTCTACACATGGACATCACCAGATGGTCAACATTGAAATCAGATCAATGATATTCTTTGCAGCCAAAGATGGAGAAGCTCTATACAGTCAACAAAGACAAGACAGGGAGCTGACTGTGGCTCAGATCATGATCTCCTTATTACCAAATTCAGACTGCAATTGAAGAAACCAGGGAAAATTGTTAGACCATTCAGGTATGACTTAAATCAAATCCCTTATGATTATACAGTGGAAGTGAGAAATAGATTTAAGGGCCTAAATCTGACAGATAGAGTGCCTGATGACTATGGAATGAGGTTCGTGACATTGTACAGGAGACAGGGATCAAGACCATCCCCATGGAAAAGAAATGCAAAAAAGCAAAATGGCTGTCTGGGGAGGCCTTACAAATAGCTGTAAGAAGAGAGGCGAAAAGCAAAGGAGAAAAGGAAAGATATAAGCATCTGAATGCAGAGTTCCAAAGAATAGCAAGAAGAGATAAGAAAGCCTTCTTCAGTGATCAATACAAAGAAATAGAGGAAAAGAACAGAATGGGAAAGACTAGAGATCTCTTCAAGAAAATTAGAGATATCAAGGGAACATTTCATGCAAAGATGGGCTCAATAAAGGACAGAAATTGTATGGACCTAACAGAAGCAGAAGATATTAAGAAGAGGTGGCAAGAATACACAGAAGAACTGTACAAGAAAGATCTTCACAACCCAGATAATCATGATGGTGTGATCACTCATCTAGAGCCAGATATCCTGGAATGTGAAGTCCAGTGGGCCTTAGAAAGCATCACTATGAACAAAGCTAGTGGAGGTGATGACATTCCAGTTGAGTTATTTCAAATCTTGAAAGGTATGCTTGTGCTCACTTCAATTAAATCTTGAAGAATACTCACTGGCTAAGGAAAAAGTGTTTAATTTGTTGAGAGTTCATTCTTTGTTATGCTGTAGGAGGCCAGTGTGAAACAGAGTGTGGTGTCATCAAAAGTCGAAGAGGTAGAGAATGAGCCCTGTCAGCCATTTCCCCCATGTCCCCATCAGAAAAATTATGAACCCTAAAGGTCAAACATTAAAATAGTACTTGGAAGTGGCTTTAGTTATGGTGAACTTAATATGAAGAAAAATTTTCCAAAATTCATTTTGAGAGCCTAGTTTTTCAAGCTAAACTACTGATACTACTATGGAATATAAGAAAGCCATTATTTTAATCAAGGGAGGTTCCAAAATAGTGCCTTTAAAGCTAAGATATGAAGCAAAAGAATAAAAATCCATATGTGCAACCATTTAACATCCTGTATTTCTATTGTGCATTAAAATAATATAAAAATTTGGAGGAAATAATTTCAGTTTCTTTAAAACTATAGCACCTATGTATACTCTCTCTCTCTCTCTCTCTCTCTCTCTATATATATATATATATATATATATTAGTATGGAATATAGTACACATATACAAAATACATCCCTAAAAATAAGATTTAAATCTATATTCAGCCTGAATACAGAGTTAGCACATGACAGGTATTAAGCTCTTAATTCCAGTTCATACCTCTTCTTTGCATACCCAATAGATTTGTTCACAAAAGCCTAACTCATCAAAAGACCCAGGGAACAAAGCTAATTCATGTACAAACAAAAATAACAAAATCAACAGTATCATTCTTCTCCTCCTCTCCCCTGAATAAACATTGACATGAAACCCACTTTTCCAAGCACAGTAGTTCATACTGAGCTGCTGAGATCTTTCTAATTCCCACACCTTTCTTAATCAGACGAGTGTTAGTACGTCTTCAAAGATACAGTAGTTTCACAAACCCTACAGGCTTACTATTCCCTTGAGGACCATAGTTTATCTTTTTGGTAGAATATTATCTCCTTTATTCCCTTGTGAGTGTGTCTATACATAGGCTATTCATTTGAGGATGCTAATTAGTAAGCTATTGCTTCCGAAGATTAATGGTGGTAGTAATCCCTTTGATCTCCCTCTCTGGCCCCATAGAAGAAAAATAGGTTCATTGTTCTCATTTTGTAATTTTGTACTTACTAAGTGCTACGTCTGCAAAGGATTCATAACAGCATGATTTTTTAAGCTCTCTTAGTCTTTAATGGGGTGATTATATATGATCATTAAAAGCTTAAAGAAAAAAAAACAAACTGATAACAGAAAAGCTCATTTTGAAAACTCTATTTTTTTTTTTACTGCTCATTTAAGGGACTGTTAGTATACTTACCCTCTGTCTAACCCATTCTTCAAACTGCTACAAGAATAATAGTCTTGAAGTAGAGTTATGATGCCATACTCCTGTTCAAATCCTTTCATGACTCCTAATAGCATACAAGTAATGTTAATTCATCTTAGAGTCTATTATTGAGAGTTTCCTCTGAGTGAGACATCATGGGAATACAAAGAAAAATAGGTGAAATAACTACCTTCAAGGAATTCACAATGCATGAGAAAAGAAGACATTGATGAAAAAGTAGTGTGCTAGATGACACAATGGAAATATACTTGGGATGCTATGTACCATGGAGGAGAGAGTATTTAATAAAATTCAAGGCTAGAGATGGAAGGAATAGGATTCAGGGATAGGATAGATCTTCATAGAGTTGATGAGGGCAGAGCTCAGTCATATTAACTTAATAAGTATTCTCAAGACAAACTGGAGAGTTCTTTTATTATAGCAGTGTTACCATCCTGTGCAAAAACAAGGCATACTTATACAAAAGGCTTGAGACACACAAGGAATGTAATTGTTTCTGTATCTCAAAGGAAATGGAATGCAATTCATAGATGACTGGTGATAAATATGGAAAAGTATGTTAGCTCTAAAGTATTAAAATATGATGCCAAGGGTTTAAGCTGGGTACTTATCTGTACAGATTTTTTTTTAATTGATAAATCTTAATATGTAAAGGATGGCCTAGAAGAGAATGAAGGCAAGAAAACCAAGTAGGAAGCTATTGTAATGGTTCAGACAAG
The DNA here is from genome assembly GCA_006408695.1 of Aepyceros melampus. Lineage (NCBI taxonomy): Eukaryota > Metazoa > Chordata > Mammalia > Artiodactyla > Bovidae > Aepyceros > Aepyceros melampus. The sequence continues at coordinate 10,785 of SJXQ01001229.1, forward strand.
AAGCAACAAAGTCCTGAAGCTTGGTAGCAATAGTGTGAATGGACAGGAAGAGGTAGATTCATTAGGGATTGAGAAGCAGGTATGAAATGACTTGAGGATTGATTAATGGCAAGATGTAATGACAAAATGTCTAAGATGATCTTCACATTTTTAATGTTGATAATTTTAACTGGGTAAAGACAGAAAATGCAGGAGAAGGAATGCAATGGAGGGAAAGAGGACTAATTAGACTTTGGAAATATGGAGTTTGGAGATGGTCTTTTACTGATTATATAAGGCCCTCCATGATCTGGCTCCTACTCTCCTTTGTAGTCTCATCTATTACATCTTTACCAAATGCTGTGCTGACTACACTTATTGTTCCCTGAAAAACCGTGCTACTCTCTTCTTTATGCACTTGCTCAGAAGTAGGAGTTTGACTTGTTAACAGTGCCCTCTAATTTATTTATTAATTCAGGAATTTATTAGAAATATTTTTTCTGCATCTATTATGTGCAAGATCCTGTTTGAGATGAGGTCCTGTTTGAGATGTTGGAAATATATCAGGGAACCAAACAATCAAATCCCTGGTGTCCCAGTGGGGAAGAAGAGGGTAGCATGACTCGAGAGAGTAGCATTGAAACATATACATGTGTGCTGAGTGCTAAGTCGCTTCAGTTGTGTCTGACTCTTTGCAACCCCATGGACTGTAGCCTGCCAGGCTCCCTCTGTCCATGGAATTCCCCAGGCAAGAATACTGGAGTGGGTTGCCATTCCCTTCTCCAGGGGATCTTCCCAACCCAGGGATTTAACCCAAGTTTCCCACATTGAAGAGGAATTCTTTACCTCTAGCACCACCTGGGAAGTCTTCTTCACCTGGGAAGTTTCTTCATTTGGGAAGAAACATATACATTACCATAT
>SJXQ01001230.1:0-53622 GCA_006408695.1 Aepyceros melampus
CCTGCTTTAAGAAAAGAACTGATGTTTAGTCAATGAAATATTAGTCCTATAATAATGAGTTGACCAATTTTTCTTGTTACTCTGTAGAGATTTGGAAGTTATTTTGATTATTATTATTATTTTAAATTGCCTGCCATTTCTTCCAGTTTCTGTACTTTCAGTGTTTGTAAATATACTATTGATATTAAAGTCTCAAAACTATTTAAAAAAAAATCCAGCTTGTGTACCTGAAAGTTCTCATTTCACATAATGTTGAAGCCTAGTTTGAAGGATTTTGACCATTACCTTGCTAGAATGTGAGATGAGCAAAATTGTGGGGTAATATGAACATGCTTTGGCATCACTTTCCTTTGGGATTGGAATGAAAACTGAAAACTGTACTGGAAAAATCCAGTCCTATTACCATTACTAAGTTTTCCAAATTTGCAGGCATAAAGAGTGCAGTACTTTAAGAACACCATCTTTTAGGATTTGAAATAGCTCAGCTGGAATTCCATCACCTCTACTAGTGTTGTTTGTAGTAATGCTTCCTAAGGCCCACTTGACTTCACACTCCAGGATGTCTGGCTCTAGGTGAGTGACCACACCATCATGGTTACCTGGGTCATTAAGACCTTTTTTGTATAGTTCTTTTGTGTTCTTGTCACCTCTTCATAATCTCTTCTGTTTTGGTTATGTCCTTGCTCTTTCTGTCCTTTATCGTGCTCATCTTTGCATGAAATGTTCCCTTGGTATCTTGAATTTTCTTGAAGAGATCTCTTGTCTTTCCCATTCTATTGTTTTCCTCTATTTCTCTGCATTGATCATTTAGGAAGGATGTCTTATCTCTCCTTCTATTCTCTGGAACTCTGCATTCATCTTTCACTTTCTCCTTTGCCTTTTGCTTCTTTTCTTCCTCAGCTATTTGTAAGCCCTGCTCACACAATCATTTTGCCTTCCTGCATTTCTTTTACTTTGGGATGGTTTTGGTGACTGCCTTCCATACACTCTTGCAAACCTCCATCCACAGTTTTTCAGGCATTCTATTTAGCAGATCTAATCCTTGAATCTACTTCTCACCTCCACTGTATATCATAAGGGATTTGATTTAGGTTATACCTGAATGGCCTAGAGGTTTACTGCCATATTAAAAATCCTTAGTGGTAAAATAAAAATTATTTTTGGATTAAAACATTTTTCAAATGGGATTAGAAAAGATTTTCCTTTTTTCCCTCCCTAAACATATCAGTTAATTCATTGTTTATCAGCTTTAAAACTGAAGGCTCCCTTTTTCCAATTACTTGGGTCACTGAATGTTATCTGAGGGTCCAGCGAATGCTTTGCTTCCCTACCATTATATAAGTTCTCTAATTTCCTGTAGAATTAGTAGCTGGTAGAACATCATGATGAATTTTAACTTTGACAACAGTCTTTTGATGCTAAGTATGCTTTGTTCAAAGAAGTCTTATAGTCTAAACAATTCCTACTCATCTCCTGGGACTTTCAGAGTTAATCTTCTTTGTAGGATGCATTCCAAATTTTGATTTTGACAGCTCCTAGTTGTGCCTTTAGTAACTCTCATCCTAAATTAGATCTTTAGGTACTGAAGTTGTATTTTTTACAGTTGTATTTCTATCTGTATTAAGCTGTTTTTGCCTACTTTGGGACTTTTGGTTGTTTGTTTATGTGGTTATTTGTTTTACTAAGCAGTAGTTGAAAAACCTAAAAATCAAGCTCTTATCATTGACATAAAGAGGTGTGCCAAATACTGGTTCCACCATAAGTGTTTGTGAGTGACTGAACTGCTGTCATACAGAAATTCATGAGGTTTTGTCAGTGGCTCTGTTCCATGTCCCATTATGATGCTTTTTGTCAACCGCCCATCATGATACTAAAAATGTCATTTACTCTTTCTCCTTTCCTCATTCTCCTACTCTTTTTCTTCTGATTTTGTTTCCATTTCCTTTTTCTCTTCCTCCTCAAAATATAATATTGGGTTATATTCTACTCATATATTTTATTTATATTATTTATTTAATTATTGGGTTTCCCCTCACCATCAAGGCTGAGAAGTTTCTACTCTGCTTTAAGTATAGAAAGAAAGTGAAAGTGAAAGTCACTCAGCTGTGTCTGACTCTTTGCGACCACATGGACCATACAGTCCATGGAATTCTCCAGGCCAGAATATTGGAATGAGTAGCCGCTCTCTTCTTCAGGGGATTTTCCCAACCTAGGGATCGAACCCCAGTCTCCCACATTGCAGGTGGATTCTTTACCAGCTGAGCCACAAGGGAAGCTCTTAAGAATGGATCACCGAATCAAATACTCCACTCTCTTATTTTGAGTAATCAGATAGAGGATTTTTTGTTTTCACTAAAAATATTCATAAATGAAAAATGTACTGTACTAACCAAGATTCACCAGAGAAACAAAACTAATGGATCTGTCTGTCTGTCTATCTATCCATCTTTGAGTTGGCACATATAATCCTGGGGGCTAAGTCCCTGTGATCTGTTATCTGCAAGGTGGTGACCCAGATAAGCCAGTGATACACTTCCAATGTGAGTACAAAGTCTTGGGAGTCAAGGGAGCCAGTGGTACAAATCTCAGTCCAAGGACAATCTCTCAGTTGGGCAGGCAGACAGAAATAGGGCAAATCCTCCCTTCCTACCCTTTTCATTCTAGTCAGGCCCTCTTAATGAATTGGACCATTCCATCCCCACCCCCATCTATTTTACTGAGTCCACAGATTCAAATGCTAATCTCATCCAGAAATACCCTCACAGACACATTCAGAAGTGTTTAATCTGGGCTCTCATGGCCCATCATGGACATTTCAGTGTCTGATATAGCCTTTGATTTCCAGAGGGTATAAACCAGTTTTAAGTCATTTTGCAAATTCAGAAAACTAATGTGTTCTTCTAAACCTCACAGACTATCCAAGTCATATAAGGAAAAATTATAAAATACCCTTAAATCCCAAAAGACTTAACGTCTCACTAAGGGAAGGACACCTTTAATTCATTCCTCTTGAATGGATCAGATGTTTTAGTAAAAAGTAAAGAACGAAGGAATGAAGGAGGAAGGAATATGAAAAGATTAAAACACAGCAGTTTATTAATACCTGTTCAACATCAAACAGCTTTATTTCTTCTCAGTCTTGAAAAAATAAAAGCATCTGCTTTGGTTTCATGTAGACATATTTCATTGAGGTTGCTCTGTTTTTTAAAAAGTGATATAGAATTGTGTAAATGTGATTATTATTCTGACCTATGTCTCTAGACTCTACAATTTAGAAGCATGGGAGGAATGACTATTGATATAATATTATATTCAAATAGAAAGACAATCCAATAGAAACATTCTCTTGCATTTGAAACATTTCATAATCTCACTTGACAAAGGAACTTAGGAAGTTTTGCAATAACTGCATGCATGCTGCTGCTGCTGCTGCTAAGTCGCTTCAGTCATGTCCGACTCTATGTGACACCATAGACAGCAGCCTACTAGGCTTCTCTGTCCCTGGGATTCTCCGGTCAAGAATACTGGAGTGGGTTGCCATTTCCTTTGCCAATGCATAAAAGTGAAAAGTGAAAGTGAAGTCGCTCAGTTGTGCCTGACTCTTAGTGACCCCATGGACTGCAGCTTACCAGGCTCCTCAGTCTGTGGGATTTTCCAGGCAAGAGTACTGGAGTGGGGTGCCATTGAAGTCTCAATAAAAACAAACAAATTAAAATCCTCTATTTTTTTTTCTTACAATGACTTCCTATATCCTAGATGCTGTGATTTTGTTTGTTCAAGTTTCTACCCCAAAGAAAGTAGCTTTCCTTGCATACACAGTATCATGGTCAGGGTCTTTAGCTTGCCTTCTTCATTGATCATAGCCATCTTACACTCAAATGGTGTTAGAGCTTTTTAATTGCATTATGCAGGCTATTAAAATGAAGTAATCAGGGAGAACCGGTTGAAACTCCAAGAGAAGTGGTAAAAATCATACGCAACTAATCCTTTTGCTACTTGAAATGACTATAAAAGATAATGGCTATGTCAGCAGACAATTAAATCAGCAGTGCAAAGAAATTAAAATACAATACAGGAAACAAAGCAACTTTTAAAAAGAAAAAAAAATCCTTTTCAGTTGGTTCTCTGGAAACATCCCCCTACACATCCAAGTTTGACTTGATTATATTTCTTATCAACTTCTGTCAAACTGGTGGTTAAATTCACAAATAAACAAATTATTTGGAATGTTTTAAAAGCCTAGGTTCATTTGATGAAGAAGATGCCTAGAAGCAGTTGAGTCTCAAGATAATAGGAACTACTTACATAATTAAAATATTCTACCTTTACCCATGACACTAAGTGTTCCAGAATTCATATAAACTCATTTTATTTATCAGCATGCTTTGGAAATCTCTCTTGCAACATCGAATATAGAAGTAGTAACAAATAAAGAGAGGAAACGAGATGCTGCTTCTTTGGCAATATTTCAACTTCATTATCTTAAAAGCTGAGGGAAGCTGGCCTTAGTCACCCTTACATTATAAGAAAACAAAAAGACATCTAAGAGTCAAAAATCATCATTCCGAGCTTTCTGCTTAGAGAAGATTCCAAGGAGCAATTTCTATGCTTACCCTCTGCCTGTTCAGCACTTTGGTGTCTGTCCCTACACGTGTCTACAATTCCCTTGCACTAAATAAGGCTGAATTTAACAAAGTGAAGAATTCAGTTTCACACATTGCTAAGTATGAAAATAGTGTTCCATAAATGAACTGCACTGCTAGCTTACATTTCCTGAATGAAACAGTAGATGACTGATGATGAAATGAACTAACAAATTGAAAATAAGTATGTATAATGGAGAGGATTTGGTATGTGGCTGTGTTTCTCACCAATGTGTAACTGCCTGGGGATAATACAGAAATTGCCTTTTGCTTGATAGTATAAATTTTAAATCAATCTCTTTCAGTTAATCAGAAGAAAAGCTGGTCTGATTCCTGCCATAGCCTTTCTGTTTGTTATTAACTTTGCTCAAAGAACTTATGATTTATTTATTTTTTAATATCCAAATCACACAGTATACAGTGATGGATTTGCAATGATTTAACTTTCAGGAGATGTGCAGCCTTTATTTTAAACAGATTATATATCCCTTAGAAGTTCCACATCATTTTCAGCCATCCACAAATGTTATATAAAACAATTAGCCACATTGAGAAAATTGGATTAAAAAAAAAAGTAGTGATGATGATATATGCCTTTGGGCAGAGAATATATCAAGCAGAAACTGAAAGATGTGTACTTAATACAATAAGAGTATAATATGAGGGGAGTTCTACATTGTACTACTACCTAAATTCTCCTTCTTCTACCAGTATATTCTTTCATTTTCTTGGGTAAACTTCCTTGACATACTCAGAATCAGACCTTCCCTTTGGAGACCTCCACCAATGTGGGTCAGTCTGGAGACCCAGAACTTGCTTCTTACATGCCCTAATCTCTAATCTCATCCCCTCTTTCCCTAAGCTCTAATGCTATCTGTTCAGAATCATCAGGACTAAAATAATTGTCATCTGCATCTTTTTATATCAATCACCACAGGAAGCTTGGCTCTCCAGGTTATACCTTCTCTCTCAGATTTCAATTCCCAGAATGTACCCTAGCACCTTTCTACCCATCTTTCCCTCTCCCACAACTCCTTCAACTTTTCTTCCTTCGTCATTAGATTCTCTAATTTGTCCCATTACTTTCTTGTTCTAACCAGGCTTCCACACAGCTCATTCAGTTGGTGTTATTCTCCTTACCTCCCTAACCTTTGGACTTGGAAATGTGGTAGAGGTTCTCCTTGTATTAATCACCACTTCCAGAATACCCTCTTTTCTTCCTCTCTAAAGACCTTCAGTCTAAATGATTCAAGTCACTTTTTTCCCTTCCATAAAGATTTGTTATGTGAATCATTATGACTCTTTAAGAATACCCCATTTTAACTTTTAGTGATGTTAAACCCACCATGAAAAGCTGCAGAAAGAAAAGGGAGATTATTAGAGACTCTCCCCTATTTCTTTCCACCAGAAAATTACTCCTGCACACACTAGCATTAGAGAGGATGTATGTTCCCTGGAAAAGTTTAGTCAAAAGGGCTCTGAAATCAGAAATAAATGGAACAGATGGAGGCAGAGTGCTGTAACTTGGGTCTTTGTTGCTCAAAGAATGGTCCACAGAGCAACAGAATTTTTATTACCTGAGATCTTGTTAGAAATTCAGAAACTGAAAGTCTACACTAGAACTATGGAATCACAATGCATATTTTACTGTGTATGTATAGGCATATTGAAGTTTAAGAAGCAATGACACTGTGTTAACTAAAAAGAATCTGGCGATCCAGTTTATTTTCACCAAGCAAGCCCACAGCAAAGATCTATAGATGGTGATGTTTGAGGGAAGTTTTCAAAGGCAGAGATGGCAAGTTGTCTTCAAAATCAGTACTTGCTTTCCCAGAGCTCAGAGTTGTCATTGGTAAGTAGTGTCCTAGCTGTAGACATTTCCCAGCCCAATTTTCATTGAACAAGTTCTGGCTACTCTAATGTCTGTCACTTACAGGATAAAGATTTGAAAAGCAAATGTACCCTCTCTAAAGTTCATCTTCACTTTCTGCCATGAGGGTACTACAAGACCCTATGACAAGTAGGGTCACAAGGAAAAGAGTCTGTACTTCTAAATCTCTCCAAAGAGCAAAATCACCCATTAACCAGAAAAGTGAATAATAAAAATGTTCCATTGTCTTTATTGTCTTTATTTTAGTGTCTTTATTTTATTGTCTTTATTTTACTGTCTATGTGTTACAGAAGCTATCTATGATTTATCCAATACAAATTCCCAACCAAAATATCTGGGTGTGTGTGTGGGAACATACTAAGTTGATTCAGTTGTGTCTGACTCTTTGCAACCCCATGGACTATAGCCGGCCAGGCTCCATTGTCCATGGGATTCTCCAGGTAAGAATAATGGAGTGGGTTGCCATGCCCTCCTCTAGGAAATATCTGGGTGTACATCTGATCAACTTATGATAATGACACTGTACCTCATTGGAATTAACAGAGACTGACTAGCAGAAATTCTTGACCCTGTTTTACAGAACAAGAGGTAAGGGAACATCTTGTAAAAGCCCTTTCACTGGTATAAAGCCTTCACTGATTAAGCTCACTTTTCAGTTCAGTAGTTCAGTCATGTCCGACTCTTTGCCATCCATTGGAATGCAGCATGCCAGGCTTCCCTGTCCATCACCAACTTCTGGAGCTTGCTCAAACTCATGTCTGTTGAATTGGTGATGCCATCCACCGATGCCATCCATCCTCTGTCATCCCCTTCTCCTGCTGCCTTCAATATTTCCCAGCATCAGGGTCTTTTCCACCAAGTTCTTCACATGAGGTGGCCAAAGTATTGGTGCTTCCCCTTTAGCATCAGTCTTTTCAATGAATATTCAGGATTGATTTTCCTTAGCAAAAACAAGACCAGAAGCTAACTATGGCTCAGATTATGAACTCCTTATTGCAAAATTAATACTTAAATTGAAAAAAAAAATAGGGAAAATCTTTAGACCATTCAGGTAGGACCTAAATCAAAAATCCCTTTTGTTTATACAATGGAAGTAAGAAATAGATTCAAGGGATTAGATTTGATAGACAGAGTACCTGAAGAACTATGGACAGAGGTTCATAACATTGTACAAGAGGTGGTGATCAAAACCATCCCCAAGAAGAAGAAATTCAAAAGGGCAAAATGGCTGTCTGAGGAGGCCTTACAAATAGCTGTGAAGAGAAGCAAAAGGCAAAGGAGAAAAGGAAAGAAATATCCATCTAAATGCAGAGTTTCAAAAAATAGCAAGGAGAGATTAAAAAAGCCTTCCTCAGTGATCAATGCAAAGAAATAGAGAAAAACAATAGAACAGGAAAGACTAGAGATCTCTTCAAAATATTAGAGACACCAAGGGAATATTTCATGCAAAGATGGGCACAATAAAGAACAGAAATGGTATGGACCTAACAGAAGCAGAAGATACTAAGAAGAGGAGGTAAGAATACACAGAAGAACTATACAAAAAAGATCTTTATGACCAAGATAACCATCATGGTGTGACCACTACCTAGAGCTAGACATCCTAGAGTAGGAGGTCAAGTGGGCCTTAGGAAGCATCACTGTGAACAAAGTTAGTGGAGGTGATGGAATTCCAACTGAGTTATTTCAAATCCTAAAAGATGATGCTGTGAAAGTGCTGCACTCAATAAGCTCACTCTAGATATCATTTTTTTCTTTCTTTATATGCATATTTGCTGAGTCTTGTATAGCCTAGGTAATTTATCACAAGACTATTTAACCACCCCTATAGATAACACCTCAGATGTATGGGTCACTATAGAAATAATGCGGGCTGAAATTGTTTTTCAGGAACTTGGAGTCAGCTCTTGTTCAGTTCAAGCTGGCTAAGAATGGCTGAGATCACCAATCCCAAAACTGGGCCTTGGCAGGTGCCTGATGAAAGACTCTTTGATGTCAGAGGGCCAAAAACTCCCTTTAGTCACACTAAGCACCTCCAGTTTTTAACATGCATCCTATGAAGAAGCATGTACTCAGATACACCTGCACAGCACACCAATTATCTCACCTTTCCCTTACCTCCAATCACCTTACACACCCCATGCCTAAGACCAGGGCGCTTCTTTATCCTGTAAATAAATATCTCAACCCCCTCACCTTTGAGGAGGCAGATCTGAGCCTTTTTCTCAGGTCTCCTACCTGATGAAAGACTCTTTGATGTCAGAGGGCCAAAAACTCCCTTTAGTCACACTAAGCACCTCCAGTTTTTAACATGCATCCTATGAAGAAGCATGTACTCAGATACACCTGCACAGCACACCAATTATCTCACCTTTCCCTTACCTCCAATCACCTTACACACCCCATGCCTAAGACCAGGGCGCTTCTTTATCCTGTAAATAAATATCTCAACCCCCTCACCTTTGAGGAGGCAGATCTGAGCCTTTTTCTCAGGTCTCCTGTCTTGGCTATCTTGTGAATAAATTCTTTGTCTGCTGAAAATCTCTGGCATCTCATCATCAGACTTGCTGCAGGGCAGGCAAACAAACTTAGTTTGATAACAAAGCTTAACAAATCAGTAAGGCCAAGTTCTGTACACAGTTTCCAATTACCATGTTAGTGCCCCACTCTTAAATATGAATGGACAGCAAATGTCACTAAGTATCTGACAAAAGCATCTAAAGGACAAATAGGCATATAGAAAGGGGGAAAAGTCATTATTAACACCAGGAAAAGCAAAGAATTATACAATAAAGAAACAAAAATCAGAGTGTATTACAGAATTTATGTGACCAATATATGCAAAGTCAAAATAACATAAGCAGTAAACATGGCTTGACAAATAACATAATTATATTGGGAGACATAGGAGAGAGAGAAAGAGTAGGGAGAGTGGGGATATAAGACAGAGAAGTCCTCTTCCAATCAAAACTGTGTATGTTTACATTTTAAAAATCAAGACATATCACTATACTTATTTCATTTATGTATAGGGAAGTAAAAACAAGAATATACAGTAAAGCAATTTGCAACAATATCCTCAGAGCATAAATCTGGGGTGAGGAGAGACACAAAGTGAATATGGGTTTGTCATTTTAAGGCTGTTAGGGCATTCTAACTCCTAAATTATATGAACACATAATAAGTAAAATAAAAATTAAATTAAAATTTAAAAAACATGTTATTTTATTTTTTCTTCCTTCACTCTACCTAGGATCATAATACTTGATTTGAATTAGCTAATTCTGCAAAAATTCCATTTTATCTCCCTATCCTACCTATCATTAATTTTGTAAATTTGCTCAAATTAAAGATGAGAATCTGTTTTGGTGGAATGCTTATATGTTAAATTTGCATGTAAACAGTCACGCTGAACACAGACAAAGATCTGCCATTTATCCCACTGAAGGTATTATTTTACCATAAGCATGCAGAAGTGAAAGTCACTTAGTCATGTCTGACTCTTTGCAACCCCATGGACTATACAGTCCATGGAATTCTCCAGGCCAGAATACTGGAGTGGGTAGCCTTTCCCTTCTCCAGGGAATCTTCCCAACCCAGGAATCAAACCCAGGACTTCTGCATTGCAGGCAGATTCTTTATCAGCTGAGCCACAAGGGGAAGCCCTAAGCATACGGAGGTTAAGTCTAAATCAATGCATTTGATTTTCCAGTTAAATTATCAAAATTTTCAAATAAAGAAATTATTTTTGTTAATAAACTATGGCTTAGAGAAGGTGTGAGGCACAAGAAATTTTTCTCTACTCTTCTAGGTTTTTCTGGTTGGTCTAAGAGTACACTGACATGAAATAGATTAACAAAAGAAAATCAAACAAAAAATAACATGTACACACGAAAAAGATCCAGGAAATTGAGTAACTTGCCAAAATGGCCCAAGTGAAGCCCTTACCTTAAATCCCATCTCCAGCTAACTAAAGACAAAAGAATATGCTGACGGTGGAAAGAGATGGTTGTGAGAGGGTACCGAGAACAGCACAATAAAAAGGGAGATTGTGGTAAAGATTTAAGCCCCTGCCTACTCCATGGGCTTCCTTGGTTCCTTAGATGGTAAAGTATCAGCCTACAATACAGGAGACCCAGGTTCAATCCCTGGGTTGAAAAGATCCCCTGGAGAAGGAAATGGCTACCCACTGTGGCAAGAATCTCCAGTATTCTTGAGTAGAGAATTCCATGAAGAGAGGAGGCTGGTGGGCTACAGACCATGAGGTCCCAAAGATTCAGACAAAGCTGATGACTACTTCACTGATGAGCATTTCTTGAGTTTGGTCATCCTCCTCTCTAGGTATAGAGAGGGAGAGGGAGACTTCTCTTACAAATGTAATTGTCTCTTGTTATTGTTGTTCAGTTGCCCAGTCATGTCCAACTTTTTGCAACCCCATGGACTTCACCATGCCAGGCCTCCCTGTCCCACACCATCTCCTGAGGTTTGCCTAAGTTCATGCCCATTGCATCAGTGATGCCATCCAGCCATCTCATCCTCTGACACTTTCTTCTCCTTCTGCCCTCAATCTTTCCCAGCATTAGGGACTTTTCCAATGAGTTGGCTATTAGCATCAAAAGATCAAAATACTGCAGCTTCAGCAACAGCTCTTTCAAAGAGTATTCAGGATTGATTTCCCTTAAGATTGACTGGTTTGATCTCCTTGCTGTCCAAGGGACCGCTCAGGAGTCTTCTCCAGCACCACAGTTCAAAGGCATCGATTCTTTGGTGCTCTGTCTTCTTTACACTCTGGCTCTCACAAGCATACATGACCCCCAGGAAGACCACAGCCTTGACTATATGGACCTTTGTCGGCAGTCATGTCTCTTCTTTTCAACACACTGTCTAGGTTTGTCATAGCTTTCCTACCAAGAAGCAGTCACCTTCTGATTGCATGGCTGCAGTCACCATCTGCAGTTATTTTAGAGCCCAAGAAGAGGATATTTGTCACAACTTTCAGAGTTCCTCCTTCTATTTGCCATGAAGTAATGGGGACGGATGCTATGATCTTCATTTTTTTTTTTTTAATATTTAGCTTTAAGCTGGGTCTTTCACTCTCCTTCACCCTCATCAAGAAGTTCTTTAGTTCCTCTTTGCTTTCTGCCGTTAGAGTGGTCTCATGCGTATATTTGAGGTGGTTGATGTTTCTCCTCTTGATTCCAGCTTGTAACTCATCCAGCCTGGCATTTCTCATGATGTGCTCAGCATATCAGTTAAACAAACAGGATGACAGCAGACAGTCTTGTGGTACTCCTTTCCCAACTTGAACCAATCAGTTGTTCCATACAGGTTCTTACTGTTGCTTCTTGACCTGCATACAGGTTTCTCAGGAAATATGTAAGATGGTCCTGTACTCCCATCTCTGTAAGAGCTTTACACAGTTTGTTATGATCCACACAGTCAAAGGCTACAGCATAGTCGAGATAGATGTTTTCTGGAATTCCTAGAAACAGAGATAGATGTTTTCTGGAATTCCCCTGCTTTCTCTATGGTCCAGAAAATGTTCAATTTGGTCTCTAGCTACTCTGCCTTTTCTAAATCCATCTTGGACATCTGGAAGTTCTTGGTTTGCATAATGCTAAAGTCTAGCATGCAAGATTTTAAGCACGACCTTACTAGCATGGGAGATGAGTGCAACAGTCCAGTGATTAGCACATTCTTTAGCACGACCCTTCATGGAAATTGGGATGAGGACTGACTTTTTCCAGTCTTGTGGCCACTACTGGGTCTTCCAGATTTGCTGACATTTTGAGTGTAACACCTTGATGGCATCATCCTTTAGGGTTTTGAATAGCTCTACTGGAATTCCATTACATCCACTAGCTTTATTAACAGTAATGCTTCCTAAGGCCCACTTGACTTCACACTATAGAATGTCTGGCTCAGGGGGACTGACCACACCATTGTAGTAATCTGGTTCATTAAGATATTTTTCGTACAGTTCTTCAGTGTATTCTTTCCATCTCTTCCTCATCTCTTCACTGTCACCTAGGTCGCTACCATTTCTGTCCTTTACTGTGCCCATCTTTGGGAAAAATGTTCCCTTGATATTTCCAATTTTCTTGAAGAGATCTCTAGTCTTTCCCCTTCTGTTGTTTTCCTCTAGTTTTATACACTGTTTATTGAAGAAGGCTTTCTTGTCTCTCCTTCTTATTCTGTAGAACTCTGTGTACAGTTGGATGTATCTTTCTCTTTCTCCCTTGCTTTTTGCTTCTCTTTTTTCTTCAGCTATTTGTAAAGCCTCCTCACATAACCACTTTGCCTTCCTGCTTTTCTTTTGTTTTCTGCCTCCTGCACAGTATTAGGGACCTCTGTCCATAGTTCTTCAGGCACATTGTTTACTATATCTAATCCCTTGAATCTATTCATTTCCTCAACTGCATATTCATAGGGGGTTTGATTTAAGTCATACCTGGCCGGCCTAGTGGTTTTCCCCACTTTCTTTAGCTTAAGCCTGATTTTTTTTTTTTTTTTTTTTTTTGTGAGAAGCTGATCATCTAAGCCACAGTTAGCCCCAGGTCCTGGATGAATAGCTGTAAGAAATGTTTCTTATAAATGGATAACTCCTACTTGGTTTTCAGGACCTTTCTCAAGTCTACTGTTTCTCAGAAAATAATCAGCTTAAACCAATCAAAATGCCAAAGAGACAAATTTTAGTGTGGCAAATTCTGCTCCCCTAAAAGGAAAAAGAAGATAAGAAGCTGAAGAAGAAGAAAACATTAGCACACCTAATCCTAAATAATGTACTTCAACAGTCTTCAATACCATTTTGAACTGTTACAAAGAAACATCAATGGTGGGGTTCCAAACTGAAATCAAAATATTGCTGTTGTTCAGTTGCTAAGCCATGTCCAACTCTTTGCAACTCCATGTAATTATATAGTAATTACATAAACAGTGAGTATAAAAGCCAATACAGTCACCCTTAGATTCCTCTTGGAAGTCACTGCTTAATTCCTTACACCATACAAGCTTCTGCCATATATAAATACCTAGGCCAAAACTACATGAGAAGAACAGTGAAATAAGTAACAGAACAGCCAAGTTGGAAGTCTCCAGTCCTAAAATACTTTGAAGTTAGAATACTGAACATTGTAATTGACAAGTTTGTTACTGAATAGCTAAAAACTATTTTTAAAAAATTCTTGTTATCACTTTACGTTTATGATCATGTTTTTTCACCAACATTACAAGCAACATAGGAAATGCTCCTGCTAGTATACAGATTTACTGCCACAGTGTCTTGATTTTGTTTGTTTGTTTGTTTTTTAATGTGATTCCAGTTTTTCTTTATGTTAGGTAGTTAGAATAGGAAAAAGAAGTCCAAAATGGCAGTGGCTAAAGGACAAAGAAGGGAGAAGCCCACAAAAATGGAACAAAGGAAGGTCTGAGGACTGGAGTGAGGACTTCAGGTAAAACAAACAGCCCTCCTGGCTAGCCCATTTTACATAGGGCATGCCCAGAAGGAGGAGAGAAAAAAATAAAAAATAAAAAGGGGAGTCAAAATTGAGCTGGGACTTCTCTTCCTGTCTTTTGGGTTACCTCACCCTCATGCCCCGAGGATGTATTTTCCTTCGCTTTCTAAATAAAACTGAGCTATAATATGGAGCTGTAACACTGGTCCATGCATTGCTTCACATTTTTACTGTGATGAGACAGAACCGAGGAAATTAGAAACTCTCCTGACACTTTATAAAAAGAAAAATTATTTTCCACTTTAGTCTGATCAGAGGCTAAATCCAGATATAAGGAGCAGAGATAGGAAACAAAATGAAAATGATTCACTTCACCCTTCTATTTCTAAAGATTGCTGCTTCAAAACACAAAGACCTCCTATGCAGTAATTATATTTTGTTACTTTACATAATAATACAGCTTACAGTCACTTCTATTTTCTAAATTACCTGGAGGTAGCAAATTGTTCTTGCAATATCTGATTTTCTACTTAACTAGGACAGAGTTCTCAAACTGTGAAGCTGATCACCCTGGGATGACTTCAATCTTTTCCTGGGAATGTGAAAGCCAGTCAGAAGAGAAGGATGGTGTATTTTCCTGCTCAGTAATTATTTTCACTAATGGCTGAAAAGGCATTTAATTAGGAATTTTTGGTACATTTTATTTCTTTTGGATGAAGTATATCATTTCTCTTCTATATTGTGAAATAAAAAAGGTATTTATGTGTTTCATTAGCATTCAAACATTGAATAATAACAGTTGTAATTTATATTGGTTGCTATTCAGTCATGTCCAACTCTTTGTGACCCCATGGACTGCTGCACACCAGGCTTCCCTGTTCTACAATATCTCACTGAGTTTGCTCAAATTCATATCCATTGGGTCAATGATGCCATTCAACCATCTCATTCTCTGTCACCCCCTTCTCCTCCTGCCCTCAATCTTTCCCAGCATCAGGGTCTATTCCAATGAGTTAGTTCTTTGCATCACAAAGTACTGGAGCTTCAGCTTCAGCACCAGTTCTCCAATAAATATTCAGGGCTGATCTCCTTTAAGATTGACTGGTTTTATCTCCTTGTCGTCCAAAGGACTCTCAAGAGTCTTCCCCAGCACCACAGTTTGAAAGCATCAGTTCTTCAATGCTAGCCTTCTTTACAGTCCAACTCTCACATCCGTACATAACCACTGGAAAAACCATAGCTTTGACTAGGTGGAGCGATGTCAGCAAAGCAAGTCTATGCTTTTTAATATGCTGTCTAAGTTTGCCATAGCTCTTCTTCCAAGGAGCAAGCAAACATCTTTTAATTTCATTTCATGGCTGCAGTCACCATCTGCAGATTTATGAAACCAAGAAAACAAATTCTGTCACTCTTTCCATTGTTTCCCCATCTATTTGCCATAAAGGTATGGGACCAGATGCCAGTATCTCAGTATTTTGAATGTTGTTTTAAGTCACCTTTTTCACTCTCCTCTTTCACTTTCATTAAGAGGCTCTTTATTTCTCTTCAATGTCTGACATAAGGGTGGTGTCATCTGCATATCTGAGGTTATTGATATTTCTCCCACAATCTTGATTCCAGCTTGACTTTCATCTAGTCTGGCATTTCACGTGATATACTCTGCAAGAGTTAAAAAGCAGGCTGACAATAGACAGCCTTGAAGTACTCCTTTCCCAGTTTGGAAGCAGTCCATTGTTTCATATCTGGTTCTTACCTCATACAGGCTTCTTGACTTCATACAGGTTTCTCAGGAGGCAGATAAGGTGGTGCGGTATTCCCATCTCTTTAAAGAGTTTTCCACAGTTTGTTGTGATCCACACAGTCAAAGGCTTTAACATCAATGAAGCAAAAGTAGATTTTTTTTTTGTCTGGAATTCTCTTGCTTTTTCTATGATTAAACAGATGTTGGCAATTTTATCTACGCTTCTTCTGTCTTTTATAAATCCAGCTTATACATCTGGAAATTCCCAATTCATATACTGCTGAAGCCTGGCTTGAAAGATGTGGGCAATAATTTGCTAGCATGTAAAATGAGTACAATCATGCAACAGTTTGAGCATTCTTTGGAATTGCTCTTCTTTGGAAATGGAATGAAAACTGACATTTTCCTGTCCCGTGGCCACTGCTGTTTTCCAAATTTGCTGGCATATTGAGGGCAGCACTTTCACAGCGTCATCTTTTAGGATTTGAAATAGCTCAGCTAGAATTCCATCACCGCCACTAGCTTTGTTTGTAGTAACACTTCCTAAGGCCCACTTGACTTTGGACTCCAGGATGTCTGGCTCTAGGTGAGTGATCACACCATCGTGGTTATCTGGGTCATAAAGATCTTTTTTTAATAGTTCTTCTGTGTTTTCTTTCCACCTCTTTATAATATCTTCTGCTTCTGTTAGGTCCATACCTTTTCTATCCTTTATTGTGCCCATCTTTGCATGAATTAGTCATCAGATTAATAATTTCGTTCTGTTTGCATCTCAGAGTAAAAGTGTAAAGATCTCAATGAATCAGATAATAAGGGTTCATTTGCTTTATAATATATGCTGAGCCTGCTAAGTCGTGTCAGTCGTGTCCGATCCTGTGCAACCCCATAGACGGCAGCCCACCAGGCTCCTCTGTCCCTGGGATTATCCAGGCAAGAATACTGGAGTGGGTTGTCATTTCCTTCTCCAATAATATATGCCACATATGCTTAAAGTCGGAGAAGGCGATGGCACCCCACTCCAGTACTCTCACCTGGAAAATCCCATGGATGGAGGAGCCTGGTAGGCTGCAGCCCATGGGGTCGTGAAGAGTCAAACACGACTGAGTGACTTCCCTTTCACTTTTCACTTTCATGCACTGGAGAAGGAAATGGCAACCCAGTCCAGTGTTCTTGCCTGGAGAATCCCGGGGACGGGGGAGCCTGGTGGGCTGCCGGCTATGGGGCCACACAGAGTCGGACACGACTGAAGTGACTTAGCAGTAGCAGTAATGCTTGAAGAGAAAACACTTTTATATTCTTATGCCTTGATTCACTCTTGGCTATGCTGGGTCTTCACTGCCGCATGGGCTTTTCTCTGGCTGCAGCTACTAGAGTGTGGGCTACTCTATAGCTGTGGTGCTTGGGCTTCTCACTGTCATGGCTTCTGCTGTTGTGGAGCACGGGCTGCAAGGCAGGCAGGTTTCAGTAGCTGTAGCACATGGGCTTAAGAGTTGGGGCTCCCAGGCTCTAGAGCACAGGCTCAGTAGTTGTGATGCATGGGCTTAACTGCTGCCTAGCATTTGGGATCTTCCCAGATCAGGGATTGAACCTGTGTCTGTTGCAGTGGCAGAGGATGATTCTTTACTACTGAGCCACCAGAGAAGCACTGAAAATATTGATAATCGTGCTATTTCCGAGATATTATAATATTCCCATTTCTTTTTGATTTAATAAGTCATTGTCTATTCCTCTACCGTCTCACCTCAACATCTTCTTTTGTCTTTAACTAGAATTGGTATTTAACATAGTGGCTTGGTCCATTTTGGGGAGTTACTCTTTTTTCCTGGGTCTCCCCTATTTTTTCCTATTAACCTGTCTTTTTCTTTCAGGGGGTTTCTGAGCCAAGAAACTAGAAAGAGAGAGGGAAATTATTTTTCCTCCCTTGCCAGATCACAGAGAAATGACTTGTTGCCTACATTCTAGCCAACCTGTTGAAGCAGGGTACAGAATCAGAAGTAATGTTGCCACTGAAGAGTAAGTTTTCACAAAGCCGTGCTCTGTATAAGTAAGAAATCTTTACAGCTCATTAGTTGATCTCTTCCCCAGAACAGGCATAAACAAGCTTTACTCTTTGCAAATAGAACAGCCATAGATATAATATACATGTTATGGCTTATCTCTGCTGCTGCTGCTGCTGCTAAGTCGCTTCAGTCGTGTCCGACTCTGTGCGACCCCATAGACGGCAGCCCACCAGGCTCTGCCATCCCTGGGATTCTCCAGGCAAGAACACTGGACTGGGTTGTCATTTCCTTCTCCAGTGCATGAAAGTGAAAAGTGAAAGTGAAGTCACTGAGTCGTGTCCAACTCTCAGCGACCCCATGGACTGCAGCCTACCAGGCTCCTCCGTCCATGGGATTTTCCAGGCAAGAGTACTGGAGTGGGGTGCCATTGCCTTCTCCAGGCTTATCTCTACTCTGTTTAATTAACCAGAAGTCTAACTTTTTCATTCTGACTTATTATTTTAAAGAATTCTTCTGCTGATATTCCCCCTATTGTATATTTTTCTAGAATACATATTTTTGTTTGTATATGCAAAATGATCTTTATTAACTCCAACAAGTTCTCAAAAATAATCAGAAAATCGCAGAAGAAATAATGTAATCAGTGTTGACATTTACATATATTTACTAGTGATAATTTTATGTTTATATTTTCTGAAAAGAAACTAATTATTATCTTCAATTTTGTATTCTACTTTTTGTTCTGCTTAACATTATTTTTTGTTCATTTTCCATATGCATGTAATTAAAAAACATATCATTAAATAGATGTACCGAAGTCTTTAGAGCCATGCTGGGAGGATGTTAAGCAGTTACTGCAATTTCTTACCCAGTTCAAAGATGTGTTAACTGAAAAGACTACAAATTAGGGTTAGTAGAGTTTTGCTTATACTAGGTATTAGTCTAATGACACACATTTGTTTCTATAGAAGAGTAAAGAAATCAGAGAAACTAAAGTATCACATTGAAATGCTAGAGTTTACTGAACTAAAGCAAACTCAAGTGAATTCATGGACCAGCTCCAGAACATTACTGAATGAATGAAACATGTCCCACTTAATACAATAGCGGTCAGTAAGAACTGTGGAAAAAGAGAATATTCACCTTGCTTATAGCCAATAAAATTTAACTCTTCAAGCCAAACAACATATTTCTGATAACCTATCAGCAGGGTGTAACCTTCAGATATCAAATAAAGCTTTATCTGTACTTGAGAATTCCAGAATATCAGACTTCATTTTGTATAATTATGATACTGTTCATAGACAAATAAAAAAGACTTTAAATCATTTAAACTTTTTGCAGTGTCTGTGACCTTCATTTTGATAAATTCTCTCCTGTGGCAGCTTCTAACCACCAAGACTTATTTACTTAGACATCTGCTATGTAACTGTTCATAAACACTCATTAACCACCTTTTACTAGAAACTACTATGTAACCTCAAATGTTCTGTGTGCTTTTCTCCTAGTTGTGGAACCCTATGAGACTTAGTCTCAACTAGCCCGTCACTTGAGTGCTATGGGCTAGGACTATTCACTCCTAAACACGTCATTCATTTGGTTCTCACTATTCAAAGGTCATGCTATAAATCACTCTTCACCCAGAAAACACACCAAGACTTGGAAAACTAGGCAAGAACTCTTTCAGAGGAATCTCTGTAGATTATTTGGAAAGTAGACCAACCATAAAACCTCAATAACCGAAGGATATAGGACTATGAGTGTGCCTATTAAAATGGCAAATGAAGTTCCAGAATATTGTAACCTGCTTAAGAATATGTTTTTATATTAAAATTTATTAGCATGAGTGTGTTTTGTAACTATGAGAAAAATTCATAAATGGTACGCATAAAATCATGAACTTTGCTATAAAATAGACTTTGATTAAAATCTAGTTCAACTGATTAAATGACTTCAGAAACTCTCTGGAGTCATGTATAAAATGAGGAAAAAGAATTCCTATCAGAATGAATTATTTTAAGTATTTGAATTAATCTAGTCAGAAATGGGTCCCTTACTCTGATACTGTGTTTTCATTCCAGGTCTCTATAACAGGTATTCCATATGCCTCCAGATAATGATAGTGCTCTGGCGGCAAAGCTGAACCCATAAGTGTAATAGGTATCTATCTGTGAAAGGATAAACCACTGGTTTTTCAAGTATAGAAGGCGATTTTGGAGTTAACTTGCCACAAGTGGTTGGTTAGTCTCCCTCCAAAATAATATCATATTGGGGGATTCATGTTGGGTTCCATTACTATAAATTGTTTATTCAGAGGCAGAAGTAGCTTGATCACCATTAGTACACGAGACCATACTGTCAGACATGTACATGAACTCCATCAACCGCATCAACTGTGGGCACTGACAATGGGAACAGTGATTTCCTTGAAGATGTCACCACTGCATCCTAAAAAACGCTTATGGTGTATTTTTAGTTCATCTATAAAATCAATTCATAAACATACAAATTATTGAGAATATGAGGATTTTTAAGAATACAAACAAAAACCCTCAGGGATCTGTTAATCCTGGGTTTGAATATACGTCTACTATGTTAATATATCCAAAAGATCAACTTAGAAAAAGGATATAATTTTAAAAGCTGTAAATATAAGACTATCAATGGGAAATTACAGTAACATTCAAAACCCCAAAAGAATGGGCATCACTGCTTCATGGGGTACTGAGGATGTAATTAGTAACATTAGAAGATTTACTAAATTGCTATCTTCCTAAAATAGTGAGAACAGTCAGAGTAAGCAGAAAACAATGATAAATGCATGTGAATGTGTTTTATCTGTGTGTTTTCAGATCCATGTTTCTTCAGTTACAAAGAGAAAAACTATTTCTTAGCAGGTTTATTGATACTATTAAAAAACCATGCTGATAATCTTCCTGAAAGCATATTCATCTAGCTCCTCCTTTAAACCCACAGTGACCATAAATCTAATCCAGAATCACTTCACATAAACAAGTACTTTTGTCAGCTACCTTTATCTACAACTCACTTCCTTATATCTTATTCAAAATTATCCTTGAACAAACTGATTTCATCAGGAAAAAAAAAAAAGAAAGAAATGTGGATGATTGTTTTCAGCCTGATTGTTTTTTATTGTACCCATTCACTGCCTGACTGCTGTTAAACACAATTGTTTTTAAAACCACACAATATGGCCTTGAAGTACATATTCATGATATATGATACTTAGATATAATCAGTTGAAGATTAACCTAACTTGCTGTAGAAATAAACACTGCACATTTCTATATTATTGTTGCTTATTATATAGAGAACAGGTATACTTCAGAAATCTAACATTCTCACTTTATCTCCCTTTTATTTCACATGTTTAATTCAATGATGCATATGACTATATAACAACTTTTGCTTCTACATAAAGCTTTATTTCTGGTTTTCCAGTTCTTTCAATTTTTTGAGAACTGGATTAGAAATATATTACAGTTACAGTGTCTCTGTATACACTTAAGCTAATGTTTCAAAAAGTGAGACTATTTTATTTAATTTGTCTTTTTACTTTATGAAAATAAAGAACAAGTAAGTACTCTAATCAGCACATTTACACTTTTAAATATTGCACTTAATTATATCCTTTTGCTTAACAAAAAAGAGACAACTGAAGGTAGTTAGAAGTGTTTTCCACAATGGGTTTCTATTATAAGATGAGCGAACCCTCTAAAATGTATGCATCAATGTTTATGAATTCAATATCGCAAGTCTATTAATTCTGCCTCAGGGAAGAATTCAGAGAACTATTTTAACAGCAAAATCTGAATTTTGCTAGAAAGATGACAATCATAAAAACACATCATTTAAAATGATATCTGCTCATATGTGAATATATGAAATACCAAAAGGGTATATTCAAGTTATCCTTTTACTAATACAATGGGTATAGAAATAAAATCTGATGGTAAATCAGCTTCTTAGTGACCAATGCACTGTGATGAGACAGTCTTGAAGACTACTAAAATAATCATTTTGCCGAGCAAGTTTACTTGAACTACTCTTCGTTTCATTTAGACAGCTGTTTTCACTGATGTTTTTACATGGGTTGGACAACCAGCTCAAATACTTGTTCTGGATTAGACTTAACATGAATTAACTGGATAACAAGCATAACTTGTTAAGTTTATCTAGCTGGCCTTTAGAAACAGCTTTTCCATTTGAGAAGAGTCATTTATTCAAGAACGAAGGTTCACTGGGAAAGTGAAAACAGGAAGTGTTGTAGAATATAATTGTGTATTTTTTAATATAAATTTTTAAAAAGATAAAATAAAAAATTAATCCCATGGGTTTGGATATCTCTTCTATTTTAAAATTCTCATGTGATCATGATAAAAAAGGAATCCAAAATATTAATACCTCAAAGAAACTCTAATTTCTGAAAGACAGACAAAAGCTCAAAATCTTCCTTATTCCTAAAACATTAGTACTCAGATCACTTTCTGCATTAACAGTGCCAAGCTCCAGTAATATGACTGCTCAGTTTAGGTATCAAGCTGTGAACATAATCTTTCCTTAAAGTTCACTTAAATGCCCCACATAATACAACACTGAATGATGGACAGACATATATCCCTCTGATCTCTTCCTAAACTTGTCAATCATGTGCTCTTTGTCCCAGTTTTTCCCAAAAGACTTTAATAATCAAGTGGATTTCTGGTATCCCTTTTCTTGTATGCAACTGTATGTTTTATTATGAATAACTCAGGTAGGGTTTATAACTACTCAAAAAATTAAATTTTTAAAAAATGTCAAACTATAGGTATGATTAGTTAGAAGCCCTTTGCTTTGTTCACCTCTAAGCACAAGGAATAAAATAAACAGTGAAATTTACTTTTGGTGGCTTCCCTGGTGGCTCAGTGGTAAAGAATCCACCTGTCAATGTGAATACATGGGTTCAACTTCTAATCCCAGAAGATCCCATATGCCACAGAGCAACTAAGCTCATGTGCCACAGCTATTGAGCCTGGCTCTGGATCCTGGAAGCTACAGCTACTGAGCCCATGTGCTGCAGCTACTGAAGCCCACATACCTACAGTCTGTGCTCCACAACAAGAGAAATCCCTGCAATGAGAAGCCCGTGCACTGCAACCAGATGTTTGTCCCTGCTCTCTGCAACTAGAGAAAAGCTAGTGCAGCAAGCCCGTGCACAAAGATCCAGAATAGCCAAAAAATGAATAAAATAAAATGATAATACTATTAATCATTAATTGGTTCCATTTTCTTTCTTACTGCTATGTTACTAGTAAAAGTGAAGTTGCTCAGTCGGGTCTGACTCTTTGTGACTCCATGGACTGGGAGCCCACCAGTCTCCTCCATCCATGGGATTTTTCCAGGCAAGAGTACTGGAGTGGGGTGCCATTTCCAAGCACACACTTAATATATCTTTTAAAAATATCATGCTTGATTAACTTAGTTGGTCAAGTCACTCAAAAGTACTAAAAATCAAAATGTCAAATAAATGATTAACAAAAGCTATATGCTCATCTTTAAAAAAAAATAAAACTCTTTATTGAAACATAATTAACATGCTATAAAGTCTACCCAGTTTTAAAGTTTACTTTGGCTATTCTGGATCATTTTCATTTTCATACAAATCTGATCAACTTATCAGTTACTGAAAGGAGTCGGCTAGAATTCTAGAAGGGAATTCAATCCGTAGATCAAATTAAGGAGAACTCCATCTTAATAAGGGGCTTCCCTGGTAGTTCAGCAGGTAAAGAATCTGCCTGCAATGTGGGAGACCTGGGCTTAATTCCTGGGTTGGGAAGATTCCCTGAAGAAGGGAAGGCTACCCACTCCAGTATTCAGCCCTAGAGAATTCCGTGGACTCTGTAGTCCATGGGGTTGGAAAGAGTCAGACATGACTGAATGGCTTTCACTGTCACTTTCTTTCCACTTTGATAAATTGTCTTCTGATCTATGAACATTGTATGTGTTTCTGTTTATTTAGAACTTTTTAAATTTCTTTTAACCACATTTTCACGATGTCAGTTTCTACTTTTATTAAATTTATTCCTAGGTTTTTTAAAAAGTTTTGTAAATAGAATTATTTCCTTAACTTCATATTCATTGCCACTTATAGAAATAAAACTGATTTTTACATTGATCTTGTATCTTGCTGCTGCTGCTGCTGCTGCTGCTGCTGCTGCTGAGTCGCTTCAGTTGTGTCCGACTCTGTGTGACCCCAGAGATGGCAGCCCACCAGGCTCCCGCATCCCTGGGATTCTCCAGGCAAGAACACTGGAGTAGGTTGCCATTTCCTTCTCCAATGCATGAAAGTGAAAAGTGAAAGTGAAGTCGCTCAGTCGTGTCCAACTCCTAGCGCCCCCAAGGACTGCAGCCTACCAGGCTCCTCCGTCCATGGGATTTGCCAGGCAAGAGTACTTGCTTATTAACTCATATATTATTTTTAACAGTATTTTGGCAGGGCTTGGATTCCTTAGGATTTTCTGTGTTCAAGATCATTTCATCTGTAAATACAATTTTACCCTTTCCTTTTCAATCTGGATGTTATTTCTTTTTTCTTATTTTTTTCCCTAATTTTTCTGGCTAGAATCTCTAGTACAATGTCAAATAAAAGTGGAGAGTGGAGACATTATTGTTTTGATCCTCATCTTAGGCAAAAGTGCCAATATTTATTTATAAATGGTAAGAATGATTCTTAAGGCAGGCAAAGAAGCTATAAAGTTCTATTGGCATGGGGGAATATATTTTAACCTTGCAGGTAGTTTGTTAAGTCTAACCTAGAAAGATCACTGCCCAAACAGACTTAATTAGGATCATTCTAAAAATCAGAAAGGCTTCCTAGGAAGAAAGCAGGATTTTTATATGAAATTTTCATTGTAAAACATATAATAGTTTAAGTATTTTGGAGACTGTAGGCATATTAGCTATTTCTATTCAGTGAGTAAAAAGAGATTTTAAATTCAAGATAATAAAAGTTCTATTGCACAAGTGCCAGTCTATATCTGATTTCTACATTATCTGTCATCCCTGCTGTTGCTGCTAAGTCACTTCAGTCGTGTCTGACTCTGTGTGACCCCATAGATGGCAGCCCACAGGCTCCCCTGTCCCTGGGATTCTCCAGGCAAGAATCTGTCATCCTTAAAGAAACTATTTCTTATAGCATAGAATGCTAGAGTACAATGCAAACATTCTTTCATTCTGAGTGCACAACAGGAGTACAGAAGAATATGATGATTTCAGCTTTGCACTGTCTCTTTGAAAGAGACATAATCAAGTTTACCTTACACAGTCTTACATTTCATTCTATCTATCCACATCTTCTCTATGAAACTTTCATTCCACCATGAAAATATGTTAAAAGTTAACAATCATTAAGTCAATGATCTTTATAGATCCTATTCCTGGAAACACAAATGATTCTCTAACTCAGAGGCCAATAAACAAATACAGGTGACATCTGAGTTTCCCCTCCCCTCAATACCAGATCCTAAAGTAGGGAAAACCACTAGACCATTCAGGTATGACCTGAATCAAATCCCTCACAATTATACAGTGGAAGTGAGAAAGAGAATTAACGAACTAGATCTGATAGAGTGCCTGAAGAACTATGGATGGAGGTTAGTGACATTGTACAGGAGATACCAATCAAAAAAATCCCCAAGAAAAGAAATGGAAAAAAAGCAAAATGGTTGTCTGCGGAAGCCTTACAAATAGCTGTGAAGAGAATTGAAAGGCAAAAGGGAAAAGGTAAGATATACCCATTTAAATGCAGAGTTTCAAAAAATAGCAAGGAGAGATAAGAAAGCCTTCCTCAGTGATCAACACAAAGAAATAGAGGAAAACAATAGAATGGGAAAGACTACAGATCTCGTCAATAAACTTTGAGATACCAAGGGAACATTTCAAGAAAAGATGGGCTCAATAAATGACAGAAATGCTATGGACCTGACAGAATCAGAACATATTAAGAAGAGGTAGCAAGATACACAGAAAAACTGTACAAAAAAGATCTTCACGACCCAGATAATCACCATGGTGTGATCACTCACCTAGAGCCAGACATCCTGGAATAGGAAGTCAAGTGGGTCTTAGGAAGCATCACTATAAACAAAGCTAGTGGAGGTGATGCAATTCCAGTTGAGCTTTTTAAATCCTAAAAGATGATGCTGTGAAAGTGCCACACTCAATATGCCAGCTAATTTGGAAAACTCAGCAGTGGCCACAGGACTGGAAAAGGTCAGTTCTCATCTCAATCCCAAAGAAAGGCAATGCCAAGGAATGCTCAAACTACTGCACAATTGCACCCATCTCACATGCTAGTAAAGTAATGCTTAAAATTCTCCAAGCCAGGCCTCAGCAATATGCGAACTGTGAACTTCCTGATGTTCAAGCTGGTTTTAGAAAAGGCAGAGGAACCAGAGATCAAATTGCCAACACACCCTGGATCATCAAAAAAGCAACAGAGTTCCATAAAAACATCTAATTCTGCTTTATTGACTATGCCAAAGCTTTTGCCTGTGTGGATCACAACAAACTGTGGAAAATTCTGAGAGAGATGGGAATACCAGGTAACCAGACCTGTCTCCTGAGAAACCTGTATACAGGACAGGAAGCAACGGTTAGAACTGGACATGGAACAACAGACTGGTTCCAAATAGCAAAAGAAGTACGTCTAGGGTGTATACTGTCACCCTGCTTATTTAACTTCTATGCAGAGTACATCATGAGAAATGCTGGACTGGATGAAGCACAAGCTAGAATCAAGATTGCCAGGAGAAGTATCAATGACCTGAGATATGCAGATGACACAACCCTTATGGCAGAAAGTGAAGAACTAAAGAGCCTCCTGACAAAAGTGAAAGAGGAGAGTGAAACAGTTGGCTTAAAACTCAATATTTATCAAACTAAGATCATGGCATCCAGTCTCATCACTTCAAGGCAAATAGATGGGGAAACAATGGAAACAGTGGCAGACTTTACTTTTTTGGGCTCCAAAATCACTGCGATATTGACTGTAGCCATGAAATTAAAAGAAGCTTGCTCCTTGGATGAAAAGCTAGGAACAACTTAGACAGCATATTCAACAGCATAGACATTACTTTGCCAACAAAGTTCCATCTAGTCAAGGCTATGGTTTTTCCAGTAGTCATGTATGTATGTGAGAGTTGGACTATAAGGAAAACTGAACACCAAAGAATTGATGCTTTTGAACTGTCATGTTGGCGAAGACTCTTGAGAGTCCCCTGGACTGTAAAGAGATTCAACTGTTCCATCCTAAAGGAGGTCAGTCCTAGGTGTTCATTGGAAGGACTGATGTTGAAGCTGAAACTCCAATACTTTGGCCACCTGATGCAAAGAGCTGACTCATTGGAAAAGACCTTGATGCTGGGAAAGATTGAGGGTGGGAGGAGAAGGGGTTGAGAGAAGATGAGATGGTTAGATGGCCTCACTGACTCAATGTGAGTCAGTGATATGAGTTTGAGTAAACTCCGGGAGTTGGTGATGGGCAGGGAGGCCAGGTGTGCTGCAGTCCATGGGGTCGCAAAGAGTTGGACACAACTGAGTGACTGAACTGAACTGAACTGAACAGAAACTCCAGTTGAGCTTACATTAAGCTGTGCTTCTCTAACCCACTGCAATAGCCTTGAAGAATGTCTTATTTGCTTAACTTGGGAATAATTTTTGTTTTGAAACTGCTTTTTAAAATTATTATTACTATCAGCTTTGTTTATTGACATTTATGTTTAAAACAAAAGATTTACTCAAGGAACTATTATCTCAAATAACTTTTTAGAATGTTTTCTCAAGCTACATTTTCTGTAGTTTTTCTTGGGTGCATGTGTAAAAAACATTAAAGAAAGAATTCAGGGTATTAGATAAATAGAAACAGCTACAATGAATTAATGTGATAAACTAACTAATCTCCTAAAAACAGAATTTTTAAATACAACTGTTGATCACAGAAGCAGCTGAATAACTTATAGATGAAAACAAAGCAATCCAATCATTGCAAATAATTATCATCCTGCCATAAATATACCAATACAGTCCTATTCTCAGCATAATAAAAGGAAAAGGAGATATCCAGTGATAATACTTTTCATCCTTGCCTCTGTTGACCATAGCCCACTGATCCCCTATGAAAAATGTGTGTGTGTGCTCAGTCATGTCCAACTCTTTGCAGCCCATGGTCTGAAGCCCACAACACACCTCTGTCCTTGGGATTCTTCGGGCAAGATAACTGGAGTAATTTGCCATTTCCTTGTCCAGGGAGTCTTCCCACCCCAGAGACTGAACCTGCGTCTCCTGCGTCTCCTGCATTGGCAGATGGATTTTTGACCACTGAGCCACCTGGGAAGCCCCCTATGACAAATAGTATCCCTATATTCCATAGAGGTAAGCTGGTGGACCTGGATTTCTGAACTCAGGAATGGATTTCTAAAAACAAAATCACATTTTAAATGATCGAAGAAAATTTATCTTTAAAAATATACGTTTAATGTGAAAAAATCACCACTTGGTGTGTCTGTTAAAGTGTATTTGTAAATAATTGGTTTTTAAAGGTGTACTAACCTGTGTTGAAGAACTTTACTAACCTACTTCAATTAGCTGAGCATTAATATTGACTTGAGGCAATAGTACATAGTGGTTAAAACCACTATAATCCAGGGATTCTGGACTGTAACTGACTAGTTTAATGTTCCAAGTCCACCCCTTACTAGTTGTGTGAGCTTGGGCAAATTATCTACACTCTTTGTATGTGATTCAATGAATCACATATACAATGAAGGTTCTTAGTATCTACTTACAGAGCTGTGAAGATTAAATGGTTATATGTAAATTTGACTTGAAAATGTGTACAGTATACTAAATGATATACAAGTGCATGCAGTTTTTATAAGGAAAATTTTTGTTCATTGAAAAGAATTCTTTCTCACATTATAATCTCAGTGTACCAAGTGGCCATTTAAATGCTTATGTGAATTAGGTTATTTAGAGCAAACTAAATGCAGCTGTTAACACAACTCCAAAAAGTATTCCAATCTTAAAAATGTACTTCCAAAGATCTTGTATTTATTTTTAAGGCTTTTTAAGGAATAAATAACATTACAATGCAGTAGAAAGATTTTATTTTTGCCATTCTTATATTAGTTTAAGGTGGCTAATCAATCATCCATCCGTATTTCAGTCAGGAAAAGCCTGATAATGCTCAGTAACAAAGAGTTCCCTTGTATTTCTTGTCTCCCAGTGCCTTCTGTGGACTTAGGCAGTAATTATCTCCCATATAGCCATTTAGCAGAGTTGATTGATAAAGAATCTAAACCTATAGCTTTTTGGTCAGGGGGAGGGGAGAATAAAGTATCATATCTGACTATGAGTTTCTCAGAGGTACGGATCCCTTCTGCTCTCAGCTCACTATAACATTATTTCTAAGGTGCTGTCTGACTGCAAAGAAGATGAGTAATAAGAGAGAAAAAAAAAATTATTTATTGGGTGGCCATTATATCTCTACTTTAGTCTGTCCTCCAAATATCCCTTCACATGAAATACCTCCTTAAGGGAGATAGCACAAAGTTCCATCAATGTATCCAGTTCAAAGGCTTATTTTGAGTGACATGCAGTAGTGTCTATATCAGGTCAAGGCATGGCCTTTTTTGGTGTAGATATTTCTGAACTAAAAATATAACTTAAATCCCTTCTACATTCAAGTATAATGTAAAGTTTGTGTGAAATGACTGTAAAAACCACTGCCCTTTTGAAGAAGGAAGAATGAGTGGCATGCAGCAATACATGTCTATTTGATTTATTAAGAAATTGAGAACATAATACTATGAGAGACAGTAAGGCTCACTAACTATTCTATTTGTTCCATTATATTTCCAGACACACAGGGAGGTCTGCCACATATCTATCTGCAACCCCACTGGGGAGGTACTGTAAGGGACCCCATGTCTTTGACTATTATCAATAGAAGGAATAACTACCAAAGGACCACTGATACCAACTATGAATGTTCTTTGATCCACAGAACATTTGTAGTTGGTAGCAATGGTCGATTGGTAGTGTCTGCTTTATCCTTCACGTCCATGCCTGAAGTGGACACTTGGGTACTATGCACTCTTGATGGCTGAGGAGATATTTCAATTCACTTAACCTAAAAGTTTTGAGTGATTTAAAATGATATTGAGCCTTAGACTCAAACATTTTGCTGCAAGATGCAATATCTCCCCAAAATTGAGCTTCTTATATATTTGATTCCACTTAGTTCGTAGGTACAATCTTAGTCTTTCCAACATAAGTTTCAGATGCACTATAATTTTTTCTCCCTTGTCCCCATTCCTCTCTATGTATTTAGAGGCTACATGATTTTCTAGACTCCAATCAGATTTTTGCCTCAAGTTATTTTTTTCAGTTTAAAGTATTTACTGTCTTCATATTCTTAGTCTGATTTTTTTCTCCCCTGAAGCAACTAAATCAGTTTAAAGATCTTGCTGGATTTTCATATTTTTACTGGTTTGGAGTCCATAAACAGTGGACTTTCTTAATCCTGAGAGGCCCAGATTTTGTGTATTACATTTCTTCTCCTGCATTTTTGCTTAGAAACAAGCCAACTCTTATCTGAAATCATCACCTTCACGTAGTGTCTTGCCAACACAAGCATTTAAAACTATTCAAAATTCTAAATTTTTCAACCTCTCTTTCCCTAACAGCCACACATTCATTGTTTTAATCACGGTAAACCCCACTGGTTGGTGATGTTTTCATTTTGTCTTATTCTGAGGTATATGATCTGCCTCCTTAAAACCTGCAAGTATGTAATTAGCCAGATATTTTACTACTGTAAAGATCACCAACTTTTTAAAGTTTTGATATAAGTTTAATGCTACCCCATACATCAGGCTTTTGTTATCAAAAGTTCTACAACTTTGGTTCCATTAACAGTATTTGTCAGGATAGGCTTGGATATTCTGCACTAACAATTGCCCAGTGTACAACTGCCAGTGTTAGCGACTTATAGCAACAAAAGCTTATTTCCCTCTCACACAAAATTTGGCATCTCTCTAAGCAACCCTACAGTAAAACTGTGCACCGTAACAGAAGTTCCATTGTTTGAGTTATACCATATGAAATCGTGGAGACTCCCTTCACTTCTGTTCATAGTCCATTGAGCATTACCACTGACAGTGCCCCTGCCTAATTTCAGGGGTGAGGCAATGTAAAGGAATAAATGAAATAGTTAATGAGCATACCATCTCTGCTCAATATTACTTTCTAGATTTCTCAATAATTAATTTATTGATCACATAATGCAATCTCTGTCTGTTGCTGATATCCTCTGGTTAAAGCTTTTCATTGTGTGGAAAGAAATCTCCAACAACTGAACATGTGAGGTTAGTATCATAAGCATGTGATTTACTGTCATTGAAATTATATTAGGAAACTAAGTATGAAACCTAGGGCTGTTGTGTTCAGTAAAATTAAGAGAAAGAATTTGCATAAAAACTTAAATACTGTATAGATTAGTATATTGATGCATATATATGGAATTTAGAAAGATGGTAATGATGACCTTATATGTAAGACAGCAAAAGAGACACAGACATAAAGAACAGAATTTTGGACTCTGTGGGAGAAGGAGAGGGTGGGATGATTTGAGAAAATAGCATTGAAACATGTATATTATCATATGTGAAATAAATTGCCAGTCCGGGTTCGATGCATGAAACAGGGTGCTCGGGACTGGTGCACTGGGATGACCCTGAAGGATGGGATGCGGAGGGAGGTGAGAGGCGGGTTCAGGATGGGGAACACATGTACACCCATGGCTGATTCATGTGAATGTATGCAAAAAAACACCACAATATTGTAAATTAATTAGCCTCCAATTAAATAAATTTTTAAAAAATGAATTTAAATATTGTATAGATTAATATGTAACTTTCAAGCTTAAAATCTATCTTGTGTATAAGAGTCTTAACAGAAAATGATCAAAGGATAATTAATATGAACACTAAGAAGCAATATTAAGAAAATACATAAATAAAATTCAAAAACTAGTTTTATTTTGAGAGTCAAAAATATTTAGGATAAGTAAGACTCTGTAAGTCAAAAATGATAAGATAATAAAGCCCTGACTTAGTCTAAGACAGATTGTACAAATACAGTGTGCAAAAAAAATTACAATATAATCTTAGATATTAAAATATTTCAATATACTCTTTTTCCTTAATGACAATAAACAAATCCATATTCAAGTATGCACATATTTTCAGAGAAACATATTTTTTAAGTTTATGACATTAAAAATGTCATTCAGCTATCAATAAATTAGTTAGCAAATTTCTCTCATTTGAAGGCCATCTTATAAAATAGTTTGCAACTAGAAATGGTGTCTATATCAGAGTCTATCTGAAAGGTGCTTTAGTTCTCATAAAAGATGAAAAATAGATTCATCAGAAATTTTACTCTGCAATAAGCCTTAACATATCACACAAGTCCATCTGAACAAAAGAAAAAGCCTTCAATATTAAAATATTTTTAAGCTATATCATCTGGTCCATTAGACACTAGTTTGATAATGTACTTCTCCATTTGCAGTTAACTGTTAATTTTTTTTTTCTTAAAATACATTTACACTCATTAACAGTACAGGTTTGAAAAACAGGAAATGAGACTTTTAAAGATACTATTTTAAATATTTGCTGCTCGATGTTTTACTAGCAATCTGAACACTGGGAACAATCATCATTTAAAGGTAAAAATTAAAGTGAGTCTGCAAAATTAATTGAGCATTATCCCTTATTGCATGTACTGTAATTACTTCTTATAATGAAACTGAACATTATTTTGGTCATTAGGATGGAAGTTTTGAATGGTACTAGGATTCTTTATAGGAAAAATAAGGCTTTTCCTATTGAAATATACCACAGGAAAATATATAGAAGAAAAATAAATTTAGAATTTGATTGTAGAATAAAACCATGTTTTAAAAAATACATCATGCAAGCACAAGATAAATTATCTGACCACAGTTAACTTGTGAAGCAGAATAGCAAATGGACATACCACCCGGGGCTCATTACTAGC
Organism: Aepyceros melampus; assembly: GCA_006408695.1. NCBI lineage: Eukaryota > Metazoa > Chordata > Mammalia > Artiodactyla > Bovidae > Aepyceros > Aepyceros melampus. The sequence continues at coordinate 32,853 of SJXQ01001230.1, forward strand.
TTTGCTTTTAGCTCTGAGATGTGGTTCCAAGAGCAGAGTTTTCCATTAATCCAGAGTCAGGCAATTCAATCTTAGGAGGCTTGGGACAAGGGAGGGAGCAGGTGCCTCAGGGACAGGAGGGGATACAGAGTTCTGATCCACATTTTATTCCCCACTAGATGCTTAATGCTGGACCAGGAAAAATGCCAACTTACCATCCTACTGGGCAGAAACTTCAGCCAGCTCTTCTTGGAATTCCACATCTAATGAGTGCCAGGGCTCATTAAAGGTTCATTACTAGTCGCAGTCTCCCAGTTTTTTGGGTTTCTATTCAGTAGAACACTTGAAATACTGCACTATGTTTAGAGAAAGCTGAACTACACTTCCACATGTTTGCTTCATTAGCTTAGTTCCCTCAAAGGCAGAGCCGTAGACAAAGACTTGCAAGGCAATTAAAGTGATCTCAGGAAATTAGGGGCAAGGAGAGTTTAACAGGAAAACAAGGAAAGCAAATTAAAAGATGCATTATTTCATTACCAACCGGGCTGGAATGACAGTATTTGATCTTGCAGGACATTCTGAAAAGGTTTATGAAATGCGTATTGGAACTTGAAGCCCAGATGACGATTGAGGAGTGTTTATCCGTTAACTTCTGCCCCCATAGATATTGACTCTCCAACCCCAGCTGTCCAACCATGAGCATCCATAAGATACTTTCTATAATTTCAAGCTGTGTCCTCAAAAATGCATGGAATATGAGGCTAGAGGAAGCCTTTCTTCAAAGTGAAACATGATCAAATTTCCCCTGAATGAGGCTGAGAAACATCTGCAAGGAACTAGGCGCTAACACTGGCTGCAGAAAGAGATGCATCCAAGAGGATGTGGAGTGATTCACAAGAGGTCCTCACACGTTGTTTTAATTAAACACCAGACCAGAATTAAAGTACTGGGAATATGAATGAGAGGGAAAGGGGAAGAGAGAGGTTCCAGGACTGCTTCCTAAATACAACTAAATCATTTGACCACCACCCCTTAATTTCTTTCCCTTCATACGTGGTAAGCAGTGCCTCAGAGGACTGGCTTGGAAGGAACTTACATAATACTATTAAAAATTCAGTATAGTCAAAGATAATATCTTAATAAGATGACCTTCAAGTGAAAGTTGAACAGCTACAAAGAAAGAATCAATATTAAACATTATTACTGAGTGAATTATTCTGAGTAAAATGGTATTCTGGCTAAGAAACAATGAAAAACATATGCTGTGAAATACCTGGGGGTGGTAATGCTCCCTCCTGATGTAGTAGGAAGAGCTCTGAACTTGAGCTAAGACGCTGTGGGCCTGAATTTGGGGCCTGAAACCCTTTTATTGTGTAAATTTGGAAGTCTCTTAACATCTTTGAGTCTTGGTATGCAAAGCTGAACTAGCCTCACAAATATAACTGGCTGAGTACCGGGTCAAACAAGATGATGTGCTGGAAGATACTGTTTTCCTGGGCCATTGCTTATCTTGGTCATTATGACTTTTCTGGTTCAGAAATTTCAGAGGCCATCCTAAATTGATCTCCAGCCTAAGACTAGTTCTAGCTGAGGAAGCCCAATCCAGTCATTCTCCATCCCTGCCAACTCTGAAGAGCCTATCGACAATTTTGGTAATCTTGTCTACACACATAAAATTCTGAATCCTGGTTGGTCTTTCCCAACCTACATTCAAGACAACTTAGTCTTTTGATTCTGTAACTGTGCCTCTCAACATTAATTGTTATTCAGTTCAGTCGCTCAGTTGTGTCTGACTCTTTGTGACCTCTCGGACTGCAGCACGCCAGGCTTTCCTGTCAATCACCAACTCCCAGAGCTTACTCAAACTTCTGGTTATTAGCATATACATTTTGATGGTTATCCCTGATTATTCTTATTTTCCTAAAGTTGAATCTTCCAATGTCAGAATGTTGTTCCAGCATTTTAAAAGAACCATGCCATCATTTTTACTTTGTTGCTCTCTTTAGACTTTGACTGAAATAATCCTCTCAACATACTAAGAACAAAAAAGTCAGATTTTTAATCAATACCTGACGTAGTACTGGCTATGATATAATTTATTTATCTTTCAGTTTTGAATTATTAAATTAAGGCAACTATTTGGATTACAAACAAAACGAAACATTTCAACATGGTGTGTGTTGTTCAGTTGCTCAGTCATGTCCAACTCTTTGCAACCCCATAGACTGCAGCACATCAGGCTTCCCTGTCCTTCATTATCTCCTGCAGTTTACTCAAACTCATGTCCATTGAGTCAGTGATGTCATCCAACCATGTCATTCTCTGTCGACCCTTCTCCTGTCTTCAATTTTCCCATCAGGCTCTTTTCTAATGAGTAGGTGCTTCACATCAGGTGGCCAAAGTATTGGAACTTCAGCTTCAGCATCAGTCCTTCCAATGAATATTCAGGACTGATTTCCTTTATGAGTGATTGGTTGGATCTCCTTGCAGTCCAAGGGAGTCTCAAGAGTCTTCTTCAGCACCACAGTTTTTTTTTTTTTCCTGCTTTCTGTTTTCTTTTTTTTTTTAATTGATTTTCATTTTTTAGTTTATTTTGCTTTACAATACTGTATTCATTTTGCTATAGCACCACAGTTTGAAAGCATAATTATTTGGCACTCAGCCTTCCTTATGGTCCATCTCTCATATCCATACATGACTACTGGAAAAACCATAGCTTAAACCTATGTTTAACATAGGTTAAACAGCTTTAACTAGAGGCTAAAACAGTCCTTCACCAAAAATGTATAAAGGCAGAAAAACAGAAATCTTCAAAACTGCCAAGAAATATATTTCATAAACTGTAATTAAAAATATTGAGTTGCTAGAGGTGATTATAAAAGCAAAAGGGACATTTAATAGGAGAATTGAACTTATTAGAGTGGAAAATTCTTAAATAGATAGGAATACCAGACCACCTGATCTGCCTCCTGAGAAATCTGTATGCAGGTCAAAAAACAACATTTAGAACTGGACATGGAACAACAGACTGGTTCCAAACAGGGAAGGAGTACATCAAAGCTGTATATTGTCACTCTGCTTATTTAACTTACATGAAGAGTATATCCTGCAAAATGAAAGGCTGGAAGAAGCACAGCTGGAATCAGATTGCCAGGAGAAATATCAGCAACCTCAGATACGCAGATGACACCACCCTTATGGCAGAAAGCAAAGAGGAACTAAAGAGCCTCTCGATGAAAGTGAAAGAGGAGAGTGAAAAAATTGTCTTAAAACCGAACATTCAGAAAACTAAGATCATGGCATCTGGCCTCTTCACTTCATGGCAAATAAATGGGGAAACAATGGAAACAGTGAAAGACTTTATTTTGGGGGGCTTCTAAAATCACTGCAGATAGTGACTGCAGCCATGAAATTTAAAAATGCTTGCTCCTTGGAAGAAAAGTTATGACCAACCTAGACAGCATATAAAAAGCAGAGACATTACTTTGCTAACAAAGGTCCATCTAGTCAAAGCTATGGTTTTTCCAGTAGTCATGTACGGATGTGAGAGTTGGACTATAAAGAAAGCTTAGTGCCAAAGAATTTATGTTTTGAACTATGGTGTTGAGGAAGACTCTTAAGAGTCCCTTGGACTGCAAGGAGATCTAACCAATCAGTCTTAAAGGAAATCAGTCCTGAATATTCATTGGAAGAACTGATGCTGAAGCTGAAACCCCACCTGAGTTTGGCCACCTGGTGCAAAGAACTGACTCATTTGAAAAGCCCTTGATGCTGGGAAAGATTGAAGGTGGGAGAAGAAGGGGACGACAGAGGATGAAGTGGCTGGACAGCATCACCCTCAATGGACATGCGTTTGAGTAAATTCCAGGAGGTGGTGATGGACAGGGAGGCCTGGCATGCTGCTGTCCATGGGGTCGCAAAATGTCAGACATGACTGAGAGACTGAACTGAACTGAATAGCTCAAGACAAAAATATAAACTTAAAATTGACTTTATACTAAAAGTATAAACTAACAGGCTAGAATAGAAAGCAGAAAGTTCCAGATGTTTTTAAGTGAAGTAACTGTTTTAATTACATTCAAATATACTGTATATCCATCAAACTTTATTATATTTTCTATGGCACTAAGATAATAGATAGTTACATGTCCTGATGCATACAGAGAAGAAGAGTCTCTGCTCCCTTATTCCTATCTCCTTCCTCACTCTTCTGCAAGAGGTGATAGTGCTAATTGATTATAGAACATTAATCGGGCCAGTTTACAACTGAAGCCATTAATTATTTAAAGGGAAAGTGCATATACTCTGCCTCCGTTACTACTCCTATTAATATAAGGCCAGTGGTCAAGGCAGGACATGGCACCATCAGGCCCTGTTATCATGCTTAGTCCTCTTTCTCACCACATATATGACTAGCCAGAGGGTAGAAAGACTCATTAAAAGGACTTGATCTCAGAGGCAAAAAGCTGCATATCCTCCCAAGTTTTAGCAGAACAATGTATTGAAGAATGTTTGGCACTAATTCCCAGACAAAATGCTTTTATCTTGCATCATTTTGCTATTGTGTCTTGCCTTGTCATAGAAATGTTTATTTTTGCTCATACCTTCTCTCTTGAAAGGTTACAAATTATTTTTTAAAGTTGCAAGAATATTATATGTTTGTATTCTCTGCACAACACTTGTCAGTTGTTCACATTTTATCTCATTTGTTTTTATTCCTTTCTCTGATACTTTTGACTCTAGACAGATGCATAGACGGATAGATACACATACACACACAGATACATTTTTCCTGAATCATTAGAGTTAAGTGCTAACACAACAATACCTACCCTAAATAATTATTTATCTCATGAGTTAAAGGCTGTTCTATGAGAGTAGCAAGAGATGAATGCAATATTACATATTAAAAGGTAAAAATAAATCTCTTCAGAGGTCATTATATCCATTACATTTTTTATTTTGTCTATTAGAAAAACTGAGCCACAGAAAGCTGATTTGATTTGCTTAAAGTATCACCACCAGTTCGTGCCAACATGAGATCTTTTGATTCCTGAATCAGTGCTCTGATAACTTCACCTAATTATCACTATGTAACAGGTTTGAAATAATATCAATTAACTCTCTGTATATCAACAAGCTGAAATATAGTACTGATTAAAATACTGTGACATGGAGTACCTTCTTAATGATAAATTCTTATGCAACTACATAGCTAAATCATACCAGATAATTAACTGCTTTCTGCAATAAGAATGACTCTAGAATTCAGATATATTAAAAAATACTCCAATCATGAAATCACATTGCTTCTATTTTTCTTCCCATGAATGATTTTGCTTTAGAAATTTATAAAGTATGGTAAATGTCTTCAACTAGCACCAAAATTTCTTAAAAAGCAGAAAGGTTATTAAAATGCAGAGACCCACTGCTCTTCTGATTTCTATCTTCTCTATGTGTTAAATATCTTCCTAAAAAGTTTGCTAAGAGGGGAGAAGATGTATTGAGAATTTTAATACTTAATACAATAAAGATTAGAAATATTTTTGGTTTTCATTGAGTCACTATTTAATGAGGATAACATGGAGATGTTATATAGAAGCCAAGGGAGAGATGAAATTTATAATCGTGATTCACTAAACCAGCTTCCCAAAATCCAATATTCACAAGAAATTTAGATAAATATTTTTTTCAAAAATTACTTCTCATTCAAGTCATACTGGGTGTGTCTGATTTTCTATGTATAGGTATGAAGTACTCCAAAGAGGTTTAAGTAGAAATCATCCTTAGATGTATCAAGAAGGACTGCCACCACTATGATCTCCCTCACACAGGCAAGTCAGTCTATATAGAAAAAGGATGTGATCTGGGATACTAGAATTAATAGTTACAATAAAATTGAACAGATTGTGCTGCCCGGGCAAAGGACAGCATAAGTGAATGACGGTAGCAAACAAGCGAATGATGGTGCATATATCTGCCTTCAGCTCTGGCATAGATCCATATTTAGAGGCAAAGGGACTGGTTGGAAAAGTACCAGTGTGGAATAAGAAAATATACATTTCTCTTTGCCCAAAGGTTCTCTCAGTATTACATATTTTAAAAATAACTAAGAAAGATTAGCAGAGCATAAAATGGAAAACTAATTTAATTGTTCAATCACTTTTATGGAGGATAATGGTTACTAACTTTCTGGAATTCTTACTCATCTAGTTACCAAGTGTCCCGGTTCCCCAACTTCATCCTAAAAGCATACCCTACCTCATTCTGGGAATGTTAACCTCCACCTATATTAATCCTCTAATATTTACTTTAATAGTCATATTTACTTTAAGAATCAATTTCAATTTTATCTCCATTATTAATATTTTCTTCATCACTTTAAGTCTAGACAATCAAAAAATGATAAAATCTATGGTGGATTGTAGTGTTTGCTAATTGTTGTGGTATAAATAGTCTAATATTTTACTTTAATAGTCAAATATCTGTAAAATGAATTTTTCAAAGCTCTATTTGTGATTTTATTTAAATTTGTGCTTTCACATTAAAAAGTGAAGAAGGTTCATCCTCTAGTCTGAGATTCTTTCCCTCTATAGATCATTTTTGCCCCTAAATAAATAAAGGCAGGTTACTTATTGATGTTTGCAATACTGCCATTTAGGATGGAGGTATATTTTGGCTCCAAATGTTCAGTAAATAAAAAATATTTTACAGTTACAGCAAGATTCAATAAAAGGAATGATCTGATTTACCAAAATTGATCTGTAAGGATAATAGTAGATCTAACAGTAATACCAATTATTTTCTTTTGCTTAGACCTACCTTCTTCCCTTCCTTCCTACTTACTGAGCCTTGTCTTGCCTTTCTTACAAAAAAGAAAAACAGTACTCACTTTTTCATAGTTAGTAGAATAGGATTATAGCAAAAAATAGCAATAACAAAGACAACAAAAACAAACAAACAAACAAAAAGGATAACAAGTCTGCACTCATCAAATTTACATCCTCTTGAGAGACACAGACAATAAGCAAGTAAATAATATGGATATATTTTATGCATTATAAAAATTCTATGAAAGAAACAAAGTGAATGAGGTGATAGAGAACTTGAACCAATAATACTTGAGATATCGGAAGGATAAGAATGAGTTGCTCTTGAAAGCTGGAAACAGAGCAGTACAGGCAGAAGGAGCAGGAAGGACACCGAGAATGGAAAAGGCTCTTTATTCCACAAACAAAAGCACGTGTTCCCAGAGCATAGTGAATAAGAGGGGAAATGGTACAGAAAGCTGGCTATGAAGAGATCAGGCAGACTTTGGAAAGGCCATGGTAAATATTTCTGGTTTTGATATAATGACAAGCCCTTAAAGAAGTTACATGACAGGTTGGCTCCTGTGTGGAGAATGGAAACTAAAGTAAGAAGGAAGATGAGTGAGGAAGCTACTGAAGTAACTAGAAAACAACGGTGGCCTTGGTAGGAAAAAAAGCCAAAGATGAGCCCTCCTAGCCAATGTGAGAGCTGCAGAGAGAGAGAGACCAATAAGAATCTGCTTTCCATCACTGACAAGAGTAAGAACTACTGTATGGTAATAACAAGGAATCTTTAATTAACATCTCTCTGTAAAAAAACAGTGTATACACACAGAAACACACACAAATATATTCACTGTAAATTTCCCTGGCATAAAGAATGTGTGGTAAATATTTACAAATTTTATTATAAATTCTAGAGAGCCAAGAGATTCTAATAGAGTTATTTGATTTTTCTAAGGAAATCTTATACCATAACCAATCCATGATTGCAACTGTTGTAAGAGCATATTTCTGACATGAATAGTGACTGATATTTCCACTTATGGGACCAATTAAAATGAAAGTGAAACAACACAAACTTCTATCATAACTTCACCCGTTGATTAATGACATGAGCCACTTTGGTGAATCAGCTTACTAGTTTTTAAGTAATGAAAGAATAGCTGCTCACTTTTTTTGTAGAATTCCCAAAAAGCTACAAATATAAAACAATTTCAATTTTATCTCCATTATTAATATTTTCTTCATCACTTTAAGTCTAGACAATCAAAAAATGATAAAATCTATGGTAGATTGTAGTGTTTGCTAATTGTTGTGGTATAAATACTCTACACATGGACATCACCAGATGGTGAATACCGAAATGAGACTAATTATATTCTTTGCAGAAAAAGGTAGAGAAGCTTTATATAGTAAGCAAAACTAGACAAGGACTAACTGTGACTCTGATCATTAACTCCTTATTGCCAAATTCAGACTTAAATTGAAGAAAGTAGGCAAAACCACTAGATGATTTAGTTCAGTTGAGTTCAATCTCTCAGTTGTGTCCGACTCTTTGTGACCCCATGAATCGCAGCACGCCAGGCCTCCCTGTCCATCACCAACTCCTGGAGTTCACTCAGACTCACGTCCATCGATTCAGTGATACCATCCAACCATCTCATTCTCTGTCATCCCCTTCTCCTCCTGCCCTCAATCCCTCCCAGCATCAGAGTCTTTTCCAATGAGTCAATTCTTTGCATGAGGTGGCCAAAGTACTGGAACTTCAGCTTTAGCATCATTCCTTCTAAAGAAATCCCAGGGAGGATCTCCTTCAGAATGGACTGGTTGGATCTCCTTGCAGTCCAAGGGACTCACAAGAGTCTTCTCCAACACCACCGTTCAAAAGCATCAATTCTTTGGCACTCAGCTTTCTTCACAGTCCAACTCTTACATCCATACGTGACCACTGGAAAAACCATAGCCTTGACTAGACGGACCTTAGTCGGCAAAGTAATGTCTCTGCTTTTCAATATGTTGTCTCGGATGGTCATAACTTTCCTTCCAAGGAGTAAGTGTCTTTTAATTTCATGGCTGCAGTCACCATCTGCAGTGATTTTGGAGGCCAAAAAAATAAAGTCTGACACTGTTTCCACTGTTACCCCATCCATTTCCCATGAAGTGATGGGACCAGATGCCATGATCTTCGTTTTCTGAGTGTTGAGCTATAAGCCAACATTTTCACTCTCCTCTTTCACTTTCATCAAGAGGCTCTTTAGTTCCTCTTCACTTTCTGCCATGAGAGTGGTGTCATCTGCATATCTGAGGTGATTGATATTTCTCCTGGCAATCTGGATTCCAGCTTGTGATTCTTCCAGCCCAGCGTTTCTCATGATGTACTCTGCATGGAAGTTAAATAAGCAGGATGACTATATACAGCCTTGATGCACTCCTTTTCCTATTTGGAACCAGTCGGTGTTCCATGTCCAGTTCTAACTGTTGCTTCCTGACCTGCATACAGATTTCTCAAGATGCAGGTCAGGTGGTCTGGTATTCTCATCTCTCCCAGAATTTTCCAGTTTATTGTGATCCACACAGTCAAAGGCTTTGGCATCGTCAATAAAGCAGAAATAGATGTTTTTCTGGAACTCTCTTGGTTTTTCTATGATCCAGCGGATGTTGGCAATTTGATCTCTGGTTCTTCCGCCTTTTCTAAAACCAGCATGAACATCAGGAAGTTCATGGTTCACATATTGCTGAAGCCTGGCCTGGAGAATTTTGAGCATTCCTTTACTAGTGTGTGAGATGAGAGCAATTGTGCTGTAGCTTGAGCATTCTTTGGCATTGCCTTTCTTTTGGATGGGAATGAAAACTGATCTTTTCCAGTCCTGTGGCCACTGCTGAGTTTTCCAAATTTGCTGGCATATTGAGTGCAGCATTTTTCACAGCATCACTTGACTTCACATTCCAGGATGTCTGGCTCTAGATGAGTGATCACACCATTGTGATTATCTGGGTAGTGAAGATCTTTTTTGTACAGTTCTGTGTATTCTTGCCACCTCTTCTTAATATCTTCTGCTTCTGTTAGGTCCAGACCATTTCTGTCCTTTATTGAGCCCATCCTTGCATGAAATGTTCTCTTGGTATCTCTAATTTTCTTGAAGAGATCTCTAGTCTTTCCCATTCTGTTCTTTTCCTCTCTTTCTTTGCGTTGATCGCTGAAGAAGGCTTTCTTATCTACTCCAGGTGTTTCTTGACTTCCTACTTTTGCATTCCAGTCCCCTATAATGAAAAGGACATCTTTTTTAGGTGTTAGTTCTAAAAGGTCTTGTAGGTCTTCATAAAACTGTTCAGCTTCTGCTTCTTCAGCATTACTGGTTGGGGCATAGACTTGGATTACAGTGATATTGAATGATTTGCCTTGGAGACAAACAGAGATCATTCTGTCGTTTTTGAGATTGCATCCAAGTATTGCATTTCAGACTCTTTTGTTGACCATGATGTCTACTCCATTTCTTCTGAGGGATTCCTGCCCACAGTAGTAGATATAATGGTCATTTGAGTTAAATTCACCAATTCCAGTCCATTTTAGTTTGCTGATTCCTAGTATGTCAACATTCACTCTTGCCATCTCTTGTTTGACCACTTCCAAATTGCCTTGATTCATGGACCTGACATTCCAGGTTCCTATGCAATATTGCTCTTTACAGCATTGGACTTTGTTTCTATCACCAGTGACATCCACAGCTGGGTACTGTTTTTGCTTTAGCTCCATCCCTTCATTCTTTCTGGAGTTATTTCTCCACTGATTTCCAGTAGCATATTGGGCACCTATTGACCTGGGCTCATCAGTATCCTATTATTTTGCCTAAAATCAAATCCCTTATGATTATACAGTGGAAGTGAGAAATAGATTCAAGGGATTAGATCTAATAGATAGAGTGCCTGAAGATCTACGGACTGAGGTTCATAACATTGTACAAGAGGAAGGGATCAAGAATATACCCAAGGAAAAGAAATGCAAAGAGGCAAAATGGTTGCCTGAGGAGGCTTTACAAATAGTTGTGAAAAGAAGAGAAGTGAAAGGCAAAGAAGAAAACAATGAGATATACCCATTTGAATGCAGAGTTCCAAAAAATAGCAAAGAGAGATAAGAAAGCCTTCCTTAGTGATGAATACAAGAAATAGAGGGAAACAAAAGACTGGGAATGACTAGAGATCAATTCAAGAAAATTAGAGATACCAAGGGAACGTTTCATGCAAAGATTGGCACAATGAAGGACAGAAATGGTATGGACCTAACAGAAGCAGAGGATGTTAAGAAGAGGTGGAAAGAACACACAGAAAAACTATACAAAGAAGATCTTTATGACCCAGATAATCACGATGGTATGATCATTCACCTAGAACCAGACATCCTGGAATGTGAAGTCAAGTGGACCTTAGGAAGGATCACTACCAACAAAGCTAGTGGAGGTGATGGAATTCCAGTAGAGCTGTTTCAAATCCTAAAAGATGATGCTGTGAAAGTGCTGCACTCAATATGCCAGCAAATTAGGAAAACTCAGCAGTGGCCACAGGATAGGAAACGGTCCGTTTTCATCCCAATCCTAAGAAAAGCAATGCAATAGAATGCTCAAACTACTGCACAATTGCACTCATCTCACACACTAGTAAAGTAATGCTCAAAATTCTCCAAGCTAGGCTTCAACAGCATGTGAACTGTGAACTTCCAGATGTTGAAGCTGATTTTAGAAAAGGCAGAGGAACCAGGGATCAAATTGCCAACATCCGCTGGATCATCAAAAAACCAAGAGAGTTCCAGAAAAACATCTATTTCTGCTTTATTGACTATGCCAAATCCTATGACGTGTGGATCACAACAGACTGGGAAATTGTGATAGAGATGGGAGCATCAGACCACCTGACCTGCATCTTGAGAAATCTGTATGCAGGTCAGGAAGCAACAGTTAGAACTGAACATGGAAGAATGGACTGGTTCCAAACCAGGAAAGGAGTATGTCAAGACTGTATATTGTCACCATGCTTATTTAACTTATATACAGAGTACTTCATTAGAAATGCTGGGCTGGATAAGTGAAGAAGAACTAAAGAGCTTCTTGATGAAAGTGAAAGGGGAGAGTTTAAAAGTTGTGTTAAAACTCAACATTCCTGAAACTAAGATCATGGCATCTGCTCCCATCACTTCAGGCAAATAGATGGGGAAACAGAGGAAACAGAGACAAATTTTATTTTTGGGCTCCCAAATCACTGCAAATGGTGACTGCAGCCATGAAATTAAAAGGTGCTTGCTCCTTGGAAGAGAAGTTATGACTAACCTAGACATTATATTAAAAAGCAGAGACATTGCTTTGCCAATAAAGGTCAATCTTGTCAAAGCTATTGTTTTTCCAGTACTTATGTATGGACGTGAGAGTTGGACTATAAAAAAAAGCTAGATGCTGAAGAACTGATGCTTTTGAACTTTGGTGTTGGAGAAGACTCTTGAGAGTCCCTTGGACTTCAAGGAGATCCAACCAGTTCATCCTAAAGGAAATCAGTCCTGGATATTCATTAGAAGGACTGATGCTGAAGCTGAAACTCCAATACTTTGGACACCTGATGCGAACAACTGACTTATCTGAAAAGACCTTGATGCTGGGAAAGATTGAAGGTGGGAGGAGAAGGGGACAACAGAGGATGAGATGGATGGATGACATCACCAACACAATGGACACAAGTTTGGGTAAACTCTGGGAGTTGGTGATGGACAGGGAGGCTTGGTGTGCTTCACTCCATGGGTTCACAACGAGTCAGACATGACTGAACAACTGAACTGATTTGAAATATTCCCAATGTGGACAGTTTCCACCTATTAATATTTTACTCCTGATATGGAACACACAGTTATGTAGTACATCCACTATACAGATACAGTAAATATAACCTCAAACATACAGATAACACTGCCATGTGGCAACAAATAGTTAGAATGTGATAAAATCTGAGTATTTATTACCTTCACATTTAGTATACCTTAATTGTAACTTTATTTAATTTATATCTTAGTAATGGCTTTATTTAAGGGCCAGCTCACAACATTCCTGAAAACATAACAAAATCCCATGAGTCAGTGTGAGCTGCTGTGAGCCAGTCTGGCATATCACTAAAGTAGGGCCATATGACAGGTATAAGGGACTAGATCTCTCCCTGGTAAGACTCCATCTTGAGACCCAACCTTGCTCCTCTGCCCTAGATTCCACTTTATCCTGGGATCGGAAAAGAATGTACCTGTGAAACTGAGCCATAGTCTAGAGAAAGCCACTGAAATTATATCATGCCCAAGAGAACATCAGGATCCAAGAGCAAGTTTTTCCAGGATCAATGATCAGAGAACAGTTCACTGAGTGACTGACACAATTTTTATACCTCATCTTGGTGAAGTAAAAGTCATTCAGTGTGTCCTACTCTTTGCCAATCCATGGACTACCAGGCTCCTCTATCCATGGAACTCTCCAGGCCACAATATTGGAATGGGTAGCCATTCCTTCTCCAGGAGATCTTCCTCATGCAGGGATCTGAATCACCAGGAAAGCCCAATAATACTGGAGTGGGTAGTCTATCCCTTCTCCAGGGGTTCTTCCTGACCCAGGAATAGAACCAGGGTCTCCTGCATTGCAGGTGGATTCTTTACCAGTTGGGCTACCTCTTGGTACCTATTCCCAATTTCTTGAAATTGAAAATTTACTCACTTCTTGTGAGTAAATCACATAAGTGGGTTACAAATAAACTAGAATCTGTACCCATTTCTTAGTGCTGCAGGTAGTTCAAAAGCTTCTAAAGGTCAGGGATTTGTTGCTACAATACTTGGTGAAAAATTCAATAATCTAGCTTAATATTAAATACATTAAACAAATCAATATAGGAAGTAAAAAGGTCTGGGACAATTTTAAGTTGCTCTCCTTTCATTGTCCCCTGGTGACTCAGTGGTAAACAATCCACCTGCCAATGCAGGAGATGAGATGCAAGAGACATGGATTAGATCCCTGGGTTAGGAAGACACCCTGGAGGAGGAAATGGCAACCCACTCCAGTATTCTTGACTGGAGAATTCCATGGACAGAGGAACCTGGAGGGTTACAGTCCATGGGTTGTAAAGAGTCAGATACAACTGAGCAACTAAACACTGAGTACCCTTTGTTACAGATCTTTGTCTCTCCCCTTATATCCCAGAAGCCATTGTAGATACATACATGGCTTTTTTGGCAACCAAAAGACACTGCATTTCTCTCAAGTCAAGGAAAAATAAATGCTTTCAGGCACATTCACTGATGTTACTAATTCCAAGAATTAATTTATTAAGATCCTGCGGTTGAATGCATCAATATGGTTTCTAGGCTAATAAAAATTATAGCAGCACCACCCCTTTTTTAATATAAATCACTGCAGATGGTGATTGCAGCCATGAAATTAAAAGATGCTTACTCCTTGGAAGGAAAGTTATGACCAACCTAGATAGCATATTCAAAAGCAGAGACATTACTTTGCCAAGTTCCATCTAGTCAAGGCTATGGTTTTTCCAGTGGTCATGTATAGATGTGAGAGTTGGACTATAAAGAAAGCTGAGCACTGAAGAATTGATGCTTTTGAACTGTGGTGTTGGAGAAGACTCTTGAGAGTCCCTTGGACTGCAAGGAGATCCAACCAGTCCATCCAAAAGGAGATCAGTCTTGGGTATTCATTGGAAGGACTGATGTTGAAGCTGAATCTCCAATATTTTGGCCACCTGATGCAAAGAGCTGACTCATTTGAAAAGACCCTGATGTTAGGAAAAATTGAAGGCAGGAGGGAAAGGGGACAACAGAGGATGAGATGGTTGGATGGCATCACTGACTCAATGGACATGAGTCTGGGTAAACTCTGGGAGTAGGTGATGGCAAGGAGACCTGGCGTGCTACGGTTCATGAGGTCTCAAAGAGTTGGACACTACTGAGCGACTGAACTGAACTGAACTAATGTTTGCATACTATAGACTGTTGTACTCTAGAAATAATAGCAAGCTATTTTCAAGATAAATCTTTTAAAAACATGGATAAGTAGATATATCTAAATTTAGCTTTGCTTATTCTCAAACTACTCACACATTTTATATCCCGATAATGTATTCATGAATCTACTTATTTTAGCATTTGTTATAGAACTTCTAGCTGTTTCATTTGCATATATGCAAAATATATTTTATGTTAAGAGAGGAACTTGTCACCTGTTTAAGTCTTGTGGTACATAGTGCTATGCAGCGTGCACACTGTCCAACTCTTTGTGTTCCCTTGGACTATAGTCTGCCAGGCTGTCCATGAAATTCTCCAGGCAAGAATACTGGACTGGGTTGCCATTTCCTCCTCCAGGGGATCTTTCCAACCCAGGGATTAAATCCCTGTCTCTTACATTCCTACAATGGCAGACAAGTTCTTTATCACTAGTGATGCCTGGGAAGCCCCACGCTTATGGAATAATTGTGCTAATTTCTAATCCCAAACCCTACATACAGAATTTTTCATAGATTATATATTCTTAATATCTCTGTACTGTTTCACTCATGATAAAACAGTCAGAATGTGTTAGTTTCAGGAAAATTAAGCAAGAAAATATTCCCAACCTATGTAAAACACATGTTGAAATAGCACATAATTCACTAAGTCAATCAAGTACTATGGTTAGGTTCTTGTTGCTAGGGAACATTGTTTGCTGTATACCTTTCTCTGGTTTTAAGATTCTCCACAACTCTAAAAAAAGTTTGATAAATATTTCATAGATTTTTTACACTTTTCTTTTTTATTAGATTATACTTGCTTTACAATGCTATGCTAGCTTCTGCTGTACAACATCATGAATATCCTATCACTTTAAATTTGCAAATGGATATGAAAATAATTCCAACAGCTTATTTAAAGTAGTATAATCAGAACCTTCTTTCATTCTACTCATTCCTTACAATAACCTTTCATAGATAATTAGTTTACAATGCACATAAGGTTTTTTAAGTATTTAGGTATATTCTTAAAGTTTTAAGGTGATTATTAATAATTGAAAATAAAATGTGTATGCAGCCAATTTTTCAAAACACTTTTAACAGATACATAATATCATGACAGGCTCAATTTATTCATTTTTTTGGTGAGTCATCTCAAATTAGTCATATTTCATCTAGTGATAATTACAAACTTTGGAAATTTCTTAGCAATATTTTTCTGATTAATTAACTATAAATATGCTGAATATAGAAGAATTAGTAAATATGAACAAAATGCCTATGTGTTTCACACCTTACAACATTGGATTTTATACCTTAACAAATAAACAAAATAAAGGTAAATGTATAAAGAATGTCTATATTTGCATATGCAAATATCAGTGGTAAAGACTCCGCCTGCAATGCAGAAGACACAGGAAATGCAGGTTCAGTCCTTGGGTTGGGAAGACCCCTAGAGGAGGCCAGGAAGAATACCTAGTCCAGTATTCTTGCCTGGAGAATCCTATGGACAGAGGAGCCTGGGGGGCTACAGTCCATAGGGTCACAAAGAATTCGACATGACTGAGCATGCAGGCACACACTTGCTTATCAGTGTTGAACACAAAAGTTTTAAATGAAAATTCTAATTTTTATGTTTAAATGACAATCACTCTTAGGAGCAAAATATTTTTATTGTGGATTCTTCTTGCACAGCAGAAGAACCCTAATAGTAATAGAGTATGTAGGATAAGTGAAGTTAAAGTCGTTCAGTCGTGTCCGACTCTGCAACCTCATGGACCATACAATCTATGGAATTCTCCAGGCCAGAATACTGGAGTGGGTAGTGGTTCCCTTTTCCAAGGTAGGATATGGATGCTAGCAAAAGTGTTTCCCTCATACGATACAGTCTCTAAATTTAGTGGGCTTAATATCATTAAAATTTTAATGATTATACATTTATATAAATATCTATATCTAATACAGATCTAATTACTAAATCATTCCTGGAAAATCAAACAGTTAAACAACAAAAGCCAGTTTACTTGAAATTACTACAAAACTGCATTGTCAGTGGTGAAATAGTAACAAATGTAGACAATCAAATGTGAGGAAATTCATTGACCATAAGACCACTGATATTAGTGATGTTTGTTTGCATTCAATTTTTCAGGTTTACAATAGTTCTATGTAAGAAAAATTACATATAGTGTCATTCAAACTCATGCTTGAGAGATACACCAGTATCATGAAAGAGAGCCCTTAGATTTTAGGATGAAGAAATGCAGGGTCTGATGACAACACTTAAATTTTAAAAGACACTGATATATGACAAATCACTTAGGAAAATATTAGTGAAGTGCTGATAATAAGTATAAAAAATTCTACTTCTAAATATAAACTTTATCATTTTAATTTAAATCATTAGGAATATATTCCTATTTATTATCATTATATACAGTAAAATGTACTGAGTTTATCTGTTTTCATCAATATAATGTATCTGGTTTACAACAGAAACTCCTTTATATCTAATTCTGTTGGTTCCTGAAATAGTTTAGGTTCTTAGAGAAGACCCTCAGGAGTAATTACACACATCACAAAACCATTATTCTATTTCATATATTTAACACGACACATGACTAGAATATCAGTGAGGCACAAAATCAGTGTTGAGATCTAGGAAAACCAGTTTAGCAATTTTCCCCATAGTGCATGTCTCCAGACAACACTAAGTAGTAAATATTTGTTGTATCTTAATGATATTTACAGTAATAAGCACTGTATTCCTTGATTTCATTTTGTTTTCTGGAGTATATATAAATTAGACAAGTCAATGTTAAAATGGCATATGGCCAGTCATGAATGAAAATAAAATTAGAGGCAGTAACACTTTGTAACAATTTAAAAATCACCTTCCAAGGTAGCAGTGATTTTCCTTGCTTGTATTTTCCAGACCTCCTTCTACTCCTGTTTTAAGCTATATTTTCCTTGGACTTTATTATGTTCCTTGGGAGACAATTTCACACTCTATTAGTTACAGGCAATTTCATCACATTACTAGAAGTATAAACACCCACAGTTTTTGCACCTCTTGAAAGCACGTTTCTTCCTTTTAGTATTTAATAAACTGTAGGCTGGAACTTGAATTAAGGAGTAATTTTACCACAGAAAAGTGGGGAAAATCTTATTTCCCAATTTCAAATTCTATATTATATGAAGATAAGCTGCATATGTTTTTTGTATATGATACATTTTTGTATCAGAAAAACTCCCCAAAACTTAGAACTAATGCAAGTAATTGGGGTATACATTTTTTCAATATTATACTCTGAAAAAAGTTACCTAAAGATTGTCTTTCCTTTCCCCAGGTGATCTTCCCAATCCAGGGATTGAACCTAGGTCCCCTGCATTGCAGGCAGATTCTTTACCAGCTGAGCCACAAGGGAAGCCTAAGAATATTGAAGTGGGTAGCCCATCTCTTCTCCAGTGGATCTTCGCAACCCAGGAATCAAACCAGGGTCTCCTGCATTGCAGGCAGATTATTTAACAACTGAGCTATCAGGGATGGTCAGATAGCATCACTGACTCAATGGACATGAGTTTGAGTAAACTACACGAGTTGTTGATGGACAGGGAAGCCTGCCATGCTGCAGTCCATGGGGTCGCAAAGAGTTAGACATGACTGAGCAACTGAACTGAATTTAACTGAACTAAAGAATTTTCTAAGAGAATATGCTTAGTTCATTTCATTATTTATTACTAATTAAAGGCCCTGGATCTAATGAAGTTATTTATTAATACTTATAGTTTTTTTATATACATACATAAAGATGAAAGTTGTTTTTGTCTGCTTAGATAATTCCAAAGGTGTGTGATCTATTGGATATTAAAAAGTATTAGATTCAACTTAGCAATCTTATCCTAAAATCTTTTTGATAAGTTTCCTATAAATACATCAACTTGTTAAGTGCTCTTTGAACCAGTCATTACATCTTACTGGTCCCTTCAGAAACTACCCCTGCTCCGCCCGAGGCCCCGCCTGAGACACCAAGGCAGCCCCTCCCACAGACACTGCTCGCTAGCGTGGGGCGGCTACAGGTGGGTCCCTAAGGGGGGGTCCCCTCTCCTCCTGTTCAACCTGAGGGGCCCCGTTGGGGGAAGGGAGGTCTGCGTAGAAGCAACCAGCCCCGGGCCACCAACGAGGGGCCGCCGGCAAGTCCCACCCTGGGAGCTGTTTCCCCTCCTGCTGCTGGGGGAGGGCTGGCGCCCCCAAGAGAGTTCGTTCACTAACCGAAACTTTCAGCTAATTCATTTATACCCTGACCTTGTTCTATATAAGATTTAACTGAATAGCATCTATAGGAGATTGTAAAATACTGCGTCTTGCCAGTCATTTTCATTTAGGCGCGTCCTTTGCCACTTGGTTCTGGTGGGGGGCCCACCTGTGACCCGTAAGACAGATACAAGAAACAGGGTGTGCCCCCAGACCCTGAAGACGCGCTGCTGGGGTGGACACAGTTCAAAACAATGTCAGGGGCTCTGTCAGCCTGGGTGAGGGTCTTGCTCCCAGATGCAGAAACAGCTCAGAGACAGTGGAGGCCTGCCGGGCACACGGCCCACAGCTGGCAGGGCCTGGCAGGCTGGAAGGGGCCCTGTGGACCTCACTGCCCAGGCCCCCAGAATCCTCCTCCAGGTCCTCCTGGCCTGGTGGGCAATGTGCTCCTTGAGCTGCCGGCCGGGACATGTCCCAGCAGCCTGCTCCTGCCAGGCGGCTCCAGGTGTACTCACAGCTCCAGCCTGAGCACAGGGAACCCCCTCCTGCAACGTCTCTGTTAAGCACCCTTTGCCCTTCATGATTCCAGTGGACTCCCCCATATCCCCCACCAAGATGCCTGTGCATCCTGGGCGCCCCGGGTGCGACCACAAAGCAGAACCCCGTTGGCCCTCCGTTCAGACAGCGAGGTGGCCCCACTGACCTGTCCAGGAGAATGGCACGTTCCCAGGACTTCGCTGGTGGCCTCCCTTGTCCCCACCACATCATAGCCTTCCTACTCTGGGGCCCTGGTGGGCAGCAGGCTCACTCACCAGGGAGCACCCATTTCTGGAGATCTGAGCCCCTGCCTGGCACCCCACCACCTCAACACCCAGTGCCCCTGCACCAGCCTGGCCTCTCCTGGGGATGCTCTAGCAACTCCCCACCTGCAGGGCCCCGTGCCCAGGGCTTTGGGGACTCACAAAGAGAAGGCCCTGCAGGGC
This sequence comes from Aepyceros melampus, assembly GCA_006408695.1. NCBI lineage: Eukaryota > Metazoa > Chordata > Mammalia > Artiodactyla > Bovidae > Aepyceros > Aepyceros melampus. Next base: position 52,889 of record SJXQ01001230.1, read on the forward strand.
TACTGCAGAATTCGACGGGCTGGCCCCCAGGGGACTCCCAAAGGCGCCCTTCCTGTCCTTCCCCTCATGCTGAGTGGACTGAGCGCCCGGGCAGTGCAGAAGGCAGGGCTGCACCCCGAGCACGGCCCACGTGGGTCAGCCAAGAGCACAGTTGGCCCCTCAGCTTCCCCAGCAGAGGGGCAGTGGCAGCCACCACAGAGTGCGGCTCCATGCCAGCCGGTGCCCTCGAGCATGTGGCAGACGGTGCTTTGAGGATTTCCTGGAGAACATACATGGCCCTTGGTGACGCAGGGCCCAGGCCTCGATGGGCAGGGGGCCAGAGCCCGCCCCTTGCAGAGGGAGGTTGCAGAACCTCCAGCCCCAGCCAGGACCCAGTGCCCCACCAGACACATGAGACCAGCCTGGCGCTCCGGTGCTGGTGGGAACCCGCCCTGAATAGTGCCAAGCTGACCCCACCGACCTGTCCAGTTTGTCCAGGGAGAAGCGCTGCGTTGAGAAGCGCAGATAGCTCTCCTTGTAGAACCAGATGGTGAGCGGGTTCCAGTCGGTGACCAGGAACCACTGCCGGATGTCGAATTTGGTGTCATAGATGAGCAGCGGCGTCTCGATGTACTTCTGCACCACCCACTTGTCCTTGGCGGGCGGCTGGTCTGCAGCCACCAGCTCCAGGATCTCCTCCACGTGGCTCATGCACACTATGTCTGCAAGAGGCCACCGCTCAGCCCCGTGGAGCC
>SJXQ01001230.1:54876-255341 GCA_006408695.1 Aepyceros melampus
CCAGGCAGAACAGGCTGCATTCGGTTCTGACCAGCAGGGTCTGAGCAGCCTGTGGAGCGTCCCTGACGGGGCAGTGTGGCCAGCACGAGGAAAGTCTGGGCTCAGGACAGAGCCGGGGGGGCCCTGCCCGGGCCTGGGGGTGCAGGCTGAGAGCAGGCGGAAGCCCAAGAAAGAGAAGGCGTCAGGATGGGAGATGTTCAGGACTGCATGTAGGAATGTCACACATTATTAATAATAAAATTTTTAAAAATCACATGAGTAACTGCTTATGAATTTACAACATTGATAAAGCTCCTCAAATAACCCGAGGGACAAATAGAATATGCAAACAAAAGGTAATGTCCACTTAGCTAGACATCAGGTAATGTCTTTTTTTAGGAGAGAGAGGACTTCCCGTGACCTGAACAAGAGGATGCAGGCAAGGCGGTGCTGTGAAGGCATCTCCACAGCCTGAAGGTTTCTAAGCTGCAGAAGGACGTTCAGGAATAAATAAGCTCAGCATTTAAGTCAGCACCCAGGGGAATAATCCCTCACAGGAAGATAGAAAAAATGCAACTGAAAGATGGTTCTTTGGGAGCGCTTGTAAGGTTAGAAAATCACCTTCAAGCTCTACTTTTAAATGAAGGACCCACATTACCATTAGGGATAAACAGGAAGACATGGTCACAGCTGTGACACAGGAAGAAGCAAAAAGCTGGAGCCAGGGGTCACCAGGGACAGGGCTCACGAGGGGCACAGGACGGGCACCTCTGGGTTTCACAGCCACCCAAGAACCAGGCCCCCAGATGCTGGACACAGGGATCTCCCTCTAGTCTAGCAGCAATGGAACGTTCTAATTAATCTTAATTACTTGGCAAAACAGAACAGAAGCTGTGACGAGCAAGGTCTTGGAACGCCTGCTTCCCGGGACCCATGAGTCTGGCGCCCCCAGGGAGCCCAGCACCCAGCCCCTGCCCCCAGGCTGGCTATCCACACAGGCGCCTGGCTGAGACTCACCTCGGCCACGGGACTTGGCCGCAGGCTTATGATCCAGATGTTCCGAAGCCCGTCGATCTCGGTCTGAGGGTTCACAGAGGTGATTTTGTTCAGCAGAGCCTGGCACTGTGAAAAGTGATTCCTGGAACTGGGGATGAAGGCCTCACCGCTACAAAGCAAGATCCAGAAAGCCCGTCAGGTCTTGAGGGCGGCTGCCCCAAGGAAAGGTGGGGGACAGCCTTGGAACGTGCCCCTGCCCACCCGAGGGCCGCCTGGGAACGTGGCCTGTGGGGAGGTGGGGACCACCTACTCGAGGATCAGACTGCAGGGACACCACCGGGCGCTGTGCCTGGGCCCAGACAAGGTGCTGGGAGCCGAAAGCCAGGGCCCCTGTGCTGGGGACCCCCACGTCAGGGTGGGCGTTGCAGGCCCGCATAGGGAAGCCGAGCTGCCCGTGGCAGCGGGACCAAGGTCCAGCTCAGTGTCCCGTGGGCCTGTCAGTCAGACTGGCTCGTGGCCACGAGCTCACGGCAGCCACGGGGCCGGCTCAGGAAGACACCTCAACAGGCGGATGAGGCCGGTGGATGGCATAGCGCCTGCGTGGGGTTAGTGCTTGCATCATGGACCCGCCGCCCCCACCGGGGCCGCAGCAACCCCCGCAAGGGTGGGCTGCAGCCGAGGCTGCTGGGCCCCCGCCTGCTGCGGCCCCGTGACGGCCCTGGGGAAGGGACTTTCTGGGACATGCAGGTGTGTGCACAATGTTGTAGCCACCCTACGGGGGGAGGAGGGCAACTGGGAGGGGGAAGCGATGCGGGGGTCCCCAATAGTGCGGGAGAGGCCCCCACAGCGAGGAGCCAAGGTTGTGGATGAGGAAGCAGGAGGCTCGCTGGGGCAATGGATGCGGGTGACGGGTCAGACGGCGCCGCTGAAAGGGAGCCCTGGCCTGCCTTGGCGGTGCACACGCTCTGCCCGACCCCAGGGTGAAGCCCAGACCCGGTGGAAGCCAGTGTGAGTCCCATGTGCTCCTGAGCCCTCCCATCCGGCAGCAGAGGCCAGACCCGATGCTGGGCCAACGAGGCAGGTCCCCACAGCCCACTCTGCTGGCCAGGGGCAGAGCCGCGCAGGGGCCCGGCGGACGCTGGTGACATGCATGCAGACTCGACGCGGGCTCAGAAGGAAAGCAGGCTGCTCACTCCTCGGGAGGGTGCCCAGAGCACCCCGAGCCTCGGCCTCTCGCCGTCGGCCCTGGGCAGGAGGGAGTTTGTGCTTCATAGTAGGAAGGCTGCCACCCCCCCGAGGGCAGAGAGTGGGAGGAAGGGGGCGTCCAGCCCATGGTGGGAACCTGGCCAAGCTCTAGGCCCAGACACCCCGCAGTCACCAGAGAACAAGCACCGTCCCCTCAGATGCCGGTGGTAAGAAGGGCCCGCACCTGCCCTTCCGGTCCCGATGACATGCACACCACGCGGGTGGACCTCACGTGGCCGCCTCAAGGGAAGGAAAGGAGGACTGAGCAGGCTGACCGCCCCGGGTTCCCTAACAGGCTCCACAGCAGGTGCCGCGCTCGGCGGTGGGTGTGAGGTCCGCTGCTGCCACCTTCTGGCTACTCCTGGGACTGCGGGCCAAGGGTGCAGGCCCGCAGAGAGCGGACCTTTCTCACACAGGTGCTCAGTTCAGTTCAGTTCAGTCGCTCAGTGGTGTTCGACTCTCTGTGACCCCATGAATCGCAGCACGCCAGGCCTCCCTGTCCATCACCAACTCCCGGAGTTCACTCAGGCTCACGTCCATCGAGTCTGTGATGCCATCCAGCCATCTCATCCTCGGTCGTCCCCTTCTCCTCCTGCCCCAATCCCTCCCAGCATCAGGGTCTTTTCCAATGAGTCAACTCTTCGCATGAGGTGGCCAAAGTACTGGAGCTTCAGTTTTAGCATCATTCCTTCCAAAGAAATCCCAGGGCTGATCTCCTTCAGAATGGACTGGCTGGATCTCCTTGCAGTCCAAGGGACTCTCAAGAGTCTTCTCCAACACCACAGTTCAAAAGCACCAATTTTTTGACGCTCAGCCTTCTTCACAGTCCAACTCTCACATCCATACATACCACAGGAAACACAGGTGCTCACAGAGAGGCAATGCAGATCCAGATGCAATCAGGTCCAGCCCCTCAAGAGGTTGCCCTGGAGACCACGGGTACTAGCCCCCTCTGCCTCCTCCCGTGTGGACGCCTCCTAGCCTTGAACTTCATACCAGGGGCTGCCTTGCTCAACAGCGTGATGTGAGAGCTACAAGTGGTATTGCAGGCATCACCATCAAGTTCCTTACACTGCTGGTTCCTAGAGAGCATATTAAAAAGCAGAGACATTACTTTGCCAACAAAGGTCCGTCTAGTCAAAGCTATGGTTTTTCCAGTAGTCATGTATGGATGTGAGAGTTGGACTATAAGGAAAGCTGAGCACTGAAGCATTAATGCTTTTGAACTGTGGTGTTGGAGAAGACTCTTGAGAGCCCCTTGGACTGCAAGGAGATCCAACCAATCCATCCTAAAGGAAATCAGTCCTGAATATTCATTGGAAGGACTGATGCTGAAGCTGAAACTTCAATACTTTGGCCACCTGATGTGAAAAAGTGACTCATTGGAAAAGACCGTGATGCTGGGAAATATTGAAGGCAGGTGGAGAAGGGGACGACAGAGGATGAGATGGTTGGATGGCATCACTGACTTGATGGACCTGAGTTTGAGCAAGCTCCAAGAGTTGATGGACAGGGAAGTCTGGCGTGCTGCGAGGTCCATGGGCTTGAAGAGTTGGACACGACTGAGTGACTGAACTGAACTGAACTGGTGGTTTCTAGATTAGGAATGAAGTTTCTCCAAAGATGTGTTTTCATTTCCCTTTAGACAAACGCCCAAGCACAGCAGAGCTGGGTCACAGGGAAGGCAGGCAACTAAAGGGGTGAGAAGCGCCCAAGGCTTTTCTAGACAGGCTGCACCGGTTTCCACTCCCCACGCCCCATCCCACAGTGGATTAAGGCTCTAGCCACTGCGCATCTTAGCTGAACTTGCAGCCACTCTGGTGGGTGTTTAGTGGCATCTCCTGAGCATGAATTCAGCGATGCTGTCTCTCATGTGCTGAGTGACAATTTGGTGTCTTTTCTGTGACCACAGGTCTGTCGGAGAAAAAGAACAACTAAATGTCCATAAGAGACGACAACAAGGTAGTAGGTCAGCACAGGTCGACAAACACTGGGGTCCCTGACGTCGTACGGTCCGAAGGGACAGGAAATGATAGACGAGTTTGAGTACAGGTACCTCAGTCACTACGGTAGGTCGGTAGAGTAGGAGACGGTAGGGAAGAGGAGGACGGGAGTTAGGAAGGGTCGTAGTCCCCGAAAGGGTCACTCAGCCGAGAAACGTAGTCCACCGGTTTTATAACTTCGAAGTCGAAGTCGTAGGCAGAAAGGTTACTTATAAGTCCCAACTAAAGGAAATCCTACCTGACCAACCTAGAGGAACGTCAGGTTCCCTGAGAGTTCTCAGAAGAGGTTGTGGTGTCAAGTTTTCGTAGGTAAGAAGCCCCGAGTTCGAAGAACTACCAGGCCGAGAGTGTAGGTGTGTACTGATACCCCTTTTGGTGTCGGAACTGGGCTGTGTGGAAACAGCCGTTCCGTGACAGAGACGTACTCGTAAGAAGGTGTAGGGTCCAGACTCCGGAGACAACCTGTATGCACAACATTTATACGAGGAGTTCAAATACCGAACAGAAAAGTAAGAGAAACACCACAAAAAACTATTTAACTCAAGAATTCCAGTTATTTCCTGTTAAATAGTTGAAAATTTAATGCCAATCACGAAATTACTTGATGAACTCTTTAGAAACGGAAGGAACGTCAGTACTAGATATACTCCAATGCTTTGTTAATTTTTTAAACTTTTACATGTCACATCTCACGTTAATTGTGTATATTTTGAGGCGGGATTCAAGGCACTCTGTCTTTTCATAAGGATGTTAATTGCTCAGATACCATTTAAAGGAGAGACTGACCCTTGTTCACTGGACCCCAGCGCCAGCTGGCACATGCGCGCTCAGCTGTGTGCGGGGCTGTGATCGGCCTAGTCACCGGCCTCATCCCGACACCACACAGTCTTACTTGTTGTGCCTTTACAGCTGGGCTTCACACAGCCTCTAACTCTGTTTTCTGTGAATCGTCTCCTGCTGCTGCTGGGCAGTCGCTCAGTCGTGTCTGACTCCCTGTGACGCCCTGGACTGTGGCCCGCCAGGCTTCTCTGTCCATGGGATTTTCCAGGCAAGAATGCTGGAGTGCATTGCCAGTTCTTACTCCACGGGAATCTTCCCGACCCAGGGATCGAACCTCCGTCTCCTGCACTGGCAGTGAGATCCCTTACTGCTGAGCCACCAGGGTATTTCCAAATAAACTTCAGATTCAATCTGTCAGCTCTTTCTATCCTTTCCCCCCAGGTCAGGGGAAGCCCTGCATGGATTTTGATTGGGGTTACAACGAGTCTGTAGATTAGTTTTAGGCTTCCTTGGTGCCCAAAACTCATGAGGTGCAGCAAAAACAGTACCAACAGGAAAACATATAGCTTAAGTTTTACATTAAAATGGAGAAGGGAATGGCAACCCACTCCAGTACTCTTGCCTGGAGATTCCTATGGACAGAGGAGCCTGGCGGGGTACAGTCCATGGGGTCACAGAGTCAGACACAACTGAAGGACTAACACTTACGTTAAAAAATGAGAACAATCTCAAATCAATAATCTAATTTTACAATTTAAGAAACTAGAAAGAGGAAAAAAAAAACTAAACACAAAGCTAGCAGAAGGAAGAAAAGAATAAAGACTAGAGCAGAATTAACCAAAATAGAGAAACAATAGAGAAAGTGAATAAAACCAAAAGTTGCCTAGATCAACAAAGTAGATGAACTTTTAGCTAGGAGGACTAAGAAAAACAGAGAAAACTCAAATTACTAAAGTCAAAAATGATACAGGGGACATTACTATTGATTTTACTAAAATAAAAAACATTATAGTTCAGTTCAGTTCAGTTGCTCAGTCATGTCCGACTCTTTGTAACCCCATGAATCCCAGCACGCCAGGCCTCCCTGTCCATCACCAACTCCCGGAGTTCACTCAGACTCACGTCCATTGAGTCCGTGATGCCATCCAGCCATNACAGTATACTAACACATATATATGGAATTTAGAAAGATGGTAACGATAACCCTGTATGCGAGACAGCAAAAGAGACACAAATGTATAGAATGGACTTTTGGACTCTGAGGGAGATGGAGAGGGAGAGGGTGGGATGATTTGGGAGAATGGCATTGAAACATGTATACTATCATGTAAGAAACGAATTTCCAGTCTATGTTTGATACAGGATATAGGATGCTTGGGGCTGGTGCATGGGGACGATTCAGAGAGATGATATGGGGTGGGAGGTGAGACGGGGGTTCAGGATTGGGAACTCATGATGGATTCATGTCAATGTATGGCAGAACCAATACAGTATTGTAAAGTAAAATAAAGTAAAAATAAAAATTAAAAAAAAAAAGAAAACAATCCAGTTCCACCTAACACCCATTAGTTTTTACCCAAAGCCTTATGTTAATTCTTTTCTGTCTGGTTGCCACATTTTTTAAATCAATTTTGTTCAGGTACAATTTACAATTAAATGTACCCATAATATATATTGATGAATTTCAACAAATGCATACACCCAAGCATAATCCACCAGTATAATAAAAAACATATGTCTAAATAAAAATATTGAAACATAAATCTATTCTATTTTAGGATGGTCTTAGCTATTCCTTTAAATTTTTAATATATGTTTTAGTCATGGTAAATGTTCATAAGCATTTTGGTAGAATTTTGGTTGATATCATGCTAAACATAGATGCTTTTCCACCAAACCCAATGTGTAGTAGGAAAGGCAGATGACTACATATGAATTGGCTGAAAAAAAGAGGCAGAAATTTTAAACTCTATATTGCCATCCCCATACCTTATTCAAAGGACAAGTTCCAATGACAAGCAGTAAGTGTCAAAAAGAGATATCACCTCAGACCCTTTGGTTCCCTTACTCTCTGGTAAAAAGATAAATATTCATATTCATCACCTTGATCTGTTGCCAATCGTTCCTTAGTGAACAATAAAACTTCAACATAGTCCAAAGAGCAACATCCGATGCACAGGCCCAGATTTGGGGCCCAGATTTGTCATTCTGAGGTATATAACTCAACAGCTCATTGAATCTCACTGGATTTCATTTCTCTCAACAATAAAATAACAAGGTCAGCTCCATATTTCCTAAGGCTACTACTTCTGTAATGAAAATATTATATACATATATATATATAAAGAAATATACATATATATAAATATATATAAAGAAAAAATTCTATTCTTTTAAAAGGATTTTTAAATTTGCTTTAATTATTTTGTGTTTGAAAGTGAAAGTGAAGTAGCTCAGTCGTGTTCAATTCTTTGTGACCCCATGGACTAAAGCCTACCATGCTCCTCCGTCCATGGGATTTTCCAGGCAAGAGTACTAGAGTGGATTGCCATTTCCTTCTCCAGAGGATCTTCCCGACCCAGAGATCAAAGCCAGGTCTCCCGCATTGTAGGCAGACGCTTTACCATCTGAACCATCAGGGAAGCCTATGCTACTGAATAGGAAAAGTGAAAGCAAAGTCGCTCAGTCATGCCTGACTCTTAGGGACCTCATGGACTGCAGCCTACCAGGTTCCTCCGTCCATGGGATTTTCCAGGCAAGAGTACTGGAGTGGGTTGTCATTGCCTTCTCCGCTTCTCTAAGATACAGAGATACAAAGAACAATGCTCCCATTTTAATAATTAAAAAAAAAAGTTATAAGAGGTGCATAAGCTACAACATACAAACATTCAGTGGGTGAGTTGACTCTGGCTGGGGAACAGGCGCGAGTCACTGAAATGATAAAACGAAACAATTTATCAGTGGGTGGTGGTTAGAGATACAGTGTCACCATTTACTCTTGCCTTTTAACTTTTTAACTTGCTAATTAGAAACCAAATCCAATCAATCTGAACTGAAGACATCCACATCTGAGAAATAAGGATAAAAGTGGCAGTCTCCTAGAGGCATATGGAAACATATATGTGTAGAAAAAGTCTAAAAAGTATTTGAAGAAAAGAACTTAATATTCAAAAGTGTTTTAAGAAAAATGTTTAAATAATATTAAGCAATTGAAGGATATGTATAAATTTGGAATTAAATGCTTGGAGAAACGTATAAGTCCTTTATTAATATTTCTATGACAGAGTGATCTTATATTTCAGAGGGCATCATTTTGACAAAACTATATGGAAACACTGACAAATATTTTAAAAATCACATGGAGAGTACTCATTCACTGAAATGATTGATCCCACTTGTTGTGGCTTTAATGTGTTTTTTGTATAACTGTATTTGTTACCATCTCTGAGACTATTCATAAGGCTTTGATGAAGTGCATACTAAATATGCTGTAATAACTGTTTGAAGCTTCTGTCAAATATGACTGTGCTTAGTAAATCATGTATCACCAATGTTATGATTTGCAGTAATAAAGTTATGCTATGGTAATTTTTTTGGAACACTGAAGCATATGGTATCAGATGCCACAGGCATACTAATTAATGAGAAAATTAGCTTATAGATACCAGACCACGGTAATGCATCTATAACCAAAGCTTAACGTATAACTCAGAAAGCAATTTGAAATTTTAAGGTTAGTATTATACACAACTTAGTATCCTTAATAGCAGTATATAGACAAAATATTCATGGTCTTTGGAACAATGAGGATATAGAAGGTGTGCTATTGATCTAATTATTCTATCTTTCCCTTTCAGACAGGAATTATGCTGAGAAAAGCAGTTTCTCACATACTGTGATCAAACATCTTTATCAAAAATATCTTTCACATTCCACTGGATGCTCTCAAGAATAAGAACATGTTTCAGGGTGGAATCATCAATAAGTCAAACAGGTACTAGTCTAATCTTTTTGCCTCAGACATCCTAAGGGCAGAACAGAAACTTAGATGAACAGCCATAAGTCCTCCCAATCAAAGGTATTCCTGCCTCTATTAGGCAGTTTTAATAACTAACTGATTTGCAGTTACACAGGTAAAGTTTTTATAACAAAAATGCTACTACTTTACACTGCTGTAGGCTTTAAAGTTCTACAAATTACTGTGTGACATTGAAGTTAAAGCCTGAATTCTGGAGACAGATGGACAAATTCCTAAGGACAAACTTCAACTCTAAGACCGCGATCTTTGTGATATTGGGAATGTTATCTAAACTGTTAGTCACAGCTTCCTTCCCTTGCAGTGGAAATCACTGCAGTATGTATTTCAAAGGACTGTTGAGCAAGCTGACATGCTCCATGTAAAGTTAAAACAATGCCTGCACATAAAAAATATTCAACAACTTTAATAAGTTATTGTACATTTTCTCTCTGCAGCTCAATGATGTTGTTATCACATTCACAATTATCACAAATGAAGAAATGAACAATGAAGAATTTAAATGGCTTTCTAAAGTTTAGGGCTGATGCTGAAGCTGAAGCTCCAATACTTTGGCCACTGATGTAAAAAGCCAATTCATTGGAAAAGACATTGACATTAGGACAGATTGAGGGCAGGAGGATAAGAGGGTGACAGGATGAGAAGGTTGGATGACATCACTGACTCAATGGGTGTGAGTTTGAGCAAACTGAGAGATAGAGAAGGACAAGGAAGCCTGGCATGCTGCAGTCCATGGGGTCACAGAGTTGGACAAGACTTAGTGACTGAACAACAACAATCAAAGTTTAGGGAGGTGATAAGCTGCAGAGTTGGAACTTGAGTCCCCTACCCAGATTCTTTCCAGAGTTTCTCACTTCAGTTCAGTTCAGTTACTCAGTCATCTCCAATTCTTTGTGACCTCATGAATTGCAGCATGCCAGGCCTCCCGGTCCATCATCAACTCCTGGAGTCCACTCAGACTCATGTCCATCGAGTTGGTAATGCCATCCAGCCATCTCATCCTCTGTCATCCCCTTCTCCTGCCCCTAATCTCTCCAAGAATCAGACTCTTTTCCAATGAGTCAACTCTTTGCATGAGGTGATCAAAGTACTAGAGTTTCAGCTTCAGCATCATTCCAGGACTGATCTCCTTTAGAATGGACTGGTTGGATCTCCTCACAGTCCAAGGGACTCTCAAGAGTCTTCTCCAACACCACAGTTCAAAAGATCAATTCTTTGGCACTCAGCTCTATTCACAGTCCAACTCTCACATCCATACATGACTACTGGAAAAACCATAGCCTTGACTTGACGGACCTTTGTTGGCAAAGTCAAGTCTCTGCCTTTGAATATGCTGTCTAGGTTGGTCATAACTTTGCTTCCAAGGAGTAAGTGTCTTTTAATTTCACGGCTGCAGTCCCCATCAGCAGTGATTTTAGAGCCCAGAAGAATAAAGTCTGACACTGTTTCCACTGTTTCTCCATTTATTTGCCATGAAGTGATGGGACCAGATGCCATGATCTTCATTTTCTAAATGTTGAGCTTTAAGCCAACTTTTTCACTCTCTTCTTTCACTTTCATCAAGAGGCTTTTTAGTTCCTCTTCATTTTCTGCCATAAGGATTATGTCATCTGCATATCTGAAGTTATTGATATTTCTATCGGCAATCTGGATTCTAGCTTTTGCTTCACCCAAGCCAATGTTTCTCATGATGTACTCTGCATGTAAGTTAAATAAACAAGGTGACAATATACAGCCTTGATGTACTTCTTTTCCTATTTGGAACCAGTCTCACTACTTTCCCACTAATTGATACAGACATGGAGACCCAGAAGATGTGGGTTTGATTTCTCCTTTGGGAAGATGTCCTGGAGGAGGAAATGGCAACCCACTCCAGTATTCCTGCCTGGAAAAACTCTCATGGACAGAGGAGCCTGGTGGGCTACATTCACAAAGAGTCAATCAAGACTGAGCGACTAAGATTGCATATAAAGGATGACTAACATGGGAAATAGAAGGGGAAACAGTGGAAACAGTGTCAGATTTTATTTTGGGGGCTCCAATATCACTGCAGATAGTGATTGCAGCCATGAAATTAAAAGACGCTTACTCCTTGGAAGAAAAGTTACGACCAACCTAGATAGCATATTCAAAAGCAGAGACATTACTTTGCCAACTAAGGTCCGTCTAGTCAAGGCTATGGTTTTTCCAGTGGTCATGTATGGATGTGAGAGTTGGACTGTGAAGAAGCTGAGCGTCAAAGAATTGATGCTTTTGAACTGTGGTGTTGGAGAAGACTCTTGAGAGTCCCTTGGACTGCAAGGAGATCCAACCAGTCCATTCTGAAGGAGATCAGCCCTGGGATTTCTTTGGAGGGAATGATGCTGAAGCTGAAACTCCAGTACTTTGGCCACCTCATGTGAAGAGTTGACTCATTGGGAAAGACTCTGATGCTGGGAGGGATTGGGGGCAGGAGGAGAAGGGTACAACAGAGGATGAGATGGCTGGATGGCATCACTGACTCGATGGACATGAGTCTGAGTGAACTCCGGGAGTTGGTGATGGACAGGGAGACCTGGCGTGCTGCAATTCATGGGGTCGTAAAGAGTCGGACATGGCTGAGAGACTGAACTAACTCCATCATGTTAAGGATAATATCTTAGAATTCTTTCTGATTTCTCCTCAAATTGTAAACTGAGACGTGCATTTGACAAGCTGCATTGCTGATAACAGCTACTGAAAAATGACTGCAAGAAAGCTACAGAAAGTTAGCTTCTGCTCCATGCCCTTCCATGTGGTAAATGTTTATGACACAATGCTTAAGGAAAATTAAATAAACAAGTTTGGAGTAAATAAACTGTGTTACAAAATGTAAACCATTCAAAGTAATACTAAACACTGTAACTGTGTACTGTAACCTATAATTCTTTGACTTTATATGACAGTTCTTTGCAACTGAAAAGACACAAAAATTTTCCAGTTGCAAACTGGGAACAAAAAATAAGTTGCAAAAATTGCATTTGACAAGCTGCATTGCTGATAACAGGTACTGAAAAATGACTGCAAGAAAGCTACAGAAAGTTAGCTTCTGCTCCATGCCCTTCCATGTGGTAAATGTTTATGACACAATGCTTAAGGAAAATTAAATAAACAAGTTTGGAGTAAATAAACTGTGTTACAAAATGTAAACCATTCAAAATAATACTAAACACTGTAACTGTGTACTGTAACCTATAATTCTTTGACTTTATAAGACAGTTCTTTGCAACTGAAAAGACACAAAAATTTTCCAGTTGCAAACTGGGAACAAAAAACAAGTTGCAAAAAAATATGTCTATCTATATGAGTTCTTTAGTAAGACCCCCCTCTTTGTAGCTTGCAGGCAGTGTTGAACCCTGCTGAGTTGTCGACCTAAACTCATTTTTATACTCTTTTTATTTCCTTCCAAAGATTTTAAACCTACAATTCCAGAGAAATAAAAGACACTTCCATGGGAATGCTGAAATCACCAATATGGCCCATCAGAGAACAAAAGTTCTCAAAAAACTACTTGCTGAGGCAGGTTTAGAAGGATTATTCTGAGAACTGCCTTGCAAATTCAAAGAATGAAGCCTAATTGACCTACATCGAATGGGATATGAAAATATCTTTAACATGCAAATCCAAAGGCATGACCACTAATGGAAATAGAATCATGTCATCCTTGTTAAAAACATGAAAATCATTAGCAGATTTCATTGACTCCTCAATGACCCTATGAAAATAGCTTGAACCTAAAGAACCAAATCTAATTTTGAACAGGCATTACCACTGATAAAAGTTACTCTTTTTTGAAAGTATATTTATTATCTCAAGTGCACAGAGAATTTTTTCTTTCCCTATCTCCCTTCTCTATGTTTTATTATCTCATTCTGTATGTAAAGTCTAATAGATTATTTCATAAAATTTCTTAAATGCCAACTAACCTCTGAGCTGGCCAGTCTCATTAAATGAAAAACAAAATTATATAATTTCAGAGTGCAGTTTTATTATTTTTCAGTATAGGAAAATCTATACTAATATTAACTTCAAAATAAAACAACAACAATAATAAAATCTACACATGCAAAAATCTTTCTATATGCTCTGTGAGGAGGGGTATTAAGGAACTTTTGGCTACAATTCTGATCTCTTAGACTAAAAAGAAATAATAAGATATTTGTAACCATGAGCCAAATTCATGCTGCTTCCATTCAGTCCTCAAAATTCAATATATGTTTGGTGAAATTTGATGTTACCACTTTAAAAATGTCTTAGTTTTTCTCCCAGCCTTTATGGGTTACACAATGTTCTTATATTTCTGGATTCCAAATAACATCTCTATCCCAAATCATTATGATTAAAGACATTTTCATCACAGTTTTACTTATGTCTTCCTATACTAGATACTACTAGCATTTTTATGTTTCTGTACATTGTTTTTTTTGTCTAGTTGCTAAGCTGTGTCTGACTCTTTGCGACCCCAAGGACTGCAGCATGCCAGACTTCCCTGTCCTTCACCATCTCCCGGTGTGCTTAAATTCATGTTCATTGAATCGGTGATGCTATCTAACCATCTCATCCTCTGCTGCCCCTTTCTTCTCTTACCTTCAATCTTTCCCAGCATCAGGGTCTTTTCCAGTGAGTGAGCTCTTTGCATCAGGTGGCCAAAATATTGGAGCTTCTCCTTCAGCATCAGTCCTTCCAATGAATATTCAGGGCTGATTTCCCTTAGGACTGACTAGTTTGATTTCCTTGCAGTCCAACGGACTCTCAAGAATCTTCTCCAGAACCACAATTCGAAAACATCAGTTCTTTGGCACACAACCTTCTTTATGGTCCAACTCTCATATCCACACGTGACTACTGAAAAAACTGTAGGTTTGACTATATGGACCTTTGTTGGCAAAGTGATGTCTCTGCTTTTTAATATGCTATCTAGGTTTGTCATAGCTTTTCTTCCAGGGAGCAAGCATCTTTTTATTTCATGGCTGCAGTCAGTATCTGCAGTGACTTTGGAGCCCAAGAAAATAAAATCTGTCACTGCTTTCACTTTTTCCCCTCTATTTGCCACGAAGTGATTTGACTGGATGCCACAAATAGCAGTCCTCAAAATGAGAAATTTGCCTAGATTCTGAGAACAGTCCTAGTAATGCTGACTGTCATTAAATTTATGATAAAATTAAGATTTAAATAACTAAAAGTAGTAATTCTTAGAGGTACACTATGGAGTTATAAGATCTTTAAATATATGATGGGTGTATTCGCCAAAACTATATTAAACTGATAGTAAAAGATACCTCTCAATATAATGGCATAAACATGATGGTGTCTAGTTTTCTTTGCAAAAACCAGGTCTCCGTTCTTTGTAGTTGGTGTCTACCCTCAAGTTTGCCTCATAGTAACAAGATGGTTGTGGAACTCCAACCATTACATCCACAGCCCAAGCAGGAAGAAGAACAAAGGAAGATTTCTGAGATGACTCATGAGACGTTTTCCCATCTTTCTTCAGATACAATAAATATAACAATGAGTTAAGTTTAGGTATACAGCATAATGATTCGATATATGTATACACATTGTGAAATGGCGAGCACAGTGTTTACTTACCATATCCACCACCTCGCATAGTTACAAGTTCAGTTTTCTTGTGTTAAAACCTTTTAATATTTATTCTCCTTAGCAACTTTGAAATATACAATACAGTATTGTTAACTACAGTCACCAAGCTTCACAGTACATCACTAAAACATATTTGTCTTATAACTGGAAGTCATTGGTCTTTTACTTACCTCTCATCAGACCCTATTTATGAAAGAGAAACTGTGAGTCACTGTTGTTATTTACTGGGTACAATGCCATCTCAAACAATAAAGTTCATTTATGGAAGACCTGTAACTTCATCATACTCAATGGTGAAAGGTGAAAGCTTTTCCTTTAAAAAAGACAATGGCACTCACTTTCACCACTTCTGTTTAGGTAATATTGGAAGTCCTAGTAACAACAACAATCAGATAACAAAATAGAAAGGCATCTAAATTGGAAGGGAAGAAATAAAACTGTCACTATTTGCAGATGACATGATACTATATGCAGAAAACCAAAAAGGCTCCACTAAAAAATCTATTAGAATTAATAAATGAATTCAAGGAAGCTGTAGGATACAAGATTAATGCATGAAAATCTGTCATTTTTCTATGTACTAATAATGAACCACCAGAAAGAGAAAGCAAAAAACCAACCTTGTTTAAAATCATATCAAAAAAGAACAAAATATCTAGGAATAAACTTTACAAGGAGGTGAAGGACCTATACTCTGAAAAATACAAAACGCTGATGAAAGAAATTGAAGATGGTCCAATATTTTTTATTGAATTTTAAGTTTTAGGATTAGTTTTGTCCTATCACATGGGTTCATATAGTAAGAATCATTTTATACATATGCCTTATGTTCTTCTAATCTTCATCCATCACTTATACTCATTAATATCTTTTACCCAATTATTTTTAAATGTTTGCATATTGTTATCTGTCTTAAGACATCATTCAAGGTATTTACATACTCTTTTTGAATTATACTTTGACCTTATTTCCCAAATGATTTTATATGTTATTTTAAATTATTTTGAGTTATTCCAAGTTACTTTAGAAATCGTCCTTTTCTTTAAACACTTTTATTTCATCTGTGTTTATCTAAATCTGATTGATTCATTCATTCTTTTATAGATTTCATTTCTTTAACATATTTCATTCATATTAAAAGACTATTCATGTCATTATTTGTACAAATTTTTATTCTGATTATTGTTATCTCTTAAAATTGTAGTTGCAATTTTTCTGTCATCTCTTTACATTACTTATATTTTATCAAGATATATTTTCTACACTAATAGTAGAGAAAGGTGGGACAGAATAGCTTTCTAATATTTGTGATTTAGGACTCTCCTAATGGCAGAGTAGATTAGAAAATACAGTCTGTGTATTTTGGGGATCTGACTCCTTTGTTACCTGGTCCTGTCTTTTTCCTTCCTTTGGTTCTCTTCCTTCTCAGATAAGTTTTCAGTCTCAGCAATATTTTCACATTGCAGGCCTTACTGGAAAAGAGCATCAGCTCGATAGCTTGAGAATTCACTTGTCCAGTGTGACCCATAATAACTGACCTTTTAGTGGTCCTTGTATAGTCATTCCTTGCATGGTAACCTTGGAACTCCCCTCTCAGTCTAGGCTATCTTCCTGAATTTGGCCCACGGAACTTCCCATGATAACTGGGATTCCGGACTGCATGCCATGCTATTGGTTAGTTGCGTAGGTTTTCCGCTATAAAGTTCATCAAAAGTCACTGTCATTTCCTCTGCTTCCTCCCACACAGCTATTAACACCAAACGTCACTTAATACTCTTGGTGTTGGCTGACAGTTATTTTTCAGGCTTCTTGGGATTATAAAATAATTTTCGTGAACACTGAATATGTGTTTTTAAAATTGTGTTTGGCTAGTCCTGTGCTTTTTTTTCCCCCTTAACTGAGGGTGGATATGTCAAATACATACCAGTGCTAATATATCTCACTCAGAATGCTCTCAGTTTTTCTTTTGTCTTATCTGTTTATATTTTAATGCTGCCACATCAACTTATCCCCATCTCATTTTTACTCTTCTTTAATATTTTTCATAATTTTCTTCTCACATACATTTGAGCTCATATTAATGGGGAGGCTAGTACTGGAGAAAGGTTAATGGAAATAAAGAAGGAAGTCATCATTTTGGTATCTATGTTCATATCTTAACCACTTCTTCCATGGTATAAATAATCCATCAAAAGATAAATTATTTTCCTCCTTAAAGACAGAAAAAATGAAACTGGTGGAAATGTTCTTCTTACGCAGCATCCAAGAGCACCTGAGGTGAACTGTTAAGGATTCTGACCCCACTGACCCTTATTGCTTTTGTGAATCAGTTGGCAGACAGGACAACTATGACTTTTTTTTTTAAACAACTTCACTTTTAAAGTGCCAGTTCTAATATAGTATATGTTTTAAAATACAGTATATGTTCATATTTTATTTTGTGCTATAATTTCATCTGAAAGAGCTAGTCAAGAAACATTAAATATTTCATTATATTACTAAAAATAACACATTTGCTACTCATAATCTCCCTAACATTTCACAGTGCAATGTTATATTCATAGTCTCCAAAGCCATGTGAGAGAGGTACAAATTATTTGATTTTAAAAGCACAGGAAACAAACTCCATTAAACATGGTTCACAAGCAGATGTGACATTTCTATTGTGGAAAGTACTTTCTTGATTTACAGAGCCGTCATGAATGAGGGTCACAAACACTTATTTTTACAGACACCCTTACAGGAAAGGTTAAGGCCTGTATAAAAGAGTTCGAATGCCCTTAGTGTGAGGAAAGGAAGCTATGTTTCACACAATACCTTTGTCATTTCCCAGTTGTGTTTCTCCCCTGCTCATTGTTTATGTTTTGTATGTTCTACAAGCTGACCTCATCTCCTTTACTCTTACTCTTCACAGGCAAGGGGACGTACATCGCTGGGGAGCTAAGGCTTGTCATCTAATCAGATTAACAACCACGATGTTAGAGGGCTTTACTCGTACTAAGACAAATGAATGGGAAATTTATTGCACTTAGGAATCAGACTATGAGCAAGCTTTTGGTCAGTCCTCTTCATCTAGATCAGATGAGAGGAAAACACGTCTGAGATCTATTTGTGATTTCCCATATTGGTTTAGAAAATACAATGACTGGATGTTTCCAATCATTTCTAATGGGAACAAGATAAATAATCTAGGAATCTTCACAAAATATCCTAATATAAATACTTCAATGGCCCTCTGAAGTGTTGCCCTGCAATTCCTTAATCGGTATCAGTCTTAAATAAGAAGTACAGTAAAAAAAAACATGATGCCCATATTTAATAATAACCTACCAAAATGGCTAGATTTGAATTAAAAATCAAAGTCAGAGTTTATGAGTTAAATAACATCCTTTGATTTTATATAGGTATTTTCAAAACACCTGCCAATTAATTACTGCATGAAAGCAAACTTGTAATGTGGACAGAGTAATTATTCATACCACACAGATGTGGAAACTGAGGAACTGTAGTCATTTTGTGACCTTCAAAATACTCAGCTTAGTGAAAACTCAGCCCCAGTCTGTCCCCTCCACCATGTTGCTAACTGACATAAGTTATCACTGGGATCTGCACACACTGAGGAGAAAAGGCATGTAACCTGGGCTTTTAGGACTCAGGGGGTCATGCCCTTCTGCTCATCTGGATAAGATATGCTGCCTTTGTCTATTTTTAATATTATCCATGAATTTCTCATGTTTTTGATTGCATTATGATGGATCACTAAAGTAATCCATTGTTTCCTTTTCCTCAGAACATTTTATGAGTCTAGAGAATTAGAAAGCATTCTGCAACTGTTTTGGCAGACAGAAGAGTGGAATTAGAGTAAATTGCCTAATCAGAGAAACAGAGGTTTGCAGGCTCAACACTAAAGTTTTAATGACAGGGTCTCACAGGGGTCGCTGATCTGATTATAGGCTGTTTTTCTAATCCACTGCCCAACTTACCTTTAATTCTAAATAGGTGAAACTGAGAATCATGTCCTGACAGATTCTTTTGTTAGCTTCTTTCCCAGCTGCCCAAATAGGAAGACCTGAAATAGAAGATATTCTTGCTCAGACATCTGTAAGTAAAATAAGAGTGCCGGGCCAAGACACATGTTCCAAGGGCATGAGTTTTTCTTTTTTAAAAAATTTGTATTTTATATTGCCATATAATTGATAAACAATGTTGTGTTAGTTTCAGCAAAGTGATTTCAGTTAGACATGAATCTGTACTTTTTCAAATTATTTCCCCACTTAGACTGTTACAGAATACTGAACAGAGTGAATTTCACTGCCTCTATCTTTTCATTTAGACATTTATCAAAACTCCACCAATGTTAAAGGCTTCCCTGGTGGCTTAGATGATAAAGAATCCACCTGAAATGCAGGAGCCACAGGTCACAGTTTCAGTTCCTTGGTGGGGAAGATCCCCTGGAGAAGGAAATGGCAATCCACTCCAGTATTCTTGCCTGGAAAGGTCCACAGGCAGAGAAACCTAGTCAGACATGACTGAGTCACTAACACTTTCACTTTCTAACGATGAATGTTAAAGTGTATAAATGAAAGTAACAGAATTTTTGTTACCAGTTGTTATTTTCATTCACAGGTGATTCAGAAAAGGGTCAACTTTGGGAAAAAGATCTGAGATAGGTTATGTGATATGTCTGATAAGTTACATATGTCTCAATTTGTTGCTTCTCGTGAAGTTAAGGATTTATGTAATAAGAAGGCAAGATGATCTCTTGGTCCACTCACATACTGAGAAATGAGGGTGTTCTTTCCTTTTTCAATACTTTAAGTTAGAGGGCAAACATCAGTAAGCGTAGTGGCCTACACATAACACAGTGAGCATACTTTATAATGACAGCAGACTGTTGAACTCTAGAAATAAATCCATGAGCAAGAAGCGGGAAGGGGTGAAATCACTTTAAGAGTGGAAAATTGATCAAAGAGCAGAAAATTGATGTAAAATTAATAATGCTTATATTTCCATTTTTCCTTAGTTGCATTTTTTATCTTTTTTATTTTCAAGAAAGTTACAATTAAAATGTAACTAAGGGAGACTTCACTGGGTATTATACAGGCTGGACAATTTGCAGGTTGGTGTTATACACATACTACCTAGTAGGATGTGGTATAGAATTTCCTAGCTGAGTACAGCTATATTGGTTTCCAAAACCCTCTATGGATTCCATTTAATCCCTTCTTTTTCAGACTGAGCCCCTGATACTTTCAATCATCAAGGCTTGGTGATTGACTCATTATCCTTTCAATGACTATTTCTTCTCTTTCTATCAAAATTTACCCACTATGCCCCAGAATTAGTCTTTCCAAAGTGATAATAGGCCTCTCTGAGAAATAATTATGTCTTAATAAACCAAAGAATAAAGACTTTGGCTGACATCTTACTTTGTCTCAGGCATGATTTCCTGTCTTAAGTCAGTGATATTCAGTCTAAGTTGTGCAAAGTCCTGGAAATGCATGAAAACTTATACACAGCCATGAAAAATTTTAAGTGATTCAAATTCAGATACTATTTCCTAAAATTAATATGTCTCAAGAAAACCCTGAAATTAGCCTTCATGTCATTTCCACTTTTTAACTCCTCTTTTAAATGGTCCTTCCTCCAATGTAAAAAAAGAAAATAATGGTAGAAAGAGATAGAAAGTATCATCTAATCTTATATCCAAAAATTTTCTCCAAATATCCATTCAATTCTTTCCATGATATTACAAAACATAACACATACCAGAACAGTTAAGACTTGAACTTCTATGTTAGACCTTAATTCTAATTTTATTCACTTATAAATTGGGTGACTTTATGTAAGTCACACAGCTTCCTAGGTGGTTCAGTGGTAAAGAATCCACCTGCCAATGCAGGAGATGTGGGTTTGATCTCTGGGTCAGAAGATCCCCTGGAGAAGGAAATGGCAAGCAATTCCAGTATTCTTGCCTGGGAAATCTCATGGGCAGAGGAGCCTTGTGGGTTGCAGTCCATAGGGTAACAAAATGTTGGACATGACAGAACAACTGAACACACACACACACGCATGTAAGCCATGCAACATATAAGTGTGTAAATAATATCATGCTTATCTGTTGATAAGGAGAAATATCTCCAAGAAGTAAAAGGTTATAATAGTTTTAGGATAATTAATCTTCAGATTGCCAAGTTCATGCTTTCTTTTCTAAAACTGATCTGCCTGAGAAAATAGGACATCATGCAATTTCTCCCATCTAACCTTTCACATTGGAGAAGGAACTGGCAACCCACTCCAGTATTCTTACCTGGAGAAGCCCATGGACAGAGGAGCCTGGCAGGCTACAGTCTATGGGGTCTCAAGAGTCAGACTTGACTTAGCGACGAAACCACCACCAACAACCTTTCACATGCATTTCTCCTGAGGGAAAACCCTGTGTATGAGAAATAAGTGGAGTGTTGGTAGGAAATGTTAATAGCAATAGAGGCTTTTATCTTAGATAAGTTTGGGGTCTTTTCTATCCATTTATCTTAGAATAAGAATTTAAAGGTTATTAAAAAGTGAAATCAGATGTTTTCCTATAAGAAATAATTCCATTGCAATTTGTTTGATTATTTTGACAATGAATTTGGTTTTCCCTTTATGATATGGACTTCCCTGGTGGCTCAGAGGTTAAAGCATCTGCCTCCAATGTGGGAGACCCGGGTTCAATCCCTGGGTCGGGAAGATCCCCTGGAGAAGGAAATGGCAACCCACTCCAGTATTCTTGCTTGGAGAATCTCATGGACTGAGGAGCCTGGTGGCTGCAGTCCATGGGGTCACAAAGAGTCGGACACGACTGAGTGACTTTACTTACTTATTTACTTAGTTTATGATTTATGATGGATATTTACCATAAATTGAATGAGTTAAATCAGCAACTGCAACTTTTCTGAGTATATCTGGTTAAATAGGGTGCCTCTGAGTAAAACTTAAATTAAGATGGTTACAGCAGCATTGTTTGCAATAGTCAAGATGAGAAGGTGGTCTAGATGTCCACTGACAGATACGTGGATGAAGAAGATGTGGTACTTAAACGCAATGTGATACTAATCAGCCACAAAAGATAATGTAATAATGGCATTTGAAGCAACATGGATGCACATAGAGATTTCATACTAAATGAAGTAAGTCAGAAAAAAAAAAAAAGACAAATACAATGCGATATCACTTATATGCGAAATCTAAAATATGACACAAACGAGCTTATTGACAAAACAGAAACAGATTCACAAGACAGACAAAGAACTTACAATTACCAAAGGAAAAAAGGCACGGGGTAGGCATAAATTAGGAGTTTAGGATCAGCAAATACAAAATACTATGTATAAAACAGATAAACAACAAGGTGCTACTGTACAGCACAGGGAAGTATATTTAATATCCTATAATAAACCAAAATTGAAAATAACAGGAAAAAGAATATGTATATATATGTGTATAAATATATATATACATATGTATAACTGATTTACTTTGCTGTATACCAGAAACTAACACAATGTTGAAGATCAAATATATTTCATCTTTTAAAAAATTTATTTAATTAAGGAACTGATGCATGTTAGTGAATTATTTTGATATACTGTCCAGAAACTGAAGAAATAGATGATTTTATTTAATAGAGTGTCATTTGGAAGTCAGATGGTCTTCTAGTCTTTGTTTTCTTCAAGTATATAAGATATAAATGAATCAGAAGCTGATAGAGCATCAAAAATAATGATAAAGTACAATCATCTTCAGCTTTAAATTTAAAAGTTTAAGAAAATGTGTGAAATGACATTACAAAATTCCCAGTATGTATTAACAGAAAATATTTTCACTCTTATCATCATCAATAAAAATAGTAGAAATGATCTTAAAACCTGTTTGATAATAAAAATAAGAGAAACATTTTTGGACATTATCACTTCAGTTTAGTTTCTCAGAAGTGTCTGACTCTTTGTGACCCCATGGACTGAAGCACATCAGGCCTCCCTGTCCATCACCAACTGCTGGAGTTTACCCAAGTTCATGTCCATTGAGTCAGTGATACCATCCTACCATCTCATCCTCTGTCGTATCCTTCTCCCCTTGCCTTCACTCTTTCAAGCATCAGGGTCTTTTCAAATGACTCAGTTCTTCTTTTCCCTCCAGTAGATAGTCCACATTTTCTAACCATGCTCAAAAATACAATAGGTCCAGTGTCCAGGCCACTGTAATCAGATAGACCCAGCTCTGAGTGCTTGTTTTACTAGTTCTGACTCTCTATGATCATAGAAAAGTTACCTATCTTCTCATCATAGTTTCAACAGGAAAAAAAAATAAAAAATAAAAATATCTAATTTATAATCATTTTACATCTTAAGGGAGATGATGAATGGAAACATGTCTGTTATAAAATCATCATTAAATATATGTGAAATCCATTATCTTTTGGCGGTCTTTGAATATTGACTCTTTTATCCCCTTTCCTGAACCTAAGTCAATATGATTTTACATTTTAATGTTGAAATTTAAGGGCAAAATTAAAAGCCTTGCCACATGTGAAAAATGTGTCAGAACTCAGGATGTAAGCAGGTGGAGGAAATTTGGAAAAGGGCATTAGGAAGGTCTTACCTAGGACTTCTAAATGCAACCATAAAGATAATTCTTTATTCTGCCATTTTGGGAAACCATATTTATGTATCTGATACAGGTTATTCATATTGCTTCCCTGATTGGCACACACACACAAACACACATATCCATCAGTTCAGTTCAGTTCAGTTCAGTCACTCAGTCGTGTCCGACTCTTTGCGACCCCATGAATCACAGCACGCCAGGCTCCCTGTCCATCACCATCTCCCGGAGATCACTCAAACTCACGTCCATCGAGTCAGTGATGCCATCCAGCCATCTCATCCTCTGTCATCTCCTTCTCCTCCTGCCCCCAATCCCTCCCAGCATCAGAGTCTTTCCCAACGAGTCAACTCTTCACATGAGGTGGCCAAAGTACTGGAGTTTCAGCTTTAGCATCATTCCTTCTAAACAACACCCAGGGCTGATCTCCTTTAGAATGGACTGGTTAGATCTCCTTGCAGTCCAAGGGACTCTCAAGAGTCTTCTCCAATACCACAGTTCAAAAGCATAATACACAGACAAAATTGGGAGTGGACAGGATTCAAACATTTGTTTTAAGTCCCCCTGACCAGTTTTCTGAGATTCCTCTAATTTCTTTACAGCCTTGAGCAATTGAGGTAGTTGCATTTTCTTTCCTGGTTTATTACTCATGTTTTATCACCTGAAATACCTCTGGGAAAAAAACGAGAGGGAGAACCTTATTTTTGGTAGTATAGTTTCCTTCTAACTAAAATGAAACCCATTGCTCAAATCCCAGAGATTGCATAAACACAGAAACTTAATTTCCTGCAGGCACTCATTCATTTCAGACTTATAATAGTATAGTCTAAAGAAGCCATCCAGAAACTTACCATGACCCTCGAAAAAGTCAGCATGTTTGATGTGGGAAAAGTACTGCCCTTTTTATGAGATTTCAGTTACTTCTACTTTATGCTTTCTATTTATACAATTACTCGGAGGAAAGAAATGGTAGGGAATTTTTAATCATGGCAAAACGCAGTAGTTTTTAAAAGTAGCTTTTTCACTGAAATGGTAAGATGGCTGGATTTATGGGGAAATCACTGGAGGACGAAGATATTATTTTTCTAAAGTATCAGCTGAAGCCCATCTGTGTACCAGTGTCTGGCAATGTCTTAATTCACAACCTTATTATCAAAGGCTCTCAGAAAAGGTCATCAAACAAACAAACAAAGCCATTTGTTAGCGACAGAGATTTTGTTAGAGAAAAAATGAGAGTCACAGTTTTGCACTCTCCATCCAGAGAAGTAGAATATATAAATTCTTATAAAAATTGTTATGCATTAAAGCAATAAAGTCCCTCATCCCAGAAAATGTTTTACTTCCTTTTTCCAACTTTTATTAAGCTTTTTCATCTCTTACTATTTCATTTTCAAAGCAAAAAGTTCCCTGTAAAGAAATGGCAAAATGATAAAGATTTTTTTTAATGAAAAAGGGAAAACAGTTCAGATCTCTTGTTTTCCCTTTCCAAGCACAGTTGTTTTGTTTTCATTTGGTTTTCTTTTTAGTATATGTAAACACTGAATATAAATCACATAGACAGAGAAGCCTTTAAAAGAGAAGCTTCAGTAACTGTGGGCACACATATTCCTAAGTAAACCATGCTACTTTAGGATGATTTAACACTCTTTTATGCCTAATTCAGGAACTGGTCTCCTGAGAACACTAAGTTCTTATGGCTCTTACAGAGCATCAGCCTGTGGGGTGCATTGACAGATAGTTCCTACTGGGTAAGAAGCTAAGAGAAAAGATTTTCTGAGATTTTAATATCAGAAAACTTGTGATATCACAGTTCTAAAATTAAAGAAAGCATAAAGAAGCAAAGTACTTATTTTTTTCCATAGGATAGGAGGCTATTTGGATCCTGATAGAGTGTTCCTGCCACAGCAATTAATATCCATGTATCAATGAGGAACAATTACTTTCAAGACATTTCAAAAAACTGAAGTCTCCAAATACAACCCACAGAACCATAAAAGCTAATATGCTAACCCCTTTCTACAAAGAACAATGACATTCATTCACTCATTCATTCAAACTTTCATTAATTTATTCATCAGTTCATCAATTTACTGAGTAGTGTATCTGCTGTCAGCATTATCCCAAGGACTGGAATATATCAGTGAAAAAACTTCCGACTCCCAAAGTAGCTTCTATATTCTTGGAGTATAAGGATAATGAAATAGATAATACAAAAGTATTGATAACTAAATGGACAAGAGAATTTCACAAGTTATAAGTCTTACGAAGACTATAAAAATTAATAAGAGGGAGAGAGAGAATGGAAGGGTCTAGGAGCAGTTTCTGAGAAGGTGATAACAGCCTGAAATATGAGTACTCACAAGCAGCATGATACAAGAAGATAGTGAATGAAAGAAATTCAAATAGAGGAAACTGTAGTTAGTGTATTTGAGAAAAACAGAGTCTGTCTGGTTGGAGTTCAGGATGTAAAGAGATTAAACAGGAGGTAAGATTAGAGAGGTAAGTAGGATAAAAATGGTCAGAGACTTGAGGATCATAAGGAAATCAGATTTTGAATCCAGTGGGTCGCAATTGTAGAATCAAAAGCAGGAGATTGGCTTGATTTGATTTATACTTAAAAAAAATATCTGGCAAGAGAATGGAAAATGGCTTATAGACAGGCAACAGAAACAGGTAGAAATGATAGTTGCTATAATAGAGTAATAGCAGTAGACATGGTCAGAAGCATGGAAATTCATGGAGACCTGCACATGGACAGGAAGAGGATGTGGGAAAGTAAATAAATCAATCAATGAATCATATCTAAGTTTTTTGCTTGAGTAAATGGATGGGCTGTGAGTCATTACCTGGCATGGAAAAAACTAAGAAGAAGAAAAAAAATGTGTTGGAAATAGAAATCAGAGATTTTCTTTGTCAATATTAACTTCAAGATGTCTCTTAGACATTTAAGCAGAGATTACATGTAAAAAGTTGGGATATTCCAATACCCCCAAGTCTATCACACACACACACACACACACACACACACACACACAAGACAGAGAAAAGCAAGCTGAGAAGGAATACCAGTGAAATAGGAGAAACACTGGAGAAGGATGTTGTCATCAGAGTCAAGAGGAAATGGTTCAAGAAAAAGGGAGTAGATAGCTGTGTTGAATACTGAGAAATCAAGAAACACAAGGACAGAGAAGCAATGGTTTTGACAAGAGCTATACCTGTGGATTTGTGAGGATATGTGCTAATATTAATGAAAGAAGGTTAAAATATTCTGGATAACAAACAAACTCTCAAATATCAGTGGTTAAGCTCAATAAAGTCTTGTTTGCCAAACAAGTGATGTCCTGAGGTCAATCACTGAACTCCTTTCCAGTTCACAGCTCTCATTCATCTTGTATAATGCCACTTTAAACAAATGGCTTTTAAGTTTGTCACAGCAGAAGAAGGACAGCATAGTTTATTTTTAAAAATCTGGCCTGGAAAATGTTTACATAACTTCCATACACATTATCCAAAATCCAATTACATGGCAAAGAAAACTGGCAAATATAGAAGAGAACGCGAGTATCTGGTGAGCACAGTGTCTACTTGGGATAGTAACCTAAATTACTGCACTGAAGACAGGATGAGAGATGACAAAGTAGAAAGAAAGAAAAAGGACAATACAAATACTCTCCATTTCATAAAAGCCTTCCTTGATCCCACCTCCTCCTCAAGCTACCAGTCCATTGCTCTCGTTTGTACTTAACACTTGAATTACCAACCAACATCTTAATAATAATCTTAATAAAACTTTTGCTCTGTCATGGGCTAATGATAAAATTTTTGAACATAACTGGCAAAAAATATCCTATACAATTTTATAGTTTGGAATTGTTACATAATGAGCATTCATAGGACAAGGAGAGTAATTTTTTTTAACCTTTGTATGATTAATGGACCCTCCCCCCAACACACACACAAATAGGAACTGCATCAAAGAAAACAAACAAGTAAAGTGAGTGAAGTTGCTCAGTCGTGTCCAACTCTTTGTGACCCCATGGACTGTAGGCTACCATGCTCCTCTGTCCATAGGATATTCCAGGCAAGAGTACTCGAGTGGGTTGCCATTTCCTTCTCCAGAGGATCTTCCCAACCCAGGGATTGAACCAGGATCTCCCACATTGTAGGCAGACACTCTACCATCTGAGCCACCAGATAAGTTCTAAAAAAAACAAAAGAACCAGCTTTTGGCTTTGTTGATTTTTGCTATGGTCTCTTTTGTTTCTTTTGCATTTATTTCTGCCCTAATTTTTAGATTTCTTTCCTTCTACTAGCTCTGGGGTTCTCCATTTCTTCCTTTTCTAGTTGCTTTAGGTGTAGAGTTGTTATTTATTTGACTTTTTTCTTGTTTCTTGAGGTATGCCTGTATTGCTATGAACTTTCCTCTTTTTGCTGATAGTAGTCTCTTATGATCCTTTGTATTTCTGTGTTGTCTGTTGTGATCTCTCCCTTTTCATTTCTAATTTTATTGATTTGATTTTTCTCCCTTTGTTTCTTGATGAGTCTGGCTAATGGTTTGTCAATTTTATTTATCCTTTCAAAGAACCAGCTTTTGGCTTTGTTGATTTTTGCTATGGTCTCTTTTGTTTCTTTTGCATTTATTTCTGCCCTAATTTTTATGATTTCTTTCCTTCTACTAGCTCTGGGGTTCTCCATTTCTTCCTTTTCTAGTTGCTTTAGGTGTAGAGTTAAGTTATTTATTTGACTTTTTTCTTGTTTCTTGAGGTATGCCTGTATTGCTATGAACTTTCCTCTTAGCACTGCTTTTATAGTGTCCCACAGGTTTTGGGTTGTTGTGTTTTCGTTATCATTCGTTTCTATGCATATTTTGATTTCTTTTTTGATTTCTTCTGTGATTTGTTGATTATTCAGAAGTGTGTTGTTCAGCCTCCATATGTTGGAATTTTTAATAGTGTTTCTCCTGTAATTGAGATCTAATCTTAATGCATTATGGTCTGAAAAGATGCTTGGAATGACTTCAATTTTCTTGAATTTATCAAGATTAGCTTTATGGCCCAGAATGTGATCTATCTTGGAGAAGGTTCCGTGAGCACTTGAGAAAAAGGTGAAATTCACTGTTTGGGGGTGAAATGTTCTATAGATATCAATTAGGTCTAACTGGTCTATTGTATCATTTAAAGTTTGTGTTTCTTTGTTAATTTTCTGTTTAGTTGATCTGTCCATATATGTGAGTGGGGTATTAAAGTCTCGCACTATTATTGTGTTATCGTTGATTTCCCCTTTCATAGTTGTTAGCTTTTGTCTTACATATTGCAGTGGTCCTATGTTGGGTGCATATATATTTATAATTGTTATTATCTTCTTCTTGGATTGATCCTTTAAAAATTATGTAGTGGCCTTCTTTGTCTCTTTTCACAGCCTTTGTTTTAAAGTCTATTTTATCGGATATGAGTATTGCCACTCCTGCTTTCTTTTGGTCTCTATTTGCATGGAATATCTTTTTCCAGCCCTTCACTTTCAGTCTGTATGTGTCCCTTGTTTTGAGGTGGGTCTCTTGTAGGCAGCATATACAGGGGGTTTTGTTTCTGTATCCATTCAGCCAGTCTTTGTCTTTTGGTTGGGGCATTCAACCCATTTACATTTAAGGTAATTATTGATAAGTATGATCCCGTTGTCATTTACTTTATTGTATTGGGTTCAGATTTATGCTCCATTTTTGTGTTTCCTGTCTAGAAAAAAATCCTTTAGCATTTGTTGGAGAGCTAGTTTGGTGGTGCTAAATTCTCTCAGCTTTTGCTTGTCTGTAAAGCTTTTTATTTCCCCTTCATATTTCAATGAGATCTGCTGGGGGGCCAGCTGAGGAACTCCACCCATGGCAAAGGTCATGAGGAAGGAGGCTTGGCATACACAAATGCGTGATCAAGCCTCAGGAAACCCCCTGTTCCCGAGCATCTACCCCCAAAACCAGAGTCTGTTTTATTCTCTCACCTATACCTCTGACTTTACGGGGGGCTCTCCCCCATCACCATTTCTTTCAGAGAAGGAGTTAACTTGCAGCTCCAGTGAATAAAAATTCCTGGGCGTGACAAGAGTGTTTCAGCTTATGAACTCCTCTGAAGGTTATCTAGCCTGCTTGTATAGGTTCGTCTGGCCACATGTGATTGTTTACAGCCTCCCAACAGTGAGAGGCACAGTTGTTTTAGACTTACTAAAGGCAGATTCTTTGGGGATGTTAGAATTTATTAGTATAGTGGGTTGATTAGGAATTATATTGGTTAAGGGTTTTTCATTTCTTGTGCCAATAATTGCTACTAATTCCCTGCCCTTGGGTGTGACAAGGGTGTCTCAAACCTCTCTGCTGGCAAACTAGTTTGTGTGATAGGATTATCCATACTCCTGCCAAGCCCATGATTGTTTACTACCTCTCAACCATAAACAGCACAGAGAGTTTGGGGTATTTTGAAGGTCTTAATTAACATAGGGCTTTTCTCATTGTTGAGTCAATGATTGCCGCCAGGCCTCCACGTCCTTAGGCACCTGGGAATATATTAATCAATGTATTTGGAATATAGAAAAAGAAATATAGTAGTTTTTGATGTTAGCAATACTAGACTTTTTGAGTTAATGAATTTTTCCTTTGTGATAGCTCACTGTACTTTGTTATAAAGCACTGTGTCCTTGCTATGTAAAAATGTAACTTTATCACTATCTTAAGACTAAATAGATCTTAAGAGGAACATTGGTAAAGGGATTTCACTTGTTGGGCTGATGTTTTACTGTTAAATCTTCGTATTCCCTGCCCTTATAATGAATATAACTAGCATATAAGAGAAATAAGTATTAACATTTAAGATTGATCATGTTAACCTTGGGTTAAATAAATTCCTTTCTTGATTGTAACTCACTACACCCTCTAGCTCACTGTACTTTGTTATAAAGCACTGTGTCCTTGCTATGTAAAAATGTAACTTTATCACTATCTTAAGACTAAATAGATCTTAAGAGGAACATTGGTAAAGGGATTTCACTTGTTGGGCTGATGTTTTACTGTTAAATCTTCGTATTCCCTGCCCTTATAATGAATATAACTAGCATATAAGAGAAATAAGTATTAACATTTAAGATTGATCATGTTAACCTTGGGTTAAATAAATTCCTTTCTTGATTGTAACTCACTACACCCTCACCCTATAGGAATGTAACTTTATTTGGAGGGTGGTGCCTGGTTTAAGAAAAAACACCCTTGGAAAAAATGAGTTTTTTGGTTATCAGAAAGAGAGGGTCATGAAGTGTCAGCAGGCCTCATGGCCAGAAGATAATGTAAAACTCCTAAGACCTTTTTTTATGTAAAGCACATGATTTTGATAAAGGTCAGGACTGCTGACCCCCACGTGACTCTGTATTCATCCCTATGTGTAAAAAGGTATATAAGCAAACCTGAAAATAAAGAAAAGGGGATCAGTTTCTGGAAAGGCTGATTCCCCCCGTGTCATTCTTTCTTTCCCCTTTTGGCTGAATTCCCATCTGGGGAGTGGGTCCACACCAAACCTACTAATTATGCCTGGGCTTCTAAGATCAGACTGGGGAGGCCTCAGTGCCTCCTTTCCTTTGGGAGAATGGAAAGACGCCTGTGGCCTACGTAGGTGGTGATTGGTATTCCACATAAAGCAAGTTATTCAGCCTTCTTTTCTCCATCTAAATTTTCCCACTATACTATTATTTCCTAATCCAATCTTATATTTCTCAATAAGTGTTTTTCTCCCGTCTCCACCCTGGATCCACCGGGGCTGGACCCCGGCAGAGATCCTTGCTGGGTACAGTAATCTGGGCAGTAGGTCATTTTCTTTCATCACTCTAAGTATGTCTTGCCATTCCCTCCTGGCCTGAAGAATTTCTATTGGAAGATCCGCAGTTATTTTTATGGGAATCCCCTTGTGTGTTATTTGTTCTTTTTCCCTTGCTGCTTTTAATATTTGTTCTTTGTGTTTGATCTTTGTTAATTTGATTAGTATGTGCCTTGGGGTGTTTCATCTTGGGTTTATCCTGTTTGGAACTCTCTGGGTTTCTTGGATTTGGGTGATTATTTCCTTCCCCATTTTAGGGAAGTTTTCAACTATTATCTCCTCAAGTATTTTTTCTGGTCTTTCTTTTGGTCTTCTTCTTCTGGGACTCCTATAATTCGAATGTTGGAGCGTTTCATATTGTCCTGGAGGTCTCTGAGATTGTCTTCATTTCTTTTAATTTGTTTTTCTTTTTTCCTTTCTGATTCATTTATTTCTACCATTCTATCTTCTATTTCACTAATCCTACCTTCTGCCTCTGATATTCTACTATTTGTAGCCTCCAGAGTGTTTCTGATCTCATTTATTGCATTATTCACTGTATATTGACTCTTTTTTATTTCTTCTAGGTCCTTATTAAACCTTTCTTGCATCTTCTCAATCCTTGTCTCCAGGCTATTTATTTGTGCTTCCATTTTGATTTCAAGATTTTGGATCAGTTTCACTATCATTATTCGGAATTCTTTCTCAGGTAGATTCCCTATCTCTTCCTCTTTTGCTTGGTTTGGTGGGCATTTGTCCTGTTCCTTTACCTGCTGGGCATTCCTCTGTCTCTTCATCTTGGTTTTATTGCTGTGTTTAGCGTGACCTTTCTGTATTCTGGGAATTTGTGTAATTCTCTTAATTTTGGGGTTCCCTTGCTGTGGGTGGGGTTGTATCAGTGGTTTGTCTAGGTTTCTTGGTTAGGGAAGCTTTTGTCAGAGTTCTGTTGGGTACGGCTGGATTTCTTCTCTCTGGAGTGCAATGAAGTGTCCAGAAATGAGTTAGGAGATGTCTGTGGTTTTGGAGTAACTTGTGCTGCCTGTATATTGAATTTCAGGGGTGTGGTCCTGTGTTACTGGTGAATTTGTGTGGTATGTCTTGCTCTGGAACTTGTTGGCCCTTGGGTGGTGCTTGGTTTCAGTGTAGGTATGGAGGCATTTGATGAGCTCCTATCGATTAATGTTCCCTGGATTCAGGAGTTCTCTGATGTTCTCAGGATTTGGGCTTAAGGCTCCTAGTTCTGGTTTTCAGTTTTATTTTTACAGTAACCTCAAGGTTTCTCCATCTATATAGTGCCAATGATAAAACATTTAGGTTAAAGATGAAGAGTTTCTCAAATTGAGGGACACCCAGAGAGGTTCACTGAGTTATGTAGAGAAAGGGAGAGGGAGGGCGTAGTTAGAGGTGATTGGAATGAGATGAGGTGGGATCAAAAGAAGAGAGAGAAAGCTAGCCAGTAATCATTTCCTTATGTTCACTTCTCAGTCTGGGCCGCTCAGAGATGATCACTGAGTTATACAGGGAAGAGGAGAGGGAGGAAGTAGTCAGAGGTGGCAAGGAGGATAAATGAGGGAAATGAAAAGGGGGAGAGACAGATCCAGCCAGTAACCAGTTCTCTAAGTGTTCTTCATCGTCTGGAACACACAGGGATTCACAGGGTTGGGTAGATAAGAGAGGGGAGAGGGAGGAGAGAGAGACAACCTGCTGGGGAGAAAGGAGAGTCCAAAAGAGGAGAGAGTGGTCAGGCCAGTAGTCTCACTCTCAGGTAAAATTGGGTCCTGAAGATTGGGTTTTTAAATGTAAAAAATTGACAACAAATACCAAAAAGCAAAGATTAAAAATTTAGAGTCGAGGTTAGATTTTCAAAAATACAACATTAAAGAAAAGAAGAAGAACAAGAAGAGAAGAAAAAAAAAATCATGGGAATTACTAAGGACCAACACCAACAGCCACTCAAAACAAACAAACAAAAAAAAATTGTATATATATGTATATACAGCATTTGCTTTAAAAATAGGGTCTTTTTTTTTTTTGAAAAGTGATAGTAGGTTATAAAAATTAAAATTAAAAGAGAAACAGAGGACTTAAAAATTTTTAAAAAAAGGACAGGAAAAATAAAGGAAGAAAAACAATCAAACAAAAACATCTTCCAAAAAATAATAATAAAAAAAGAGAATGGTCGAAAAAATAGTAAAGATATTTCTGGCCCTTTCTCTGGTGTTGTAGGCAGTGTGGGGCCACTTCCAAGGCGGTTCCCTCTGTTTAGCTTCTTCTGCTTGCTGGTCTCTTCTGTGTCTGATTTCCGCCCTGACATAGGGGGGCGGTGGCAGTCACTTTTTTTTTTTTCCTTTTAAGGCTCCTTGGTCAGTCGCGCTGTGGGGAGGGAGGGATGCTGCTACCAAATAGCTCTGGCGTGTATTTGCAGTGTCTCAGCCCCGCCGGGCCTGCCCCTGCACCCGGCGCACAATGCTCAGGCTCTACATTTCTCCGCCGGGAACCGTCTGAGGCTGGCCCTAAGCTGTATGCACCTCCCTGGTCTAAGCCTCTCAGGGTCAGCGCCCAGGTAGTGGCAGATTCGATTGGGCCTGCGTTTTGTGCCCTTCCCGGGACCAAGTAGCTCAGGTGTTAGGCGAGCGCAGTCACACGGCTTATCATCGCCTTTTCCTGCTGCTCAGTTTCCTGGGTGTATCCTTGGCACCTTTTTCAGGCAGATTGTGACTGCCCAGCACCCCAAGAAGTCTTAGTTAGCAAAGAAGCCTGCTTGCAGTTTGGTCAGTAAAGTCTCTCCGGGGCTGTGATTGCCACGTTCCAGCCCTTATGGCTCTGGCTGCCTGTTGCCGGCGGGGGATGGTCTGCAGCCGGCTATTTCTGTTCCATCCTTTGTTCTGTGCGTGGTCCTGGCAGTGTTATGTTAGAGCTTTTCGCGTGGTAACTGTCCCACAGTCTGGTGTGCTAGCCTGAGTTAGTTCACTCTGGTTACGCTTGGGCGTTCCAGCTGATGCTTAGGAAGCGCTGCCACCCGCATCTCGCGCGCCTCTTTGCCCAGCCCGCACTTGCTAGTGGTGGATGCAGGGATCTGCTCTGTTTCTCCGCTGGGGGAGTTACCGTTGGGCTTGTAATCTGATGGTCTTAATCATCCATTTGTTTTTCTTCCCTGTTATGTTGCCCTCTGTGCTTCCAAGGCTCGCCACAGATTCAGCAGTGAGAGTGTTTCCTGGCGTTTGGAAACTTCTCTCTTTTTAAAACTCTCTTCCCAGGACAGGACTCTCTTCCTGGGATGGAGCTCCCTCCCTACCTCCTTTGTTTCTTTTTTCATCTTTTGTATTTTTCCTACCTGTTTTTGAAGACAATGTTCTGCATTTCTGGATGCCTGATGTACTCGCCAGCATTCAGAAGTTGCCCTGTAGATTTTACTCAGCGTTGAGATGTTCTTTTGATGAATTTCTGGGGGAGAAAGTGGTCTCCCCATCCTATTCCTCTGTCATCTTAGGCGCCCTCCTGCAATGCTTTTTAAGAATCAGGCTGGAACACCCCACGCGTAACCAGAGTAAACCAACTTGGGCTAGCATACAAAACTGTGGGATACCTACCACGCAAAAAGTTCAAACATAAGACACTGCCAGGATCATGCACAGGACAAAGGATGGAACAGAAATAGCTGGCTGCAGACCATCCCCTTCCAGTCTCAGGCAGCCAGAGCTGTAAGGGCTGGAAGGGGGCAATCATAGCCCAAGAAACATTACCTACCAAAATGCAAGCAGGCTTCTTTGCTAACTAAGACTTCTGGGGGTTCTGGACTATCACCATCCGCCTGAGAAGGGACACCAGTGGTACAACCAGAAAACTGAGCAGCAGGGACAGGAAAGGTGATAAGTCACAGCGACAGCGCTCACCAAACACCTGAGCTACTCTGACCTGGGAAGGGCACAAAATGCAGGCCCAACCAAATCTGCGCCTCTGAGGGCTACCTGAGTGCCAAGCCTGAGCGGCTTAGACCAGGGAGGTGCATGCAGCCTAGGACCAGCCTCAAACGGTTCCCGGTGGAGCAACGTAGAGCCTGAGCGGTGTGCACTGTGAGCAGGGGCAGGCCCAGTGTGGCTGAGACACTGTGAGCACATGTCAGTGTTATTTGTTTGCAGCATCCTTCCCTCACCACAGCGCAACTGGACAAGTGAGCCTAAAAAAAAAAAAAAAAAAAAGTGTGCACCACCGCCCCCCTTGCGTCAGGGCAGAAATCAGACACTGAAGAGACCAGCAAACAGAAGACGCTAAACAGAGGGAACAGCCTTGGAAGGGACCCCGCACTGCCCACAACTCCAGAGAAAGTCCCAGATATATCTTTACTATTTTTACGATCATTCTTTTTTCATTTATGTTGTTGTGGGATTATTTTTTCTTCTTTTTTACTTCTTCTTTTTAACTTTGAAAAAATTTTAAGTCTTCCTTTTCTCCTTTAATTTTTATTTTTATAACCTATTATTACTTTTCAAAAAAAAAAAAACCTTATTTTTAAAGCAAACACCGTATATAGTTTTTTGTGTGTGTGTGGTTGTTTTTTAATAATTCTTGTGGCTATGTTTCTTCTTCTTCTTCTTTTCTTTAATATTGTATTTTTGAAAATCCAACATCTACTCTAGATTTTTAATCTTTGCTTTTTGGTATTTGTTGTCAATTCTGTACATTTAAAAACCCAATCTTCAGTACCCAATTTTACCTGAGAGCAAGATTACTGGCTTGACCACTCTCTCTTCCTTTGGACTCTCCTTTTTCTCCACCAGGTTGTCTCTGTCTCCTCCCTCCCCCTTCTCGTCTCTACCCAACTCTGTGAATCTCTGTGTGTTCCAGACGGTGGAGAACACTTAGGGAACTGGTTACTGGCTGGATCTGTCCCTCTCCTTTTCAATTCCCTCTTTTATCCTTCCTGGCCACCTCTGTCTACTTCCTCCCTCTCCTCTTCCCTGTATAACTCCGTGAACATCTCTGAGGAGTCCAGTTGTGGAGTGTACATAAGGAAGTGATTACTGGCTAGCTTGCTCTCTCCTCTTTTGATCCCACCTCATCTCATTCCAATCACCTCTAACTACTCCCTCCCTCTTCTCTTCTCCATGTAACTCAGTGAACCTCTCTGGGTGCCCCTCAATGTGGAGAAACTTTTCATCTTTAACCTAGATGTTTTATCATCAGTGCTGTGTAGATGGAGAAGTCTTGAGGCTACTGTAAAAATAAAACTGAAAACCAGAAGCAGGAGACTTAAGTTCAAATCCTGAGAACATCAGAGAACTCCTGAATCTGGGGAACATTAATCGATAGGAGCTCATCAAATGTCTCCATACCTACACTGAAACCAAGCACCAACCAAGGGCCAACAAGTTCCAGAGCAAGACATACCACGCAAATTATCCAGCAACACAGGAACACACCCCTGGCTTCAATGTACAGGCAGCTCAAGTGACTCCAAAATCATAGACATCTCACAACTCATTACTGGACACTTCATTGCACTCCAGAGAGAAGAAATACAGCTCTACCCTCCAGAACTCCGACACAAGCTTCCCTAACCAAGAAACCTTGACAAGCCACTGATACAACCCCACCCACAGCGAGGAAACTCCATAACAAAGAGAACACAAATTCCCAGAATACAGAAAGGCCACCCTAAATGCAGCAATATAACCAAGATGAAGAGACAGAGGAAAGGTAAAGGAACAGGAGAAATGCCCACCAAACCAAACAAAAGAGGAAGAGATAGGGAACATCCCTGAGAAAGAATTCCAAATAATGATAGTGAAAATGATCCAAAATCTTGAAATCAAAATGGAACCACAGATAAATAGCCTGGAGACAAGGATTGAGAAGGTGCAAGAAAGGTTTAACAAGGACCTAGAAGAAATAAAAGAGTCAATATATAACGAATAATGCAATAAATGAGATCAGAAACACTC
The DNA here is from genome assembly GCA_006408695.1 of Aepyceros melampus. Taxonomy (NCBI): domain Eukaryota; kingdom Metazoa; phylum Chordata; class Mammalia; order Artiodactyla; family Bovidae; genus Aepyceros; species Aepyceros melampus. The sequence goes on from SJXQ01001230.1 coordinate 91,943, forward strand.
TGGAGGCAACAAATAGTAGAATATTGGAGGCAGAAGAAAGGATTAGTGAAATAGAAGATAGAATGGTAGAAATAAATGAGTCAGAGAGGGAAAAAGAAAAACAAATTAAAAGAAATGAAGACAATCTCAGAGACCTCCAGGACAATATGAAATGCACCAACATTCGAATTCTAGGAGTCCCAGAAGAAGAAGACAAAAAGAAAGACCATGAGAAAATACTTGAGGAGATAATAGTTGAAAACTTCCCTAAAATGGGGAAGGAAATAATCACCCAAATCCAAGAAACCCAGAGAGTTCCAAACAGGATAACCCCAAGGTGAAACACCCCAAGGCACATATTAATCAAATTAACAAAGATCAAACACAAAGAACAAATATTAAAAGAAGCAAGGGAAAAACAACAAATAACATACAAGGAGACTCCCATAGGATAACTACAGATCTTTCAATAGAAACTCCTCAGGCCAGGAGGGAATGGCAAGACATACTTAAAGTGATGAAAGAAAATAACCTACAGCCCAGATTACCTTACCCAGTAAGGATTTCATTCAAATATGAAGGAGAAATAAAAAGCTTTCCAGACAAGCAAAAGCTGAGAGAATTCAGCACCACCAAACCAGCTCTCCAAGTGCTAAACGATATTCTTTAGACAGAAAACTCAAAAAGGGTGGATAAACCCGAACCCTAAGCAATAAAGTAAATGGCAACGGGATCATACTTATAAATAACTACCGTACACGTGGAAAAGAAATGCAAAAAAGGCAAAATGGCTGTCTGGGGAGGCCTTACAAATAGCTCTGAAAAGAAGAGAAGCAAAAAGCAAATGAGAAAAGGAAAGATATAAGCATCTGAATGCAGAGTTCCAAAGAATAGCAAGAAGAGATAAGAAAGCCTTCTGCAGCAATCAATGCAAAGAAATAGAGGAAAAGAACAGAATGGGAAAGACTAGAGATCTCTTCAAGAAAATTAGAGATACCAAGGGAACATTTCATGCAAAGATAGGCTCAATAAAGGACAGAAATGGTCTGGACCTAACAGAAGCAGAAGATATTGCATAGAAGTTAAATAAGCAGGGTAACAATATACAGCCTTGACGTACTCCTTTTCCTATTTGGAACCAGTGTGTTGTTCCATGTCCAGTTCTAACTGTTGCTTCCTGACCTGCATACAGATTTCTCAAGAGGCAGGTTAGGTGTTCTGGTATTCCCATCTCTTTCAGAATTTTCCACAGTTGATTGTGATCCACACAGTCAAAGGCTTTGGCATAGTAATAAAGCAGAAATAGATGTTTTTCTGGAACTCTCTTGCTTTTTCCATGATCCAGCGGATATTGGCAATTTGATCTCTTGTTCCTCTGCCTTTTCTAAAACCAGCTTGAACATCAGTGCAAAGAAATAGAGGAAAAGAACAGAAGGGGAAAGACTAGAGATCTCTTCAAGAAAATTAGAGATACCAAGGGAACATTTCATGCAAAGATGGGCTCGATAAAGGACAGAAATGGTCTGGACCTAACAGAAGCAGAAGATATTAAGAAGAGGTGGCAAGAATACATGGAAGAACTGTACAAAAAAGATCTTCATGACCCAGATAATCACGATGATGTGTTGACTAATCTAGAGCCAGACATCTTGGAATGTGAAGTCAAGTGGGCCTTAGGAAGCATCACTATGAATAAATCTAGTGGAGGTGATGGAATTCCCGTTGAGCTGTTTCAAATCCTGAAAGATGATGCTGTGAAAGTGCTACACTCAATATGCCAGCAAATTTGGAAAACTCAGCAGTGGCCATAGGACTGGAAAAGATCCGTTTTCATTCCAATTCCAAAGAAAGGCAATGCCAAAGAATGCTTATCATTAGCCCTGATACTTTCTTAAATGGTAGGGAAATTTGTTTATTTATTCAGTATCCATATATGTTAGGGAATGATTAACCTGACAAATTCCTATTCACAGTGGAAATAAATGTATAATTTGCCTCACTAGATCCTACCACAGCCCCACCCTTTGGATTAAACAGGTCATTGAGCCACTTAAAGGCTTATCTAATGAAAAATGTGCTGTCCAAACAGACCATGCTGATAGTCATTCAGATCGAATTTACCCACTGCAGCCGTTCCTTAGCCCTTGCAGGTGATTATCCTCACAAGATTACCATCTTTATACAATTTCCAGCATAAAACTAAGCTCAACATAATTACGTTTCAATAAACTTTACATAATAATAACCAAGAAAGATACAGCTGACTTGATGATTTGAAGCAAGTCATGCTGTCCAGACTTCCTACTGCTCAACAAATGCTGTGGAGTGGGTGGAAAAAAAAAAGGGGGGGGGGCAGAAAAGAAAGAAAGCCTGCATTTTCAGATAGACAATGAGGAGTGGATCTTAAGATCCACCTTTTCATTTATTTTTAAAATAATATTTGAGATAAGCTTGATTAAGATAAATACAAAGTTCCCCAAACCCCATTGCACTTCAAGAAATTCTATAAGAAATAACTTGGAAATGTCAATTCTGACACTTAATTGCATTTCAATTTATTTCACACTTTCTAGTCTGGAAGGATTTATAATTTAAGTATCTTATCTAAGGGAAGAAGGCATAATTTGATTCAATGTCTGTTGTTTCAGTTGGCCTCTGGTGATCATTTCATATTTAAAGGGTTCATTTTGGGGAGATTGGTTTCTGCCTCCTGAACAAAAGTGGGGCAAGCATGGATAGCAGAGATTTCCCACAGCTACCACATCCTCCTGGGGACCACACTTAAAATGTCTGCCTTTGGGGATAAGATTACTAGATGGAGACATAGTTTTTACCCACTGTCTTATTACGGTATGTTATTAATATGAAAGTCTGCACTCTTCTATCCCTCTTGATTACTGTCTTTGTTTTTTAGTCATGGAATTTACAGGAGCATTAATGGCCTTCGAAACTGTAATTACAAGAAAAAATATTTTTGTGTCCTTGTTGATTCCAAGAAAATTTCTTTTTTTTTTTTTTTAGTACTATTGACACAGAGTGTGATCTTCTGTTTAGATAAAGTCCAACAAATTGAGATTTTTTTTCTCCTCTTAATAATAAGACATTTGAACATATTGAAACTTGTAAACCAAAAGTATCATTCTACTAGAAGTAATAGTTGATCGAAAGGATGCATGGTCTCTAACTTCTAAGGCTTGTTGTACTATTGAGGAGTTAAATAATCAACCAGAAAGATAAGCAGCACTTCAGTGGTAGTTATTGTTAACAAAAGAACATGCATTTTGGAACGAGATTGGAATCGTGGTTTAGCCACTTATGTGTAATGTGACATTGAAATTTAGCTGAAGGTCTCTTACTTCAATTTCTTCATTTAAAAGTAATGGGGATGGTATCTTCCTTTGGGGGAATTTATAGTGAGTGTCTTATGGCTGAATTAATGTGCTGAGCACACACTGTGCCTCATTCAAAACTGGCAATCAAAAATGTTAGTGTTCGCTTTCCTCTTCATTTCTCTGTCTCCCTGGTTGTCTTAAATATCTTTTGGGTTAGACTTCCCTAAGACTGACATTTTACTTACTTATTCCAAGGGGAGAGCAAAATTTATACAAATGATGTGTTACAGACTGATTGTAGAAATAGTTCCAATACTTCACTCCTCCCTGGATGAATACTCTACTTAGTTTGCAGCTCTTTCCACCAAAAGATGGTTCTTCTTTCCAAACCTTGACTTTGGGCTGGCTTCAAGACTTGGTCAATGGCGTGCTGGTATGTGCCGTTTCCAAGCCTCAGTCTCAGGAAATCTACGTGCTTCCAGTTTCCCTCTTGTGTTCCTGCCATGCTGTGAATACAAGTCGAAAGCAGCCTCCTGAAGGATGTAAGATAGGTGGGCCTACTCACCAGGTATGCTACAATGGGAAAAAGCCGATCATCAGGCATCTGAATGAGGCCCAGCAGAGGCCAGAACTGACCAGCCAAGCCTGCTCAGTGAGCAGAGATGCTGAGATGACCCATAACTAACAGCAGATAAATGGTTGAGTTCATACCTGATAATAAGAAGATGCCTGAGCTGAATAAATATTATTATTTTAAGCCATTAATTTTGTATTAGTTCATTATGTGACAACATAGAGCCAGTGCATGAGGGGGGGGGGGGATGGTTTCGGACTGTATTCTGTCACTTCTTGCCACTTTAGCTGGGAGATGGGAATGTACCTATCATAAGGAATTACAGAGCACATCAAAACACTTTTAATTAAAAGTCATCACTAAGAGATTTTGGGGGATAATAAGTTCTTCTGTAGTTAACCAGAACTCCCAAAGGAGACTTGAAAACTCCCATAAGCAGTGCACGTTTTATAGCAAAAGTTTCATGTCAACCGCTTGGGTTGCTTTATTGCATTCATATATGTATGCACACCCGGATTTATATTTAGTAAAACCTTTATTAAGTACCTATGTTTTGGGCACTATGATAGTTTTCAACTGTACAAGGTAGTTCAGTTCCTGAGTTGTGTCCGACTCTTTGCAACCCCATGGACTGCAGTACACCATGCTTCCCTGTCCATCACCAACTCCCAGAGTTTACTCAAACTCATGTCCATTGAGTCAGTGATGCCATCCAACCATCTCATCCTCTGTCATCCCCTTCTCCTCCTGCTTTCGATCTTTCCCAGCATCAGGGTCTTTTCCAATGAGTCAGTTCTTTGCATCAGGCAGCCAAAGTACTGGAGCTTCAGCTTTAGCATCAATCCTTCCAATGAATATTCAGGACTAATTTCTTTTAGGATGAACTGGTTGGATCTCCTTGCAGTCCAAGGGACTCTCAAGAGTCTTCTCCGACACCACAGTTCAAAAGCATCAATTCTTCTGTGGCCAGCGAAGGTAGTATCAGTCCTGAAATAGGAAGTTGGATTTTATTGAAGGCAAACACATGAGAAAATGCATAATGCAAGAATAGATAAGTTGAACCCAAGTAAACAGAACAAGCCCCCCCTCCCCGAAGAAAGAATAACGTATGAAGCGGCACACGGTGATAAATGGCACACATTAGTCAGTCATGGCAAGGAGGGCCAGAAAGTACTAGCTAAGACATAACTGTGAGAATTTTGAAGACAAATTTTCCCCAAACTGAGGAAATGATTGTATGAAGATTATTGTAATAAGGAGGACTTTTATTAATAAGGGCTATCTCAAAGGAAAGATAAAATTGATTCAAGTTGTATAGAGGCGGGTTAAAGAAAAAAGTCATCCTGGAGTTTTACAGGAGACATTGAGGAAAAAATGGAGGTGGTTCTGACAGTCACATATGTGAGAACAGAGCAGTTCTGTATTTTTTAACTTTTTATTTTGTATTGGGATATAGCCGATAAACAAAGCTGGATAGTTTCAGGTGAACAGAAAAGGGACTCAGCCAAATATATATATATACTCATTCAGCCAAACATATATATATACTCCTTCTCCCCTAAATTCCCCTCCCATCCAGGCTGCCACATAACATTGAGCAGAGCTCCACGTTGCTATACAGTAGGTCATTGCTGGTTATTCATTTTAAACATAACGATGTGTACATGTCCATCACAAACTCCCTAACTATCTCCGGCCCTCATTCTTCCCCCAGCAACTGTAAGTTTGTTCTCTAGTCTGTGAGTCTCTATTTTGTAAGTCCATTTGCATCATTCTTTTTAGATTCCCCATATAAGGGATGTCATACGATATTTCTCCTTCTCCATCTGACTTATTTCACTCAGTATGACAATCTCTAGATCAGTCCATGTTGCTGGAAAAGAAAACCACATTATTTCATTCTTTTTAACGACTGATTAACATTTCATTGTATATATTTACCACCTCTTCTTTATTCATTCCACTGTCCACGGACATTTAGGTTACTTCTGTATCTTGACTACTGCAAACAGTCAGTTTGATTAGTCACGAAAAGTTGGAGGATTCCTAGATCTTTCCTGCTTTCCAGAACACATAGTTTGGATAAGGTCAGCATTGCCAAGGACCATGATGAACACTGAAGTAAAGATATTCCAATGTTTATGTTGTTAATTCAAATTGTTTACGGTTTGCATTTTTATAAATCATATCTTGCATGATTTGAGTTTTTATTGCTTTCAATTTAATATTTATCTACTATTATCTGAAAAATATACATGTGTGATCCAAAAGTAAATGTCCCTAACACTTCTTTTCACTTTACAATATAGTGAAAGGGTATCCATGAGGTTGTATTTGTTACAACCACTGGGGGTCATGGACACAGTGGATACAAAATTTACCCCAAAGTGATGACATAATTATATGAAGATTATTGCAATAGGGAGGAATTTTATTAATAAGGGCTATATCGAAGGGGGAGAAATTTGTTCAGGTTTTATAGGGGCAGGTTTAATTTTAGTAAAACCTTTATTAAGTACCTATGTTTTGGGCACTATGATAGTTTTCAACTGTACAAGGTAGTTCAGTTCCTGAGTTGTGTCCGACTCTTTGCAACCCCATGGACTGCAGTACACCATGCTTCCCTGTCCATCACCAACTCCCAGAGTTTACTCAAACTCATGTCCATTGAGTCAGTGATGCCATCCAACCATCTCATCCTCTGTCATCCCCTTCTCCTCCTGCTTTCGATCTTTCCCAGCATCAGGGTCTTTTCCAATGAGTCAGTTCTTTGCATCAGGCAGCCAAAGTACTGGAGCTTCAGCTTTAGCATCAATCCTTCCAATGAATATTCAGGACTAATTTCTTTTAGGATGAACTGGTTGGATCTCCTTGCAGTCCAAGGGACTCTCAAGAGTCTTCTCCGACACCACAGTTCAAAAGCATCAATTCTTCTGTGGCCAGCGAAGGTAGTATCAGTCCTGAAATAGGAAGTTGGATTTTATTGAAGGCAAACACATGAGAAAATGCATAATGCAAGAATAGATAAGTTGAACCCAAGTAAACAGAACAAGCCCCCCCTCCCCGAAGAAAGAATAACGTATGAAGCGGCACACGGTGATAAATGGCACACATTAGTCAGTCATGGCAAGGGGGCCAGAAAGTACTAGCTAAGACATAACTGTGAGAATTTTGAAGACAAATTTTCCCCAAACTGAGGAAATGATTGTATGAAGATTATTGTAATAAGGAGGACTTTTATTAATAAGGGCTATCTCAAAGGAAAGATAAAATTGATTCAAGTTGTATAGAGGCGGGTTAAAGAAAAAAGTCATCCTGGAGTTTTACAGGAGACATTGAGGAAAAAATGGAGGTGGTTCTGACAGTCACATATGTGAGAACAGAGCAGTTCTGTATTTTTTAACTTTTTATTTTGTATTGGGATATAGCCGATAAACAAAGCTGTGATAGTTTCAGGTGAACAGAAAAGGGACTCAGCCAAATATATATATATACTCATTCAGCCAAACATATATATATACTCCTTCTCCCCTAAATTCCCCTCCCATCCAGGCTGCCACATAACATTGAGCAGAGCTCCACGTTGCTATACAGTAGGTCATTGCTGGTTATTCATTTTAAACATAACGATGTGTACATGTCCATCACAAACTCCCTAACTATCTCCGGCCCTCATTCTTCCCCCAGCAACTGTAAGTTTGTTCTCTAGTCTGTGAGTCTCTATTTTGTAAGTCCATTTGCATCATTCTTTTTAGATTCCCCATATAAGGGATGTCATACGATATTTCTCCTTCTCCATCTGACTTATTTCACTCAGTATGACAATCTCTAGATCAGTCCATGTTGCTGGAAAAGAAAACCACATTATTTCATTCTTTTTAACGACTGATTAACATTTCATTGTATATATTTACCACCTCTTCTTTATTCATTCCACTGTCCACGGACATTTAGGTTACTTCTGTATCTTGACTACTGCAAACAGTCAGTTTGATTAGTCACGAAAAGTTGGAGGATTCCTAGATCTTTCCTGCTTTCCAGAACACATAGTTTGGATAAGGTCAGCATTGCCAAGGACCATGATGAACACTGAAGTAAAGATATTCCAATGTTTATGTTGTTAATTCAAATTGTTTACGGTTTGCATTTTTATAATCATATCTTGCATGATTTGAGTTTTTATTGCTTTCAATTTAATATTTATCTACTATTATCTGAAAAATATACATGTGTGATCCAAAAGTAAATGTCCCTAACACTTCTTTTCACTTTACAATATAGTGAAAGGGTATCCATGAGGTTGTATTTGTTACAACCACTGGGGGTCATGGACACAGTGGATACAAAATTTACCCCAAAGTGATGACATAATTATATGAAGATTATTGCAATAGGGAGGAATTTTATTAATAAGGGCTATATCGAAGGGGGAGAAATTTGTTCAGGTTTTATAGGGGCAGGTTTAAAGAAAAAAAAGTCATCAGTGAGTTTTACAGGAGTCACTGAGGAAAAAATGGAGGTGGTTGTGATAGTCAAACATGTGAGAACAGAGCAATCCTGTAAAAAAAATAGCTTATTTCTGGTTCTTTCCTTGAAGAGTATTTTCAAGAAAATTGCTTCATCACTGCCCCAACTCACTTCCATTTTACTCCTTAATTTTTTCCTCTTTCCCATTTCCTTTCCCTCTTTCACTCTTGTTCCTTTCTCAATTTATTTTTCTCTCTTAAAGTTGAACCAAGATCAACGAACAGTAGCTCTAAGATTTAACACAATGAAAATGGTTGGGATTTCCTTAATCTGCATGGTTTGGTCTTAGGTCAAATTTCCTACAACTAAGTAAAAGAATAAACAGTGATAAATACTTAATTTCCAGGGCCAAAATAAATCAAAGCAGCGCTAACTGACCTGCTGTCAGAAACCCTGTGAAGGATAAAGTGGCCTGATTACTTTAAAATGAGTAAAGTACACACGCATACACACACGTGTATGCATGTACAGTATTAACATGCATATACATGTTACCTTTCTCATCTATTTTCATGCACCTTTTTTCTTAGCTCTATGTTTCTGAGTCTGTCCCTGTGTTTTCCTCTCATGTCTAAGATTTAACACAATGAAAATGGTTGGGATTTCCTTAATCTGCATGGTTTGGTCTTAGGTCAAATTTCCTACAACTAAGTAAAAGAATAAACAGTGATAAATACTTAATTTCCAGGGCCAAAATAAATCAAAGCAGCGCTAACTGACCTGCTGTCAGAAACCCTGTGAAGGATAAAGTGGCCTGATTACTTTAAAATGAGTAAAGTACACACGCATACACACACGTGTATGCATGTACAGTATTAACATGCATATACATGTTACCTTTCTCATCTATTTTCATGCACCTTTTTTCTTAGCTCTATGTTTCTGAGTCTGTCCCTGTGTTTTCCTCTCATGTTTAGTATATTATATTTTGGAGTAGTTTTAGGGTCATAGTGAAATGAAACAGAAAGTACAAAGATTTCCTGTATAAACTCTGCCTCCAAGCACAGTCAGCATCCCCCATTATCAACATTTCCCACCGGGGTGTACATCTGTTACAGCAGATAATCCTTGACACATCATAATCTCCCGGAGTCTATAGCTTAGGGTTTACTCTCAGTGTTGTCCATTCTCTTACTGAAGTCCAGAATACTGACAACACCAATGCTGGAAGAGGATGCAGAGCAACAGCAATTCTCATTCATTGCTGGTGAAAATGTAACCGAGAAGTCATTTTGGGAGATAGTCGGGCAGTTTCTCACAAAAACTAAACATGGACCACCTGTACGGTCCAGCAATCATATTCCTTTGTATCTATCCACATGAGTTAAAAACTATGTCCACACAAAAACCTGCGTATGGATGGGTATATCAGCTTTATCAGTTCAGTTCAGTTCAGTCGCTCAGTCATGTCTGACTCCTTTTGACCCCATGACCTGCAGCACGCCAGGCCTCCCTGTCCATCATCAGCTCCTAGAGTTGCTCCAAACTCATGTTCATTGAGTCAGTGATGCCGTCCAACCATCTCATCCTCTGTCATCCCCTTTTCCTCCTGCCCACAATCTTTTGCAACATCAGAGTCTTTTCAAATGAGTCAGCTGTTCACATCAGGTGGCCAAATTATTGGTGTTTCAGTGTCAACATCAGTCCTTTCAATGAACAGCCAGGACTGATCTCCTTTAAGATGGACTGGTTGGATCTCCTTGCAGTCCAAAGCACTCTCAAGAGTCTTCCAACATCACAGTTTCAAAACATCAATTGTTTGACCCTCATCTTTCTTTATAATCCAACTCTCACATCCACACATGACCACTGGAAAAACCATAGCCTTGACTAGATGGACCTTTGTCAGCAAAGTAATGTCTCTGCTTTTTAATCTGCTATCTAGGTTGGTCATAACTTTGCTTCCAAGGTGTAGTTCAGTTCAGTTCAGTGTTCAGTTCAGTTCAGTTCAGTCGCCCAGTCATGTCTGACTCTTTGCGACCCCATGAATCACAGCATGCCAGGCCTCCCTGTCCATCACCATCTCCCAGAGTTCACTAAAACTCAAGTCGGTGATGCCATCCAGCCATCTCATCCTCGGTCGTCCCCTTCTCCTCCTGCCCCCAATCCCTCCCAGAATCAGAGTCTTTCCCAATGAGTCAACTCTTCGCATGAGGTGGCCAAAGTACTGGAGCTTCAGCTTCAGCATCATTCCTTAGGCGTCTTTTAATTTCATGGCTGTAAGTCACCATCTGCAGTGATTTTGGAGCCCCCCCAAAAAACTCTGCCACTTTTGATGGGAACAGATGAGCTTTAAGCCAATTTTTTCACTCTCCTCTTTCACTCTCATCAAGAGACTTTTTAGTTCCTCTTCACTTTCTGCCATAAGGGTGGTGTCATCTGCATATCTGAGGTTACTGATATTTCTCCGGGCAATCGTGATTCCAGCTTGCGCTTCTTCCAGCTCAGCATTTCTCATGATGTACTCTGTATTTAAATAAGCAGGGTGACAATATACAGCCTTGACGTACTCCTTTTCCTATTTGGAACCAGTCTGTTGTTCCATGTCCAGTTCTAACTGTTGCTTCCTTACCTGCATATAGGTTTCTCAAGAGGCAGGTCAGGTGGTCTAGTATTCCCATCTCTTTCAGAATTTTCCACAGTTTATTGTGATCCACACAGTCAAAGGCTTTGGCATAGTCAATAAAGCAGAACTTCAAGGATTTAAAGTCAAACTCAAAATACAGCATCGCATTATACAATGAACACAAGTGAAGCCAGTATCTTAAATCACTCAGTATTTTAACAATGAGGAGAACGTAGCTCATGAAAGTTGAGTCACACCAGAAATGGCAAATTCAAAAGGACTGTAAGCCTTTCCAAACTCTTCCTTCTGATCCTACATCGTGATTGCCCAGCAGCAGATGTTCGCCTGGGGTCAAGTTTTGATAATAGGAAGTATCAACAGCAAATATCAAAACAAAAGCATAGAACAAAATAAAGGTACCACTGTTTAGTTTTTTCAAATTTTTCTAGGACACAAGCATTTTATCTAAGTATCATTTAGGAGTACTGAATTTCTCTTGACTATGCTGCAGTCATTTGGTTTTCTGAACAGGGATTGAACCTGCTCCCTTGGCAGTGAAAGTGCAGAATGCTAACCACTGGCCCACCAGGAAATTTCCTCCTTTGGGGTAACAAGGAGAATATCAGTAGTTGTAAAGCATTAAGGGGGTTGAATATTTTATTATGTATTAAACACTTAGAAACATGCCTGGATATTATAAATGTTATCTTTTTCATTATATTTCTTGCATTTCTGTTTTTACTGGTCTTTTTCTGTGCATCAGTTAAGATTCAATGAGAGAAACAGACTCACTGGGATAAATATATCCCAGAGCTTGTGGGATACAGCTTGTTCTCACTCTCTTCAACTTCTTTATATACATTTTCCCTTCTTGACTATCTGCCCTCAGACTTCAAGCTTCAGCATTGGACATGTAGACAATGGCCTCATAGAGACTGCTTAACCAATTCCCACAATTGCTTAAGGCCAGATCTCTATTAGCAAATCCCTTCATATAAATTCACAATTCAATCTCCCAAAACTTCACGTAAAGATACAATTGAAAAATAATACATATATTTGCATGCAAGGATGTTAGCACAATATCATTTAAAAATTTTTAAAAAAATGGAATAAATGCATTCACAAAGAAAATGAAGACATCTTCATTTAGTTAGCTAAAGACATTAAATATTCACTCATTTTACTTTTAAAAATGTAACTACAAAGAAAATCTAAGCAATATACTAAATGTTTATGTTCAAAAGATAGTGAAGCATCATTTTCTAGGTGTTAAGTAATTAATTTTCTGCATATAGGATTATAATTTATTATTTAACTATAACTTTATATATTTTATGAATTGTCTATAACAGTCATCAATTGTTTTTATTGTAAACATAAATTAAACATTCAAATAATGCTAAATAAGTTAAAATGCCACAAGGATAATGAGAAACAAACAAAAAAAATAATAGTTTACTAAAACAATACTAGGACTCATCTAGATGAATGAGAAAATGGTATGAACCGATATACTAATTTGAAAAATCACATTGAAGATCGTATAAACTGTTTTAAAAATACAGTGCTGCCTAATGAGTGTGGCATATAATTGGTATTCAAAACTGACTATTTTTGCTTTTTAGTATAATACAGAATGATAGTAAATTAGCAAAAGATAAAAGAATTAACCTATACAATCTTGGTAAGAGTGTGCAGTGCAAGCAAAACTTTCAGGCAACGCTGAGAATACAAATTTTATAATATTTGCATACTTTGATGCGGTAATCTAGTTCTGGCAAATGGTTCTAAGAACATAATGAAACTGTGGGTAATTATCAAAGATGTTGACAAACACACATGTACAGAAATACTCATAATCTTATTAATAATAGCAAGGAAATAGATAAAAACATAAGCTAAACACTGTTAAAGTAGTCATATACATTATAGACCATGCATAAAATGAATTATCGTGCAACCACTGATAAGTATGTTTATAAAGAACTTTAATTACATAGAAATACTTATTCAGGAGAATTATATTTATAGCAAAATGGGACAAAATGATCCAAACAGCAAAAATACCGGGAAAAAAAAGTTAGGAATAATGATTTTAAGAAAAGTAATTTGAGATTTGTTCTTAATGCTTCATTGTAGTTTTGAATATCAATAATACCATAACAATTATTTTCCATATTAATTGGGGGAAAGAGATAGTGAGGGCTTTGAGGAAGCTGAAATAGCATATGTAAGAATAAAAAGCCATGGTACTTACAGAACTTGGAGGTTTAACAAAGCAAATGAAGCATTCACTTTAGCCATCGGGTTAATAGGTAGACAGGATCCTTGTCATAAAAGCCCATGTGAGTTATGTTAAGGAGTTTAGATTTTATCTTAGGCCTTGGGAACAGAATATAATTTTATCAGAGAAAATGATGAGCTAAGAAGTGCATTATATAATAACATTTACAAGAATAACAGTGACATCAACCAGCCAACAGTTATCTAATGTCCAGTCTGTGCCAAACCCTATACGGAGTGCTTTAGATGTCTCATCTCCTTTATGCCTTGTGACCTCTGTTCTGACACAGACATTCTATTTGAAAATATTGGTACTTTAAACAGATGCTAAAGCAAATATTTTCCTTATGGAAAGTCCACATTCTGTGGGCATAATATACTGAACGTAGAAGAGCTAAGAGAAAGAAAAAGCGGAGGTGCAGGGATTTGAAATCTGAATAAATAAGCATCGTTAAACTATCAAAAAAATGTAAAGTAAGGTAGAGACTTTATTGGAAAGGATTATTGTAATGGGGAAAGGTGACCATAGCAACAAGGAGAATACTCTGACTACAAGATCTGTGAATGCTATGCAGAAGGAAATTTCCATTTCCTGGGAGAGACAACAGGACTAGGAAGAACCTGGTGTGGGGGAGAGGGGTGCCACGAATAGTTTCTCTGGAGGTCAGAGTTGTCCCGAGGGGTTGCATGCTGGTTCAGTGAAGAGCTAGTCTCGTCTCATGTTCTGACTTGCTGCAGGCGCCTAGCGCGCCATTCAGCTGACACAGTGATGCGTTCGTGCTCAGTTGTTCTGCCGTGCCCAGCTCCTTGCGGGTCCACAGACCGTAGCCCACAGGCTTCTCTGTCCCTGGGATTCTCCAGGCAAGAATACTGGAGTGAGTGGCCATTCCCTTCTCCAGGGGATCTTCCTGACCCAGGGAATGAATCCACAGCTCTTGCATCTCCTGCATTGACAGGCAGATTCTTGATCATCAGCGCCACCTGAAAAGCCCAACCCAGATCATAGTCTTGACACTTGCGTAGTGCCGTCACCTGCCCACATGTTGGCCCCTGCTGTATGCCCACTGTGCATGCTTTTGTTGACATGTTGAAGAACTCCTGGACTATTACAAAATCCTCTTGTCTAGTCTCAGTGTTGCCTGTCTGCCACGTTTGGTCCTTGCTGCTGCTGCTGCTGCTAAGTCACTTCAGTCGTGTCTGACTCTGTGTGACCCCATAGATGGTAGCCCACCAGGCTCCCCCGTCCCTGGGATTCTCCAGGCAAGAACACTGGAGTGGGTTGCCGTTTCCTTCTCCAGTGCATGAAAGTGAGAAGTAAAGGTGAAGTTGCTCAGTTGTGTCCGACTCTTAGCGACCCCATGGACTGCAGCCTAGCAGGCTCCTCCACCCATGGGATTCTCCAGGCAAGAGTACTGGAGTGGGGTGCCATTGCCTTCTCCTGTTTGGTCCTTGGTTCTTAACAAACAAATCTCATTATTTTGTCACTCCAGCAACTGCTGTGGACTCTCCACTGCTTAGGACCTAGAGCCTTCTGCCTTCTGCTCCAACACTTGGTGTTTATTATTAAAGAAATGTGTTAAGAAAATAGCTAGTGGGAAGCTACCATATAACACAGGGAGCCCAGGCTGGCACTCTGAAGACATAGGTGGGTATAACGGGAGGGGGATGGAGCCTCAACAAGGAGGGACACATGACTGCGTGAAGCCACTTCAATCATGTCTGACTCTTTGCGACCCTGCAGACTGTAGCCCGCCAGGCTCTTCTGTCCATGGGGTTCTCTGGGCAAGAGTACTGGAGTGGGTTGCCATGCCCTCCACCAGGGTCTTCTCAACCCAAGGATCAAGTCTGTATCTCTGTATCTCCTGCACTGGCGCCACCAGGGAAGCCTCAAGAAGGAGGGGCTATATGTATATAAACATGTCTGATTGGTGTTGCACAGTAGAAGCCAACGCAGCTTTGTAAAGCAATTATCTTCCAATTAAAAAACTTAAAGAAATGAAAGGAATACACCACCCAAACCAGTGTCCTTCTTTGAGCCTCAGGTCTCTGCAGCCTCCCTATCCCTACAGTGTCATCAGCCAAGAGTCCACATGCCTCCTCTTTGGTCAACCTATACATACTGACCTCCCAAAAGGAGCTTTTTCCTTCTTCTTAGTTTCAGTTTTATAGTCGCATCATACTTTCCTGTGGGTATGGCCTATATCTTTCGTATCTGAGTTCTCTTACTCTGTAGTGCTCATCCTATGTTAATTATTAAATAAGTATTTGATAAATGGATGAATGTGCTCTTTATAGCTTATTCTTTCAGTCTTTCTACAAAGCTGTGCTTCAGTGTCTGTATCTGTGTCTTTCATGTCCTCTTTCTTAACTTTCTACTCAGTGTTTTCTCAAATTCACTTTCATGTTAGTAACCATGTGTCATAGTTTTCTGGAGGCCTAATGGGAATGTAGGAAGATAATTAGCTCGGTACACTGGTGCTGCTATAGCTTCCATGTTCTGTTGGAAGCACGACTTTTTAATACTTTATAATATGTAAGCTCTTGTATGGATGCCTTCAAGTAATTATTCAAAGGTGCAAGCAACAAGGCAAGGCCAAATAGTGTTGCATGTTAGAGAGATGTGTGTATTGGGTCTAATGTACGGAAATATTTTTCCTGCAATGACATTTTGTAATAAATCAGCATTAGAAAGTTGAAAAGCTTTTATTATACTAAGAGGGCTTCCGGATAGCTCGGTGGTAAAGAATCTGCCTGTAATGCAGGAGACTAAGGGTGCAGGTCCGATCCATAGGCTGGAAACTTTCCTTGGAGGATAAAGTATAGCACGTGAAATCAACATCACTTCTCCTCTTATGCAAAGAAGAGTATGGAGAACATACCTGTCAAGTGCTCCACAGTATTTGAACTAGCTGAGTTCAACCTTGAGGGACAGTCCTTTGAAATACATTCATATCTTTAAATGGATCTAGGTCTTTAACAACTAACTGGATTGCTAAACTGAAAACAGGGCAGTAGGGAAGTCTTAGCATGAAATAATGTCTTCTTAAAATACTATTTCTGAGATAGAAGTTCATATGCAAATAGGAATCGATAGCCTTGTCTGCGCTCAGATCTGATTTGACACTTTTACAAGTGACTTTCAGCAGATTTCCATTTCAGTTGTCATAGTCTGACAACCAAGGGCTTAAAAATTTTAAACCCTCTGTAAAATGGTGTTTAAAAAGATTTTGAAGGTCTTGGAATTAAGCTTTTCCATTTGAAAAAGTTTTAGAAAAAAAAGTGAAATAAATTGAATGTTTATTTCTGGAAGAAAAAAAAAAAGAGAGAGAGAACACATGGAAGGACCTCTGGCTTCTAAACCAAGGGCTCTAGGAAGGTTAAATCTGCTAATTGCTGTCATCCCCCCTTATCTGTGGTTTCACTTTTCCTGATTCCAATTGCCCTAGATCAACTGCAGCCTGGAAATATTAAAAGGAATATTCCAGAAATAAATAATTCATCAATGTTAATCACATGATATTCTAAGTAGTGTGATGACATCTTGCACCATCTATCTAGCTCCTTCCTGTCTGGGACATGATGCGTCCCTTGGTCCAGCGTTTGTCAGCTATTGACCCTCTGGGTTATCATACTAATGGTCTATATCTGAGGGCTTGTGTTGAAGTCACTCTTATTTTACCTAATAACAGCCCTAAAGTTCAAGGGACATGTTGCTAGCTATTCAGATATGTCAAAAAGAGACAAAAAGTTCTTCCTATAAGTGAAAAAGTGAAACAACTTAATAAGGAAAGAAAAAGAAAACAGTATGCCAAATTTTCTAAGATCTATTGTAAAAAGTGAATCATTGATACATGAAATTGTGAAAATAAATTGATGCTATGGTTATTGTTATAATTAAATTGCAAAAATTATGACCACAGGGCATGAAACAGTATTAGACTTGTACAGTACTTTGAGAAATAGGAATCACATTCACATAACTTTTAGTACACTATATTAATGTAATTGTTTTATTTTCTTATTAGTTATTGTTGTTGATCTCTTATTGTGCTTAATTTATAAATTAAACTTTATCACGGGTGTGTGCTCAGTCATGTTCCACTCTGCAACCCCATGGACTGTAGCCCACCAGGCTTCTCCGTCCATGGGATTTTCCAAGCAAGATTGCTGGAGTGTGTTGCCATTTCCATCTCCTCCTCCAGGAGAACTTCCTGACCCAAGGATTGAACCCATGTCTCTTGGGTCTCCCGTGTCTCCTGCATTGGCAGGCAGATAGTTTGTCACTGTGCCACCTGAGAAGTCCCTTTCAAGGGCATGCATATTAAAAAAAAATATATATATATATATATATATATATATATATATGCTATCTGCAGTTTCAAGCATCTCATATCCTCTGCAGTGAAGGGGATATTACTATGTTTTTCACGCATGTAATAGATAGTTCTATTCTTGAAATGATTCACTTCCAATTAGAAGTATCTGCACAGAGTTGCTTCTGATCATCCTATCTCTAGCCCATTGTAACTTGGATAGTCAGTACGTTCTTCAGAAAAGTAGCAGTTCCACGATTCAGTGTATTTGGCCTAGAGAGCATTTTAGAGCTGGAAGGTATCCCTTCACTTAGAGTTTGAGGATGCAGAGAGCTGCAGTGGTTAGGATGACCCTCAGGGCAAGTCCCAGTCACAGGCAGCGTCAGAACCTGAGTGCCCACCTTCTGACATTGACATTCTGTTTCCGACAGTGAGCCGTGAGCTTGTGCTTAGTCATTTCGTTGTGTCCAGCTCTTTGAGACCACACGGACGGCAGCCTACCAGGCTCCCCTGTCCACAGGGATTCTCCAGGCAAGAATACTGGAGTGGGTTGTCTTGCCTTCCTCCAGGGGATCTTCCTGACCCAGGGATCGAACCCAGGTCTCCTGATTGCAGGCAGATTCTTTACCCTATGAGCTACCAGGGAAGCCCAAGAATATTGGGGTGGGTACCTTATCCCTTCTCCAGGAAAACTTCCTGACCCAGGAATTGAACAGGGGTCTCCTGCATTGCAAGTGGATTCTTTATCAGCTGAGCTACCAGGGAGGCCCACAATAAGCTATACTCCCCCTGAATTTTGACTAGCAAAGTAAAATGAGACAGTTAATTTTTTTTCAATTAGTCTTTTTTTTTAAATTTCTTACCACCATATGCAAATCATTATAGAATAACACTTCCTTAAAGCCACGGGAACCACACTTTAGATTTCTGTTTGTCCTTTTTCATGTCTATAAATATAGCCTATATTTGGTAGAAAACTCCATGAATTTATGAGCTTCTGGAGTAGATGTAAGACATAACAACTAAATTGTTGTTACTTGAGGAAAAGGGAAAGAAAAAGACAATAATAAAATTAAAAATAATCAAGTCTATCTATCCCTTCATATGGGTATAATCCATACCCAGACACATCATCACTCAAATTCCTCTTATATGTCTCCAGAATTAGATCAGCAAAGGAAATGCTGGTATCAGAGTAATTTGAGGCTTTGATGTCTTGTCTTTTTTCCTTAGCCTGGCAGTTTTAGGAACTGGCGCCATGGTTTATTGAGCACATGCTGAATTGCTCCATTCTATTTGAGACTCAGAAGGCGATGGCCATCCAGGGGTGAGCACGTGCTTCAGGAAGCTTTCCTTTAAACACGTTGTTTAATTACCATTACCATTAATGTAAGAGTTTAGCAATTGGGTAAAGTTATTGCATTTAAAGGAATGTGTTATTTCTTTTATACGTCTTGGAAAATGGAAGATACCAAGGTTTTATAGAATCTCCTGTTACAATGTAGCTGACCCTATCCATTGCTGCCTATCCAGAATTATTCCACTCAAAGCGGTCAACTTGAGCAGAATTCAGTCATATACTAAATAACTCAACAAATATTTATTGAGCTCTTTCAGCTCCTTCACACTGGGAATACCGTAGTGAAGAAAACAAACAACATCCTACCCTCATGAATTTACATTTTAGTAAGGAAAAAAAAAACAACAGTAAACAAATAAATGAATTAAAAAATCGATTAGGGATACCAAGGGGGAAAGTGCAAGCAGGATGGTTTGGGAGACTGGGACTGGCCCATATACATTACTGATGCTACATATAAAATAGGTAACCAAGGAGAACCCGCTGCACACTGAGGGAATCTCCACTCAGGGCACGGTGGCGACCTAAACGAGAAGGAGATAAACGGACAGACAGAGGCTATGTGTGCACACACAGTGGATTCATCTTGCTGTACGGTGGAAAGTAACACACCATTGCAAAGTGATGTTAATTGCTTTTAAAGTTAATTTAAAAAGTCTAGTCTATCAGGGATGTCAGCCCTAATTCCCTAGGTCTCAGACAGACTCCTGACCACCCATATGTTCCGCATCCCATCTCCGAAACACTGCAGTTTGCTTGCTTATTTATTTATTTTTGTTTTAGTTTGACTGTCCTCTACTGGGCTTCTCTCTTCTCTCTTTTTGCCCTCCTAATTCTCACAATAAAACTCACATTATACAATTAAAAAATACTCTCACATCCTCAAAAATTTATAAAATGTTATTTTTGCCCCTTCTGTGTGTGAACTTTCCTGAGAGCCTGCCTTCTGCACGGGGCCAAAGTCATGGCTGGTGTGGGGCCTCTCAGGTGTTACTAGTGATAAGGAACCTGCCTGCCAAAGCGGAAGACAAAGAGGTGCAGGTTCAGTCCCAGAGTGGGCAAGAACCCCTGGAGGAGGGCACGGCAACCCACTCGTCTTCCTGCCTGGGGAATCGCATGGACGGAGGAGCCTGGGGGGCTACAGTCCAAGAGTCAGACATGACTGAAGTGGCAGAATGCACCCACGCACACACAATGACTGGCTCCTCTTCCAAATCCATCTTCCCAGATCTTGCCAACCTGAGATCTGGGAACCACACAGGGTCACCACTGACCCTAGGATTTCCAGGCTACTTTGTTCATATTCAAGTCAGGCAGTCACTACCATCTATCATGTGGAATGTTTTAATGCCACTGAATTGCCAACCTGAAAAAGATACACAAATAAATGAAAACTTTCGCTGCTTTCAGACAAATTTCTCTAATTTATTCACCACACCATAAGCTAAACTGACCTTTCCAAATGCAAATCTTATCATGTAATTCAGACACTTACAGCTTATTTCAATAACTTCTATTTCTTTTAGTTTAAGAAGGCATTTAAATAAGCAATTCTTTATTAAAGTTCCCATGTCCTACTACAATCTGCCTCCTAAATCTTATCTATATCCAGTCTTTCATTTAAATGTCACAAATATGTTTCTTACCAAGAAGGATCTTAACTTTTCCCTTAGATTGCCTTGTTCTCATTTATCCTTTAAATCTCAGCTAATTCAAAAGAAGCTCCAGCACTACAAAACAGGTAGTGACCTTCCAATTCTCACACAAGACCTATGTTAATAGTTGCTTATTTCAATATTTACCTTTTATGGTAAATTGTATGTTTTTTGAGGACAGAAACTATTACCATCTTGTCTGAGATCATATTTCCGGGTCCTAGCAAATGAAGAGTGAAAGTGAAGGTCGTTGTCCCTCACCTGCGCCTGACTCTGTGACCCCATGGACTGTAGCCCATCGGGCGCCTCTGTCCATGGGATTCTCCAGGTAAGAATACTGGAATGGGTTGCCATTCTCTTCTCCAGGGAACTACCCAACCCAAGGATTGAATCCACGTCTCCTACATTGCAGGTGGATTCTTTACTGTCTGAACCACCAGCGAAACCCGTATGTGGCATAGTCATTAGATAAATATTGATTGGATGGATGAAAGATATTTGGAAATATGTTATTTTGAAGCTAACGTTAAGAGATAAAACAGATTGGAAATGACAAATAGTGGTTTTTGTGTCCTTCAGTTCTCTGAATTGGACTATATTGTGAGAGAATAAATAAAAGGATTTGATTCCTACTTCTGCTTGAACAAATTACTTAAATTTTCTAGGCACTTTCCTTTTGTTATAGTAGCTTGTAGTATTCTTCATAGAGCACATTGAAAGGATTAAATATAGAGGCATTCAAAACTATCTAGTTTACAGCATACCAGGAACAAAGATAGTGTTCAGTAATATCAGCTATTGAGATAGATAGATAGATATATCTATATATATATCCTTACAAATCATATATGAAATCCTTACAAAATCATGTCATCCAATTTAATAATTCATTTTCTCACATTAAAGAATCCATTTTTTTTCTGGCATTCAAACAAATTTGTTTAATACAGGTGACTTTCATTTATAATAGATACATGAACCTAGCGTACAACCTGATGTAGATAACATACCTATGAAGTGTCAGTTTATTAACTAGTCTTTGCTCTGTGCATAGCTCCTTAGTTACAATGCAGGCAAAACAAAGATCCTAGAAAATAGCTAATAAAGGGAGCTGTGGTCTGGATCAGATATTCTTCCAAATGCAAGTGAGACAAATACCACCAACAGGAGTTTAAGTGAATGCTGACACTGACACCAGTCTCTGTGATTCTCTTGGTCTGTCTAAGCAGGATCACAGGATGGCTTTCTCAGCTCTGTCCCTTCTATTTTCAAAGCAGGAAGAAAAAGGAAAGTAAGTTTTTGAGATACCTCAAGAATGAGTGTTTTCCAATTATGTTGGAAGGTAGCAAGAGAATATCAAAGCCAGCCTACATTGTCTGATACAATATATATTGAATTCTTGGGTTTCCCAGCTAACACTAGTGATAAGGACCCTGTCTGCTAATGCAGGAGACACAAGAGATGCAGGTTACATCCCTGGGTCAGGAAGATCCCCTGGAGCAGGAAATGGAACCCCATTCCAGTATTCTTGCCTTGGAAATCTCGTGGAAAGAGGAGCCTGGGAGGCTGCACTCCATGGGGTTACAAAAGAGTCGGATATGACTAACTGAATGCACACATACTGGATTCTTACTAAGATCTGGAACATGTGTAAACATTTGATTTACATGTTTTCAATTCTGTTAGAAGCAAATATGTTCTGTCCATTCTTCAACTACCTGTCTCCTCCATACAACATGCACATTAGCATCTGAAATTAAATGCTGCACTAAATCACTAGTTCATCTTGCATTTCCTGGAAGAAGAATTGACCTTACAACTCTATGACCATTATCTTGAATATTCCTTGAGGTCCTCCTTCAGCCCAGTGCTGAGATTCCAGGAGGAGGGGTGTGAGTCCTGGCTTTCAGTCTAAATGGACAGTCAGGCCATGCAAGCAGAGAGAAGGCAGACAAAACAGGCATAAAAGAATGACCAAGTGCCTGTTTGGGAAGACCGTGGCAGGTGAAATTTGATTAAAATTTGGAAAGATGCTAAATACAGTATTCTTCAGCACAGGTGTTGCATATAAGCTTAAGAAAAGTTCTAAGGGAAGCTGGTATGCTAAATTATGTAATACGGACTTCACTTTAAACAAGAGGAAACTGATGTTTTTCTGAGTTCAGTTCAGTTCAGTTGCTCGGTTGTGTCTGACTCTTTGCCACCCCATGAATCGCAGCACGCCAGGCCTCCCTGTCCATCACCAACACCTGGAGTTCACTCAGACTCACATCCATTGAGTCAGTGATGCCATCCAGCCATCTCATCCTTTGTTGTCCCCTTTTCCTCCTGCCCCCAATCCCTCCCAGCATCAGAGTCTTTCCCAATGAGTCAACTCTTTGCATGAGGTGGCCAAAGTACTGGAGTTTCAGCTTTAGCATCATTCCTTCCAAAGAAATCCCAGGGCTGATCTTTAGAATGGACTGGTTGGATCTCCTTGCAGTCCAAGGGACTCTCAAGAGTCTTCCCCAACACCACAGTTCAAAAGCATCAATTCTTCGGCACTCAGCTTTCTTCACAGTCCAACTCTCACATCCATACATGACCACTGGAAAAGCCATAGCCTTGACTAGAAATAGAAGAACAATATGAAAACTAATAAAGCAGAAATGCTAATCTAGGAAATCTGTTTTTTTTTTTTTTTTTTTTTTTTTTAGGGAAACAATGCAAAGCAAGAAGAGGCAGGGAGTGGTTTGGGAAGGCTAGAACCTATTCTTACCAAAGTTACATTCTCATGGAGACCTTCTCTGAAATGAGGGCAGCTGCAGATGGTGATTGTAGCCATGAAACTAAAAGACGCTTACTCCTTGAAAGGAAANTTTAGTCTTTGGCCTGCTTCATTCTGCATTCCAAGGCCAAATATGCCTGTTACTCCAGGTGTTTCTTGACTTCTTATTTTGCATTCCAGTCCTCTGTAATGAAAAGGACATCTTTTTTGCATGTTAGTTCTAAAAGGTCTTGTAGGTCTTCATAAAACTGTTCAACTTCAGCTTCTTCAGAGTCACTGGTTGGGGCATAGACTTGGATAACTGTGATATTGAATGGTTTGCCTTGGAAATGAACAGAGATCAATTCTGTCGTTTTTGAGATTGCATCCAAGTACTGCATTTCGGACTCTTCTGTTGACCATGATGGCTACTCCATATCTTCTGAGGTATTCGTGCCTGCACTAGTAGATATAATGGTCATCTGAGTTAAATTCACCCATTCCAGCCCATTTTAGTTCACTGATTCCTGGAACATTGACGTTCACTCTTGCCATCTCTTGTTTGACCACTTCCAATTTGCCTTGACTCATGGACCTGACATTTCAGGTTCCTATGCAATATTGCTCTTTACAGCATCAGACCTTGCTTCTATCACCAGTCACATCCACAGCTGGGTATTGTTTTTGCTTTGCCTCCATCCCTTCATTCTTTCTGGAGTTATTTCTCCACTGATCTCCAGTAGCATATTGGGCACCTACTGACCTGGGGAGTACCTCTTTCAGTATCCTATCATTTTGCCTTTTCATCCTGTTCATGGGGTTCTCAAGGCAAGAATACTGAAGTGGCTTGCCATTTCCTTCTCCAGTGGAGCACATTACCATCTCTTGTTTGACCACTTCCAATTTGCCTTGACTCATGGACCTGACATTTCAGGTTCCTATGCAATATTGCTCTTTACAGCATCAGACCTTGCTTCTATCACCAGTCACATCCACAGCTGGGTATTGTTTTTGCTTTGCCTCCATCCCTTCATTCTTTCTGGAGTTATTTCTCCACTGATCTCCAGTAGCATATTGGGCACCTACTGACCTGGGGAGTACCTCTTTCAGTATCCTATCATTTTGCCTTTTCATCCTGTTCATGGGGTTCTCAAGGCAAGAATACTGAAGTGGCTTGCCATTTCCTTCTCCAGTGGAGCACATTCTGTCAGACCTCTCCACCATGACCCGCCCATCCTGGGTTGCCCCACGGGCATGGCTTGGTTTCATTCTTTTTCACTCTGTATCAAATAATGGTGTCAGTGGTCTTGCTTTCAATGTAACTGTGCAGGCTATGTATATAAAACCTTTACTGCTTTGTGATTTATTCCTTCTGGAAGTTTCCTTATCATTTCTTTTCATTATTTATGATCCTCTGAAATTAAAAGATGCTTACTCCTTGGAAGAAAAGTTATGACCAACATAGATAGCATATTCAAATGCAGAGACATTGCTTTGCTGATAAGGTCCGTCTAGTCAAGGCTATGGTTTTTCCTGTGGTCATGTATGGATGTGAGAGTTGGACTGTGAAGAAGGCAGAGCACTGAAGAATTGATGCTTTTGAACTATGGTGTTGGAGAAGACTCTTGAGAGTCCCTTGGACTGCAAGGAGATCCAACCAGTCCATTCTGAAGGAGATCAGCCCTGGGATTTCTTTGGAAGGAATGATGTTAAAGCTGAAGCTTCAGTACTTTGGCCACCTCATGCGAAGAGTTGACTCTTTGGAAAAGACTCTGATGCTGGGAGGGATTGGGGGCAGGAGGAGAAGGAGATGACAGAGGATGAGATGGCTGGATGGCATCACTGACTCGATGGACATGAATCTGAGTGAACTCCGGACCTGGTGATGGACAGGGAGGCCTGGCGTGCTGCTATTCATGGGGTTGCAAAGAGTCAGACAGAACTGAGTGACTGAACTGACTAACTGAGCTGACCACAAGCCAGACTAATTTCCTTACATCGTACCTCTTATACATAAAACATCAAACATCTGGAGCCCATCAGTTTCTCTGTTTTATTTTAGCTTGAAGAAAATACATATAAAATAATTAAACCATTTCTGTTCATTAAGAATACTATGATGAATAGCCATGTACTCAACCTCCATGTTAACATAAATTTAAAGCCCACTGTGCACCTGTTCTCAACACATTCCCTCAGAAGCATGCCACTTCTACCTTTGTACCTGTGATTCCTATTCATTTTTGGTTAAAACACTTTAGAATAATTTTTAACTAATATATTACTTAACCTTTGTCCTTTCTTGAACTTTATATACATTAAATTATACTACATGCATTCTTATGTGAATATGTCTTTAAATAAGAAATGTATGGGATAGGTGCAGGTTAAAATCTCAAAATCTTCACATGATGGCTGTTTTCACTCATTTTATTATTGTACCATGCTCAACTGTATGACTACACCATAGTTTAATAATTGGTCCTATTTTTGGTGTCGGAATGGTCAAAGGAAAAAGTCTTAAACAAACAAATTAAAACAAAAAGATTTTTTTACAGTATAATATCCCCAACTAATTTTAAAAGTCATGATTAAAAAATGATTTTCAAGAAGTAGAGTTGAGATACAGTTAGGAAGCCTTTGAAAAACTATAAGGAAAGAAAGATGGTAAACAGAATGACAAGTGGATCAATTCAGGACATGCAACATCTGAACAAGTATAGTTTCAGAAAAAGGAAATAGAGAAATAGAAGAGTACATGACTAAGAAAACAATTTCCAAAAGATTCTAGAAGGATATATGAAGGATATGAACTTTTTTATCAGAAAACTCATCAAGTGCCCAGTAAAGGAGATAAAAAATGATTCATGCCAATGCATATTGTTATGAGAGTTCAGAAAGAAATGTCACACTAGAAGCAAGACAGTGGAGGATGTTTTCAATCATTTAAAGAAAGTAATTTTCAGCTAAGAATTCTATGCTGATACATCCTCTCTGTCTAGTGTGATGGTAGAAAATACATATTTCCAAACATGGATTTCTCATGTCTTCAGATTTACTTTTCTTAAGCAAACCAAAAAAAAAAAAAAAGATCCAGTACACCACATGGCAGAAAAGAAAACAAAACCCCAGGATGATGAGAAAGGAAAGCTTTAAGGATATAACCTGAAAATTTAAACATTTAGGAGAAATTATAGTTCTGGTAAAGAATTCAAAGATATATCACTATGTGATACTCACATTGCAAATTATTCAAAGAAAGAAAAAGACAAATACTGAACTCAAGGAAAACAAAAATTTATGTAAGAATGCAGCAATTCAGGAGCTCTGATGTGATTTACTCCTATCTACATAAATTCTACCTACTTGCCACCCTCATCCAACTTCTTAACTACACCTCTACTTCTGACATGTGGATAGCTTCTCCAATAGTGTTAGTCACTCAATCATGTCTGACTCTTTGCAACACCATGGATTGTAGCCACCCAGATTCCTCTGTCCATGGAATTCTTCAGGCAAGAATACTGGAGTGAGTTGCCATACCCTTCTCTGGGGGATCTTCTTGACCCAGAGATCAAACCCAGGCCTCCTGAATTGCAGGCAGATTCTTTACCATCTGAGCCACCAAGGAAGCCCTTCTCCAACAGAAGAGGACTAAAAGACAACATATAAAATCTTAAACTCCAACAGCATCTCATTCTAAGCTAGACTTTGCCTTCAAGATAAACTTTTCACAAACTGTTTTTCCACATAGCCTAGTAAACTGCATCTATCTGGCATGTGTATAAGATATCAATATCAGAATCCTTTTATATTCATTATATTTATCTAAAAATGATGGGGAAATCTTTTTAAAAATTATCAGCAATGAGACAGATGAGACTCAAGTCAATTTCATACAATTTATCCTTTGCTAAATAATATCATGTTCATACTCCTTATCAAGCTGTTTTTCTTTCCTGCTTGACCTACTTCA
This sequence comes from Aepyceros melampus, assembly GCA_006408695.1. Taxonomy (NCBI): domain Eukaryota; kingdom Metazoa; phylum Chordata; class Mammalia; order Artiodactyla; family Bovidae; genus Aepyceros; species Aepyceros melampus. Next base: position 119,257 of record SJXQ01001230.1, read on the forward strand.
TAAAGCTTCACATGAAATGAGGTTGAAATAATGCTACAAATAAATGTGTGGTTTTAATATGCTCTGAAATATAGGAAGGAAAATTCCTTTTGATGTCTTTGAGTATAAAAAGTAGACAATTAGAGGCAATACATAATCATTGCTGGTACCAATCTGTAATACATGAGAGAGGCAAAACTCCTTTATTTTACAAATTTAGATGATAGGCAAACTGCTGAGGATTAGAGAAAGAATATTACAACAAGCAGCCAATATGACATGGATGTCAAGGGAGAACAGTGCCCAACAGAAAGTTTATATCTGTACAAAGTGACCGACTTCATATAAAATAAAATTAAGTTACTGCAAGAGAGAAGTGTCAGGCAATATGAAATGCCTATTCATCCTACGTAACCTACTTTTGCTTTAAGCTTCCCTGAGTGATTTCTTACTAGAAAAACTAGAGTATACAGTCATACTCATTTAAATACATATACTACACAAAGAACGTATAATTTTTATTGTGATATTTAACTGCTGCATTTTGTTGCATTGGTGATATATTTAAAAGGCAGAATGTGAAAGAGTGATTTCTAAGTAGTTTGACATGTTTTAACAATTGTGAATGAGGTGAATCTTTATTTCTCTTTGTCAGTTTCATCACAGAAATACCAAATTAGCATCTGTCTGATTGTAGATAGTTTATTCTTTCTCTTTATTAAAAAGTAACCTTCCCATTTGTTTCTGTAATTCATTTTGTTACTATAATCTACAGGCTTCCTATATAATAATTCTAATTACTTTATAGAATTATTTAAATTATAACTTGCAATTGGAACATGTCTACTTCCCACTTCTATCTCTGTTCATGGTCTTTGCACTGCCAGGATCACCTCATACTACATTTCTGTGATTCCAAATCCCAAATGGTGGTGGTGGTGAAGTCGCGCAGTTGTGTCCGACTCTTTGCGACCCCGTGGACTGCACCTACTAGGCTTCTCAGTCCATGGGATTCTCCAGGCAAGAATACTGGAGTGGATTGCCATTTCCTTCTCCAGAGGATCTTCCCAACCCAGGGATCGAACCCGGGTCTCCCGCATTGGAGGCAGATGCTTTAACCTCTGAGCCACCAGGGAAGCCTAAATGTCAGGAAGCCTAAATGTCAGTAAAATGTCAGTTTCTAACAAAATTGCCTCTGATGGCTCAGCTGGAAGGAATACTTTGCTGTCCCTAAACTTCCACAGCAATTTAGCTGTAACACTGCAATGGCAGGCTTCCCTGAGAGCTCAGTTAATAAATACAATTCAGGAGACCCTAGTTCAATTCCTGGATCAAGAAATTCCTCAGGAGAAGGAACAGGCTACCCATTCCAGTATTCTTGGGCTTCCCTTGTGGCTCAGCTGGTAAAGAATTCACCTGAAATGTGGGAGATCTGGTTTTGACTCCCGAGTTGGGAAGGTCCCTGCAGAAGGGAAAGGCTACCCACTCCAGTATTCTGGCCTGGAGAATTCCATGGACTGTATAGTACATGGGATCACAAAGAGTTGGACATGACTAATTGACTTTCACTTTCACTTCATTTTTACTGCAATAGCAGTACTCATGACTTCCCATCCTGTAATATATAGTCACTTGTGTGTCTCCGGACCCTTCTTTGAAGAAGGCTTAGTTATTTGTATATTTTGTGTGGATCACAACAAACTGTGGAAAATTCTTATAAGAGATGGGAATACCAGACCACCTGACCTGCCTCTTGAGAAGCCTGTATGCAGGTCATGAAGCAACAGCTAGAACTGGACATGGAACAATAGACTGGTTCCAAACAGGAAAAGGAATATGTCAAGGCTGTATATTGTCACCCTGCTTATGTAACTTATATGCAGAGTACATCATGAAAAAACACTGGGCAGGAGGAAGCACAAACTAGAAGCAAGATTGCTGGGAGAAATATCAATAATCTCAGATATGCAGATGACACCACCCTTATAGCAGAAAGCAGAGAAGAAAAAAGAGCCTTTTATGAAACTGAAAGAGGAAGAGTGAAAAAGTTGACTTAAAGCTCAACATTCAGAAAACGAACATCATGGCGTCTGGTCCCATCACTTCATGGGAAATAGACGGGGAAACAGTGTCAGAATTTATTTTGGAGGGCTCCAAAATCACTGCAGATGGTGAGTGCAGCCATGAAATTAAAAGACGTTTACTCCTTGGAAAGAAAGTTATGACCAACCGAGACAGCATATTGAAAAGCAGAAACATTTTGTCAACAAAGGTCCGTCTAGTGAAGGCTATGGTTTTTCCAGTGGTCATGTATGGATGTGAGAGTTGGACTATAAAGAAAGCTGAGTGCAGAAGAATTGATGCTTTTGAACTGTGGTGTTGGACAAGACTCTTGAGAGTCCCTTGGACTGCGAGGAGATCCAACCAGTCCATCCTAATGGAGATCAATCCTGGGTGTTCATTGGAAGGACTGATGTTGATGCTGAAACTCCAATACTTTGGCTACCCGAAGCGAAGAGTTAATTCATTTGAAAAGACCCTGATGCTGGGAAAGATTGAGGGAAGGAGGAGAAGGGGACAACAGAGGATGAGATGGTTGTATGGCATCACCAAATCAATGGACATGAGTTTGGGTGAACTCTGGGAGTTGGTGATGGACAGGGAGGCCTGACGTGCTGCAGTTTATGGGATTGCAAAGAGTCGGACACTACTGAGCGACTGAACTGAACTGAAGCAGAAAATATTATTGCACAGATAAATTAACATTTAACATTTATTAATGTTTGCTTTTAAAACCTCTAGCAAAACATGAACCTGAAAAAAAAAACAATTATATATTTGTATTCTGATCATGAAAAGCAGTGGCCCAAAATAAATGAGAATTTTTCTTTCAGCATATTTCTTAGATTAAGCGATCAATCATAAAATCTTAGATGACTTAAACAAACCTGACCAATTTCAGACATCTGTCCCATTCAGGGCCACATAACTACTACAAAATCACCCTCTGTGTAATACCCTGGACATGAATGGGAGTAAAAGTATAAAGGTCGCAGGTGACTTCTCTACATGTGTCCAATACATTGACTTTAGAGACTCGTTTCTCTCAGACCTATCCAACTCTCCTAACACAATCAATTAATGTTATAATCCCAAGAAACCAAATCTAGATACTTCTAACTCTAAAATGAGTAGAGACTTCAATATTCAGGTACTTCTTAAAGGTGAGATAGAGAGATTTATTCTACAAGTTTCCAAAAGCCTTATTGTTTTAGCATTCATATTAAATCCATAATCTATTTTGAACTGATATTTTTGTGTATAGTAGAAGATAGGAATTATAGTTTATTTTTAATTACAGCTAGCTTTTTAACCTAGCACTCTGTGTTTAAATGACCATCCTTTTCCCTCCACACTGCTGTGTCAACTCTGTTTAAATCAGAAGATCATATGTGTGATTGCTTTCTGAAAACCATTGTTCTATTCGTGCATTCTTTTGTTAATATTTTGGTCTCAAATACTATGGTTATGTAATAAAGTTTGTATCTAATAAAGTAAACTTTATTTTTACTTCCAGATAAAGTTTGTATCTGGAAGAACACATCTTCCACCTTTGTTTTTGTTCAAGATTGCCCTGTTTATTCACAGCTTTTGATTTTCCATAAAAACATTGGAAAGAGTCTGTTACTTTCCTCCAGGAAAACCTGTTGGAATGTTGACTGGAGTCTATTAGGGAAATTTTACTTCTTTAAAATATTGATTCTTCAATTCCATTGACATAAAATTCCATGATCAAATTATATTTATTATTTTAGCATAGATTGCGGCCAGTATTCCCAGCCTTCTTGTTTGAGTATAACTGTAAAAGTTTCTAAATATAAATAATTTCTCAGTGTACTTTACAGTTGGGAATGCCATGTGACATAGGTCTGGCTTATTAAACATAGGGGAAGATTAAGAGGCTCTTTTAAAATTAATTAATTTGTCTATTGAAGTATAGTTGAGGTACAGTATTATATGTTATAGATATACAATATAGTGATTCATATTTAAAGGTTACATCTCATTTATAGTTATTATGAAATATTGCCTATATTCCTCACACTGTATATCCTTTTAGATTATTTTATACCTAATAGATTTTACCTCTTAATTCCCTACCCCTTTATTGCCCCTTTCCACTTCCAACTCCCCAGTGGTACACACTAGTTTGTTCTCTATATCTGTGAATCTGTTTCTTTTTTGTCATATTCACTAGTTTGTTCCATTTTTTAGATTCCACTTATAAATGATATAACACAGTATTTGTCTTTCTCTGTATGACATTTCACTTAGCATAGTACCTTCCAAGTCCAACCATGTTGTTGCAAATGGCAAAATTTCATTCTTTTGTATGGCTGAGTAGTATTTCATTGTGTATATATACCACAACTTCTGTATCCACTCATTTGTTGATGGACAATGAGGCTTTTATATTCTTAATAAAGGGAGGAAATGTAAGTGGCACGGTTTCCTCTTTCTTATGTACTAAATATATAAGTGAGCCATCGCTATCCAAAGGAATCACCAACTGGACCAAATTAAGGCCAGATGCTACCTACTTCACACACTCACAAAAAAACAACAACTCATTTATTAAGTTACTAATTATCTAAGGTTTCACATTCTCAAATGACAACACATTGCTAAGAAAAATTATATTAAAAAAAAACACTAGATTAGAATTCTATGTATTCTTTCCATGTAGGAAGTCTCTGATAACTAGAAATGCTAATCAAAATAGTGTGACTGAAAAGAATTTAGTCTCCAAAATTTACAAATAGCTCATGTGGCTCAATATCCAAAAAACAAACAATGCAATAAAAAAAATGGGCAGAAGACATTTTGGAGCAATAGACATTTCTCCAAAGAAGACATACAGATGCTCAACAAACACAGGAAAAGATGCACAATATCACTTATTATTAGAAAAATGCAAATCAAAATTACAATGGGATATCATCTTTCACCAATTAGACTGCCCATCATCAAAAAATCTACAGTAAATGCTGGAGATTTTGTGGAGAAAATTGACTCTCCTATACTGCTGGTGGAAAAGTAAATTGTTAAAGTATGGAGGTTCCTTTAAAAACTAAAAATAGAGCTACCATATGATCTAGCAATCCCACTCCTGGGCATATGTGTGAAGAAAAACTTGCACCCCAATGTTCATTGCAGCACTGTTTACAATAGCCAAGACATGGAAGCAACGTAAATTTCCATCAAGAGATGAATGGATAAAGAAGATGTGGTATATACATACAAAGGAATATCACTCAACTATTAAAAGAATGAAATAATGCCATTTGCAGCATCATGGATGGACCCAGAGACTGTCGCACTCAGTGAAATAAGTTGGACAAAGAAAGACAGGTATATAACTTTTGTGCAGAATCTTAAAAAAAAAAAAATGACACAAATGAACTTAATTACAAGAGAGAAAGAGACAGGCTTAGAGAATGAGTTCATGATTACCAGGCGGGAAGGGTTTGGGGAAGAATAAATTGGGAGGTTGAGACTGACAGGTGCACACTGCTATATTTAAAATAGATAACCAGGACTCCTCTGGTAGTCCAGAGGTTGAGAATCCAGCTCGCAGTGCAAGGGATGCAGGTTTGATCCCTGGTTGGGGAACTAAGGTCCCACATGCTGCAGAGCAACTAGGCCCATGTGCCACAACTAGAAATCCCACAGGCTGCAACTTTTGAGTACATGTGATTCTGGAGACTTTGTACTTGCAATAAAAGATCTGCATGATGCAACAAAGATCCCACATGCTACAACTAGGATTTGATGTGGTCAAATAAATAAATATTTTAATGAATTAAAATAATAGATAACCAATAAGGACCTACTGCAAAAATAATATAGAAATAAAAGGAAAAAAGTGAGCAGGGAAATTACCAATTTTATGAAGACCTGCCAGAAATGGCTAATAACAGGAATTTCACTTCATTAATTATTGGATAAATAAAAACTAGAACTAAAAAATTAATTGAAATAGCAGGAATTAATACAACATTGTGAACAAATATACTTCAATAAGGGCTTCCCAGTGGCTCAGACGGTAAAGAATCTTCATTGCAGGAGACCTAGGTTCAATCCCTGGGTTGGGAAGATCCCCTGGAGAAGGGAATAGGAACCTACTCTGATATTCTTGCCTGGAGAATTCCATGGACAGAGAAGCCTGGTGGGCTACAGTCCATGGGGTCACAGAGTAGGACACGACTGAGCTACTAACACTATGCTAATACTTCAATAAAAAAATAATTAGAAGGCTTTCAGTCTACTACAAATTAGAAATATTAAAGAACTCATATAAACAATATAAAATTCATATGCATTAAGCATCTTGAAAACATCAATTCCTAATGTAATATAATGTCTTACTTAACTCCCATAAAGGAACAATACTTCCTTCGCCTCACTAAAAGTTTCACACGTTATTCCCAGTGTCTGTGTTTGATCTTTTAAAGACAGAGCAAAACAGATAAAGAACAGACTTTTGGACTCTGTGGGAGAAGGCGAGGGTGGGATGACCTGAGAGAATAGCACTGAAACATGTATATTACCATATGTGAAATAGATCGCCAGTCCACGTTCCATGCATGAGACAGGGTGCTCAGGGCTAGTGCACTGGGATGACCCTGAGGGATGGGATGGAGAGTGAGGTGGGAGGGAGTTTTCAGGATGGGGGAACACATGTACACCCATGGCTGATTCATGTCAATGTATGGCAAAAACCACTATAATATTGTAAAGTAATTAGCCTCCAATCAAAATAAACTAATTAAAAAAAAAAGACAAAGCAAAAACTCTAATGGCAGGTAAATGGTGTTCTTATTTTATAATTTAGTCACTTACACTAAATGATTTAATTATTTACTAAATATGGATGACTGCCTTTCCCTTTAAATGCCTTTAAGATATTATTATTTTGGATAAGAAAGCTGTGGTACATACACACAATGGAGTATTACTCACCCACTAAAAAGAATACATTTGAATCAGTTCTAATGAGGTGGATGAAACTGGAGCTGATTATACAGAGTGAAGTCAGCCAGAAAGAAAAACACCAATACAGTATATTAACTCATATATATGGAATTTAGAAAGATGGTAAAGATAACCTTGTATGCCAGATAGCAAAAGAGACACAGATGTATAGAACGATCTTTTGGACTCTGTGGGAGAGGGAGAGGGTGGGATGATTTTGGAGAATGGCATTGAAACATGTATAATATCATATAAGAAATGAATCGCCAGTCTAGGTTCAATGCAGGGTGCAGGATGCTTGGGGCTGGTGCACTGGGATGACTCGGAGGGATAGTGTGGGGAGAGGGGGAGGCGGGAGGGGAGTTTGGGATTGGGAACACATGTACACCTGTGGCAGATTCATGTTGATGTGTGGCAAAACCAATACAATATTGTAAAGTAAAAAAATAATAATAAAGAAAGAAAATTTTAAAATATAAAATATATTTATTAGCTTAAATGTCACAACTATATGTAAATAATATGTGTTTTTGAAAATATTTCAAAAATAGCACCTAATATGACTAATAGAGCAAGATAGCATGTGCTAAAATAAAAAGTGAAATATACCCGAGGATTAATATGTAGCTTATAGATAAAAACTTATATTTATTTTAAAATTTGCACCAGAGTCACCTTTCTTAGACATAGAATTATTTTGGCAGAACTCTTGGATCCATTAAAAGAAGTTAGATCTTAAAACAAATTTCTCTAAATACCATTTTCATGCTTATTTTGAATCACCTTGTTTCAGTCTGAGTCAATGAAAAATTGTTTGTTATGATTTGAAAGGCAGTTTTCCAGGGGAGCTCTAGTAAAAAATGGAAATAATTAAACAAAACTATAACCCATAATCCCAGACTACTACTCTATACTGCTCTACCCACCCCCCAATACAAATACCTGTGGTTTCAAAAGATTCCTATAAATAAAGTATACTATTTAAACACAATTTTCTACAATAAGCATACAGAATAAAAGTAGATCACCTATTGTTGGTGGCAATTTATGCCATATTCATTAGCAGTTGGAGAAAATACAGTTATATCATAAACTTCATAAATTTTCAAGGAAAAACACATTTTCCTTGAGTAATGTACAAAAATGGACTAATAGTTTTCATTTGTTTGGTAAAGATGAAAACCTTTGAGATGTCTCTTGATGACATCTTAATTCATCAGATCTTTTCAATATTGTGATTACAGCCCAGAAATAATCCTTGTATACTGTCTTGGCTATTCCTACTATGAGTTTAAAAATAAGAGCTACTGAAAAACTCAAAGGACTTCCTAATTAACATGCTAAAGAGTTATGACATAATAATAATATAATAAGTTATAATAATACCTAATACCAAGTCCATTGCATTGAAGAAAATATTGTCATTCTTTCTCTTTTCCTCTCACCAAATGTCCTTCTCCACTAATGATTCTCTTTCTTCCTAATATTTAGAGCTTAGAATTCATTCCTTAAAGTTAACTGAGCTTTTGATTAAACATTAGATTTACTTATATACTGGATTTTCAAATTAAAATGATTATTGAGACTAGGTATGTAACGTAAGTCAAAAAAAAAAAAAAACAGGTCAAGTGTGATAAAATAGAGAGTACATATCCTATCTGAAGAAGGCAGCATCTAGTGAATTATCCTTTTGGGAACTGAGACATAGTTTTGGTAGAACTTGATTTTTCACAACTCATAATGAAGGTAATTCAATGAAATGTTTCAATTTTAAATGCTGGCAACCAATTCAAATTTAATAAGAAACAAACAACACACAGTGTACAGGATCATACTTGTTGAATTAAACAATATGCATTTGTTGATATATTCAGTCTTGTTTCTTACTTTTGTGTTTATACAGACATAACCAGCAGAATGTATACAACTATATCACTCTGTCTCATCCCACCTATTAAAATGTTTGTTTTTCCAGGGAAGTAGGGAAACTCTACAGTTTCCTCTTGTCAACAAGTAAATTTTAAATTGTGTATAATTTTACTTTAACAGTGTCAGACTTTATTTTTTGAGGCTCCAAAATCACTGCAGATGGTGACGGCAGCCATGAAATTAAAAGACATACTTACTCCTTGGAAGAAAAGTTATGACCAACCTAGATAGTATATTCAAAAGCAGAGATTACTTTGCCGACTAAGGTCCGTCTAGTCAAGGCTATGGTTTTTCCTGTGGTCACGTATGGATGTGAGAGTTGGACTGTGAAGAAGGCTGAGCACAGAAGAATTGATGCTTTTGAACTGTGGTGTTGGAGAAGACTCTTGAGAGTCCCTTGGACTGCAAGGAGATCCAGCCAGTCCATTCTGAAGGAGATCAGCCCTGGGATTTCTTTGGAAGGAACGATGCTAAAGCTGAAACTCCGTATTTTGGCCACCTCATGCGAAGAGTTGACGCCTTGGAAAAGACCCTGAAGGTGGGAGGGATTGGGGGCAGGAGGAGAAGGGGACGACCGAGGATGAGATGGCTGGATGGCATCACTGACTCGATGGACGTGAGTCTGAGTGACCTCCGGGAGTTGGTGATGGACAGGGAGGCCTGGCGTGCTGAGATTCATGGGGTCGCAAAGAGTCGGACACGACTGCGCGACTGAACTGAACTGAACTGAACTTACCTTATTGCTCCAGGTCTCACAGGAGTCATTTTGCCCCCTCAGAGACATTTGGTAATATCTTTGGGCATTTTTGGTTGTCATAATAGGGGAATGGATATGCTACTGGCATCTAATGAGTAGAAGCATCTACAGATCTTGTTAATTATCCCACAATGTACAGAACAGCCTCATAACAAAGACTTATCTGGCCCTAAATGTCATTGGTACTAAGGTTGTGAAATCCTGGTTATAATATCTCCCCCTTCCCCCTAGTTCTTAATACTTTCTAAAATTTTTATGAAAGCACTCGTGGCTGATTCATGTCAATGTATAGCAAAACGATTACAGTATTGTAAAGCAAAACAAACTAAAAAATAAAAATTAATTTTAAAAAAAAGAGAGAAATGGTATTGAAAAGAACTGAATAAAAATGTGTGAGGGGAATTAAAGGGTGTTGGATATAAAATGAATAGTTCCCATTTTGTCGAATGTTTTAATTTATTCCACTTCTCAATTAGTGGAATAACCTGAAACAGAGTTCTTCATTTTACTTAACATTTTATTTAAAATCAAAATAAGGAAAATCATTCCTATTTATTTTTCTCTACCTTAAGCCTAGATGTTTGTTTTAAAGTCTTATTCTTCCATCATGTTTAGACCTCATGCATTTCTATTTAAATATTCATGCTCAGTCATGGGATTCTCCAGGCAAGAACACTGGATTAAGTTGCCAACTCCTCCTTCAGGGGACTTAAATGTTCAATTTACTATTATTATTAATACCAATAGTCCAGTAATAGGCTACTCTTTTAGACATTTATGAATATTTGTGACATATAATAAATATTAGTTTTATTGTTCAGTTATTGTTCATCTGCATTTTCAGTGAGTTTTAATAGTCATTTTATTTTTCCTTTTCTTAGAGTTTCTGGTTTTTATTTGTTTTTATATGCTTTAGCTAAAAGTTGGAGATTTATTCCAAAAGGTTTGAGCTAGCTAAAATAAACAATTAGATACTAAAACTGAAATATCATTGCAGTAGGGTAAATTAATTCATCATATATATTTTTCCATCTTCTGGGTTATCACATAATTACTAGGAAACTTAAATTCTTCTAATAAAGATATATTTAAAAGAAAATTTCCCGATGAGTCAGCTGGATACATAATTAATATGTATAGACCCAGGAGTTCTGCTTCTTTCTTGAGCTCAGGAATCATTTAATGGGGTAGCTCCCTTTCTTGAAATATTTTTTTGTTTTTTTTGCATTTTCTAATTCATAATTGCTATAAATTATTTGCTTGCATTCTCCACAGAAATTTATATTGCATAGTTCAGGGATATTGGATAGAGTCTTTTTTAGGTTTCAAGAGACCATCAGAGTGAATCAGATTTTCTTAACAACTTCTGACAAGCATCAAATTCATTTAGACTGAGGAGTTAGTCACCTTGAAAATTTCAGTTCATCTTAATCTATGGCCAAATACACCACCAATTTCATTCAATTTATTCGCTTAAAAGTAGGGTTGAGGAGTTTTAACTTCTTTAAAATATCCATTGGTGTCCAGCTATATTTTTGTTTCTCTTATGTTAGTTTGATCTGTTGACACTATTTCATTGGATGAGCTGAAATTTTCATTTTTGCCAGTTTGTTTAGGCATTATATAAATTTATGTGATTTCAGATTATATACTAACTACAAACTAACTACAAACCCAAGACTAACTACAAATACTAACTACAAACCCAAGAAACCCTCTACTTTATAGAGTTAAAAGATTTCAGATTCCTCCATCTTTCTAAAATTAAAATATGTAGATTAGAGAAGTATCATATTTTAGCCATGAATAAAAGTTATGGGAAATGTTTCTCTTACTCTGCAGCAATTAAAGAAATGCTTAAAAAAATTGAGAGTTTTATAAAATTATTTCATTAACATTAAAAAATAGTTATACAAGTATATACAGACATGTGAATACCGTGTAGATAGAGAGTTATGTATGGTTCCAAATGATTGCAGCTCCTTAAAACTTCTGAAAGTATAGAACTCATGGAGAGTATAATCACATACTTCCTGAACATATTCAAGAATACTAGCATTTTTTGTTTCCTATTCTCTCAAGCTCAAGGGGATTTATTTAGGACAAATAAATGAATATACTACTTTGTACCATACAACTTTTGTGGTTAACATGCTGGGAAAACATTTCTTTACCTATAACATCACTTGTTTTTTTTCTTCCCTTCCCTTCAGGTGATGTCACTAATTTCCAAAGCTTCAAGTAAATGTGTCAATGTGTATGTATATATGTGCAGCTTCGTTAATTCTTAAATTATTATGAGTATGCAAACATAGTAATATTGAATATTTAAAATTATTATTTATACTTCATTAACTCAGCTTGAATTATCTCCATTTAACAAAATTACTCAAATCAACTACTTTAAAAGTTCAAATGTCCTAGCATTTTAACTCAAGGACTGACCCAGTACTGCCTTTAGATCTGGACAAGTGGGGCCTCTGTCCTAGGCCCTGCAGTGCAGAGGATGAATGCCCTCTCTATAATCTTCTAAGTCAACCTCTGGTCCCTGGGTAGAGCCAGCAGTGCCAGACTGGTACCTACCTTGGCCATAGGGCCCATTTCTCTACTTGGGCATTCTCTAACCCTCTATACAAGTACATGGGCTCAATCAGATATCCATTAAGTTCTAGAACTTACTTAGTCTACAGAGTCTTCTCTGGTCTCCATGGTTGAGGTCCATGTCTGGGAAGATTGGAGGATTGCTCCAGGTGCTCAGAAAAGTGTTTCTTCTGTAGGACTTCACAAATGAGCTATATTATGATGAAGACACAGTGACTGGGGTGACTTTCACTCACGTTGGACACAGACTGAATTCAGTGTTCCAGGCTAATATGGATCAACACTAACCCTTGGTGACATGAGTTGAATGTGTGGACCTATGCATTAGCTCTTGTTCTCTATTCAACTGTAGTGTCACCTCTAGTCTTTGGCACACAATGGTGCCTGGGTGGTAGCAGGTGACTTTGACCATATATGCCCCTGCTGTGGACACCCAAAGAGATCAGCACCCCCTCTTAGCAGGTTTTGTGCCACCTAACAGGCATTAAAGTCCACGAAGCTTTAGAAACTTGCTCACAAGACCTAGCCTTCTGACTGGTCTTTTTCTGATCAATGTGGTAACATTCTAATCTCATGGATCGGTCTTAGCTTTGCCAGACAGGGACAGTTAACAGCATCATTAGCTTTATTATCATGGTATGCCAGAAGATATGAAACTGCATGAATCTTACTTTGGAAACTGAAAACTTAAAAATGTTCTGGAGTTGAACTGGAGGGGATAGTGCATAGAACCTATGAAGAAAGTTCTTATATAATGAGTAGACAATCAACAAATCCCTAAAGACATCTCTAACCATAATTCTAATGAATCATCAATAAATTACTATACCTCACAAGGGCCTGTGGATTTTGCAACATTCTTTTTTTTACTCAAATTGTTTGTGTAGACTGGGGCCCAACACTCTCTAGGGAATGCCCCAGAATAGCCATCTCCATTGCTGAAATTTGACAGATATTACTAAGTAATTTAAAATACTTAAAAATGAGACCACAGACAAGAAATAAAGAGACAAAGTGAAACATACAGAATACCATTTTGAAGATAAACCTCAAAAATTCCAAATTCATCTTTTATGTGGCTTATTAATAAAAGATTGAAATCATTAACTTTTTTGTTAATTTTTATAAGTATTTATATTATAGTTATATATCTGTGGCCTTTTTCTTTTTTACTAACAAGCACAGGTCTTAAAAATAACATACTCTGACCATGAAATATTACTGGTGCCAGATTAGCTGTGGCCAAAAACAGCTGGAAAAAAGTTATAAAATATATATAGCAACTGTTTTCAGAGGACAGCAGGCAGGGAATAAAACACAAGTAGGGAAATACATAGGTAAGCTGAGTAATCACCCTGGCTTTATTCCTGGGGACACTTTCCAGATTGTGGTGCAGAGAGTTGGAAACCAAACACAGCACAGGGATCCTGCTGAACTGTGAAGGCAAGGATCAGGGTTCCAAGCTGCTAAGCTGGCTAGACTCTGTAAGACAGAACATTACAGGTGAAGAAGAGCTACAGAAATTCTGTATGGGCTCCATCACTATTAAAACATATACTAAGCTTTGCTAGTATACTTTTTCCCAGGATAAAACCCCATAAGGTTTAGTAGAGAATAGCTGCTGGGGAATGTGATGATCTCACATCCCAGCCAACACTTGGCCTCCAACAATATGTTAAATTTTTAACTGATTCATCTTATGGGCTTGTGTAGTTGCACCAATTTCTCCCATGCTCTGCCACAAATAAGCCACTGTGCATGTTGTTACTCCCAAGAAGAGCCATTTCTGCTTTGTACTCCATCTTACTTATTTGTCCTGCTGCTTCAGTTCTTTAACAGTCTCAAGAAGTTATGATTTTACAGTTTATCCAGCCATGAATAGTTGTTATAATGGATAAGACTCTTCAGTTTTACATATGCTTGGGAGAAGCAGAAATAACATTCAGTTGATTTTCAACAAAGGTGCCAAAGTAATTAAATTGGGTAAAGGAATGTCTTTTCAGAAAATGATTCTGGCATAATTGAATATTCATATAGAAAAAAAGGAGGCTTCAATGACTATTTCACATCATGTAGAAAAATCAACTAGGGGTGAGTCATAAACTTAAATGTAAGTTAAAGCTTTAAAGCTTCCTGAACAAGGATGCCACAAAATATGAAAACTACATGCCAGTATCACTGATGAAGATAGATGCAAAAATCATCAACAAAATTCTAGCAAACAGAATCCCACAATGTTTAAAAAGATTGTACACCATGACCATGTAGGCTTTATTCTAGGGATGCAAGGATTCTTCAATATTCACAAATCAATCAATGTGATACACCATATTAAAAAATTGAAATATAAAACCATATGATTATCTCAATAGAGGCAGAGAAAGCCTGTGACAAAATTCAACACCCATTTATGATAAAGACTCTCCAGAAAGCAGGCATAGAAGGAACATACCTCAACATAATAAAAGCTATATATGACAAACCCACAGCAAACATTATCCTCAGTGATGAAAAGTTGAAAGCATTTCCCCTAAAATCAGGAACAAGACAAGGGTGACCACTCTCATCACTACTATTCAACATAGTTTTGGAAGTCCTAGCCTCAGCAATAAGAGGGAAAAAAAAAGAAATAAAAGGAATCTAGATTAGGAAAGAAGAAGTAAAACTCTCACAGTTCACAGACAACATGATCCTCTACATAGAAAACCCTAAACATACCACCAGAAAATTACTAGAGCTAATCAGTGAATATAGTAAAGTTGGAGGATACAAAATTAATGCAAAGAAATTCCTATATGCACTAACATGAAAAAACAGAAAGAGAAATTAAGGAAACAATCCCATTCACCATTGCAACAACAACAACAAATACTTAGGAAAAAATTTACCTAAAGAAACAAAAGATCTATATATAGAAAACTATAAAATACTGATGAAAAAATCAAAGATTACACAAATAGAGAAATATCATGGTGATGGATTGCAAAAATCAATATGGTGAAAATTATACTACTCAAAGCAATCTATAGATTCAATGCAATCTCTATCAAGCTACCAATTGTATTTTTCACAGAACTAGAACAAATAATTTCACATTTGTATGGAAACACAAAAAACTTTGAATAGCCAAAGCAATCTTGGGAGAGAAGAATGGAACTGGAGAAATCAAATTTCCTGACTTCAGACTATACTACAAAGCTATAGTCATCAAGACAGTATGGTACTGGCACAAAGATGGAAATATAGATCAGTGGAACAAATAGAAAGTTCCTTGACAAATCCATGCACCTATGGACACCTTATCTTTGACAAAGGAAGCAAGAATATGCAATGGAGAAAAGACAATCTCTTTAACAAGTGGTGCCTGAAAAACTGGTCAACCATGTGTAACAGAATGAAACTAGAACTCTTTCTAATACCATACCAAAAAAAAAAAAAAAACTCAAAAGTGGATTAAAGATCTAAATGTAAGACCAGAAACTATAAAATTCTTAGAGAAAAACATAGGCAGAACACTCCCTGACATAAATCACAGAAGGATCCTCTATGATCCACCTCCTGGACTAAAGGAAATAAAAAACAAAAATAAACAAATGGAATCTACTTAAACTTAAAAGTTTTGCACAATGAAGAAAAATATAAGGTGAAAAGGCAGCCTTCAGAATGGGAGAATATAATACCAAATGAAACAACTTACAAACTATTAATCACCAAACTATACAAGCAGCTCATGCATCTCAATATCAGAAAAACAACAACAACAACCCTATCAAAAACTGGGCAAAAGAACTAAACAGACATTTCTCCAAAGGCATACAGATGGCCAATAAACACATAAAGAGATGTTCAACATCACTCATTATTCAGTTCAGTTCAGTTCAGTCGCTCAGTCGTGTCCAAATCTTTACAACCCCATGAATTGCAGCACGCCAGGCCTCCCTGTCCATCACCAAGTCCCAGAGTTCACTCAAGCTCATGTTCATTGAGTCAGTGATGCCATCCAGCCATCTCATGCTCTGTCGTCCCCCTCTCCTCCTGTCCCCAATCCTTCCCAGCATCAGAGTCTTTTCCAATGAGTCAACTCTTCGTGTGAGGTGGCCAGAGTATTGGAGTTTCAGCTTCAGCATCAGTCCCTCCAATGAACATCCAGGACTGATCTCCTTTAGGATGTACTGGTTGGATCTCCTTGCTGTGCAAGGGACTCTCAAGAGTCTTCTCCAACACCACAGTTCACAAGCATCAATTCTTCGGCACTCAGCTTTCTTCACAGTTCAACTCTCACTCCATATGTGACCACTGGAAAAACCATAGCCTTGACTAGGCTGACCTTTGTTGGCAAAGTAATGTCTCTGTTTTTCAATAAGCTATCTAGATTGGTCATAACTTTTCTTCCAAGGAGTAAGCGTCTTTTAATTTCATGGCTGCAATCACCATCTGCAGTGATTTTGGAGCCCAAAAAAATAAAGTCTGACACAGTTTCCCCATCTATTTCCCATGAAGTGATGGGACCAGATGCCATGATGTTCGTTTTCTGAATGTTGAGCTTTAAGCCAACTTATTCACTCTCTTCATACAAATCAAAACCACACTGAAGTATCATCTCATGTCATCAAAAAGTCTACAAACAATAAACCCTCTTAACACTGTTGGTGGGAATGCAAACTGGTACTGCCACTATGGAGAACAATGTGGAGATTTCATAAAAAGCTGGAAATAGAACTTTCCAAGTGTATGTCCAATCCCATTGTTGGACATGCACACTGAGGAAACGAGAATTTAAAGAGACACATGTACCCCAATGTTCACTGTTTACAATACTAGGACATGTAAAAACCTGGATGTCCATTGGCAGATGAATGGATAAGGAAGTTGTGGTACATATACACAATGGAATATCACTCAACTATAAAAAGGAAAACATTTGAGTCTGTTCTAATGAAGTGGACAAAACTATAACCTATTATACAGAGTTAAGTAAGTCAGAAAGAGAAACACCAATACAGTATATTAATGCATATATATGGAATTTAGAAAGGTGGTAATGACAATCCTATATGCAAGGCAGCAAAAGAGACACAGATATAAAGAACAGACTTTTGGACTCTGTGGGAGAAGCCGAGGGAGGGATGATTTGAGAGAATAGCATTGAAACATGTATATTACCATATGTAAAACAGATGACCAGGGCAAGTTCAATGCATGAAGCAGAGCACTCAAAGCCAGTGCTCTGGGACAACCAGAAGAATGGGGTGGGATGGAGGTGGATGGGGGGGTTCATGATTGCGGGACACATGTGCACCCATGTTGATTCATGTCAATGTATGGTGAAAACCATCACAATATTGCAAAGTAATTATCCTCCAATTAAAATTAATTAATTAATTTAAAAAATAAAGCTTCCTTAAAAAAACACAAAAGAATATCTTCATGGCTTAGGGAGCATTAAATATTGATTTCTTAGACTGTGCACAGAAAGCAAAGCCCTCTCTCCCAAATTTTTAAATGTTAAATTATATTTCTTTAAAATTAAAAATTTATGTTCATCAAAAAGACACCACTGACAAAATACTGACAAAGGCTTGTACCTTTGTACAAGTTATTTATATATGGTATATAAATAACTCCTACAACTCTGAAATAAAAAGA
Organism: Aepyceros melampus; assembly: GCA_006408695.1. Taxonomy (NCBI): domain Eukaryota; kingdom Metazoa; phylum Chordata; class Mammalia; order Artiodactyla; family Bovidae; genus Aepyceros; species Aepyceros melampus. Next base: position 137,204 of record SJXQ01001230.1, read on the forward strand.
AAACACTTCAATAATGATGGGGGAAGAAGATGATGACTGATAAGCACATGAAAATCTGTTCAATCATTAGTTTTTAGGGAAATATAAATCAAAACCACAATCAGTTAGGTATTTCCCTGGTGGTCCAATGCAGTGGCAGTGAAGACTCCACACTTCCAATGCAGGGATATGGATTCTATCCCTGGTCAGGTTCCTGATATTTCACATGCCTTACAGTGCAAGGGAAAAACAAACAAACAAACCATCACAATGTGTTATTTAAAGATATCTAATATAACTAGAATTAACACAATTATAACAGCAAATATGAGCAAAGATGCAGAGATACTGAAACTTTCACAAACTCCTTTTAAAAGGAGTGTGAATTGGTACAAATACTTTGGAAAACATCCAGCAGTTGCTTATAGAGTTAAATGTAAATCTGTGCTGTGCTATGCTTAGTCACTCAGTTGTGTCCAACTCTTTGCGACCACATGGAATGTAGCTCGCCAGGCTCCTCTGTCCATGGGGATTCTCCAGGAAAGAATACTAGAATGGGTTGCCATGCCCTCCTCCAGGGAATCTTCCCAACATAAAGATTGAACCCAGGTCTCCAACATTGCAGGAGGATTCTTTACCATCTGAGCCACCAGGGAAGCCAAAGAATACTGGAGTGGGTAACCTATCCCTTCTCCAGGGGACTTCCCGACCCAGGAATCAAACTGGGATCTCCGAGATTGCAGGCAGATTCTTTGCCAGCTGAGCTACAAGGAAAGCCCCAAATCTTCACTATGATTCAGCAATTCTATTTCTAGATATTTCCCAAGAGAAACAAATAAACAAAGAAAATCAACCCACAAAATAACTTGAACAAGCGTTCCTAGCAGGCTTTCTTATAATTGCTGAAAAACAAAAAGTCATCCCAAACATTTACTCCCTTAAGAATGAATAAACAATCTGTGGTTTATTAGTGAAATACTACTTACGAATAAAAAGGGAAAAACCACTTATGAATCTCGAACATTTTACTGTGCAAAACAAGACAGACAAATTAGTGTACACACTGTTTGATTTCATTATTATTGAGAAAAATTTGACTACCGATTTTGATTTAGATTAGATAACAGTTTTGTTTCAAAGTTAACTTTGAAGTAAAATGTCCTCCTTCTAGAAAAACATATTGGAATATTTAGATGTATAGAAGGGCTAAATTTGAATATATTCAGCAAAGTTTTAGAGAAGTTAGTGTGCCTGTGAGAGAGAGGGGCAGAGAGAGGGTAATAAATAATAAGGCAAATGGAGAAAAATGTGAACAATTAGAAATTGCATATATACCAAGAAATTCCCATTTTGGCAAATTTTATGTAAGTTAGAAATAATATAAAAAGTTTAAGTTCCAAAAATTAGTATGCTCTACTTTGTATAATCAAAGTGCATACAAAAGTCTCTTACTACCAAAGTATTATTTAATGATCAAGGCAAATTGTCTTACCTCAAATTTTGACTGAGATATTTATATATCATACTATCTTTCTTTTAAAAAAAGAACAGGCTTTTTAAAAATTGTATTTATTTATTTAGGCCATGTCACACCACATGTGGGATCTTAGTTCCCCAACTAGGATCAAACCTGTGTCCCCTGCCACTGAAGTGTCAGTTAATTTCACCATTCAGTCTTAATAGCTAGTAGCATAATGGATACCTAAGATACTAGTGTAAGGCTTCTCCCACGTAAGACCGGTGAAACAGCATTATAATAATTCTTTAAACCACCTTCCTTATGAATTTTGTTAAGATCTGAGACTAACAAATGAGACTAGAGAAGTAAGCCAAAGCTTGGTCACCAATGATCTTATTTATTTACTATGCTGAAGTGTATAGATTTCATGAGGAAAATAGGAAGCTACTTAAAGGTTTTAGGCAGATGTTTTAAGTTCAGATGGAAATTTCATTACATCACTTTCATAAATTTGAGGACTGCAAATTATTGGCGAGGAAAAGAACTAAAAATGTATTGTCACAATATACAAGTAAAAAAAAAGAATGTAGAGTGCAGACAATATGAATACTAACTGTATCTGTAAAATATTTTAAAAGATGGAAGCATAAAGGTTTGTTATGTATTCAGTGTGGTGGTAAAGAAGTGGAAGAAGTAAAGCATTTATTTCATAGGACAGAGAATATAACAGTAACAACAGATTCAAGAAAACGATTAGCTCTACTACAAGTTTCAGACCTCCATATAATGGCCAATTTGAAATGATCAGAAAAGATTTGGAGTTCAAGAAGGTGAGCTGAGCTACAGGTAGTACTAGGAAGTCATCAGCAAATAGATCTATCCTCTTGCTGTGAAATACTGGGCAAATAACTCTTCAGGTATAAAATGTTTCTAGCTTTTATCAATTTCATTGTTAAATGTCAGGTGGTGTCATGATCTTTCATTGTCTGTTATCCAAAATGTTAAAACCACTGCTGCTGCTGCTGCTAAGTCGCTTCAGTCATGTCCGACGCTGTGCGACCCCATAGATGGCAGCTCACCAGGCTCCCTTCTCCCTGGGATTCTCCAGGCAAGAACATTGGAGTTGGTTGCCATTTCCTTCTCCAACGCATGAAAGTGAAAAGTGAAAGTAAAGTCGTTCAGTCGTGTCCAACTCTTCTAGACAACATGGACTGCAGCCTACAAGGCTCCTCCGCCCATGAGATTTTCCAGGCAAGAGTACTGCAGTGGGGTGTCGTTGCCTTCTCAAGATGAATCACTAGAAACTAAATAAACACCAATCACCGTTTCTTTGAAAGAAATTTCTCTTTCTTTTGATATTTTCTTCTAATTCCAACCAATTTTTTTTTCTTGAATGTTAATGCTGGTTGTTATATGAGAAAAATGACTGTAGGCCAATTTTAAAATGGCTGATGCTCTAATTACCAAAATTATGTTACATTTCTTGACAGGCTCCATGTTAACAGAATGTGACATATGAAGTTTTCTCCAAATACAAGATTCCTTTCAAGATTTTCAATAAGACATTTGAACCTGCCCAGAAAAACAGAGGAAGGATAATGTAATTCTAATACATTTGAGATTTTTGATGGTTTTAAAATTTTGAAGCCAAAATATGTGTCAATTCCCAATACAGAAGGGTTCAGCAAAGCTTCTCTGATGAAAATATTAATAAAAGTCAAGATGAAAATTGGGGGAAAAAATCAGTTATTCACTCATCCTACAATCAGAGAATAAACTGTATGAGTATGTATTCATTGTATGTATATATGTATACATGGAGAAGGCAATGGCAACCCATTCCAGTACTTTTGCCTGGAAAATTCCATGGACGGAGTAGCCTGGAAGGCTGCAGTCCATGGGGTCGCTGAGGGTTGGACACAACTGAGCAACTTCACTTTCACTTTTCACTTTCCTTCATTGGAGAAGGAAATGGCAACCCACTCCAGTGTTCTTGCCTGGAGAATCCCAGGGATGGGGGAGCCAGATGGGCTGCCGTCTATGGGGTCACACAGAGTCCAACATAACTGAAGTGACTTAGCAAAATGTATACATATGTGTATATATATTGATAGATAAATATAGATATAGCAGTATGAACACCAGTGGGAATGTGGAAGGAAAGTAATAGGAAGAAAAGTTGCCCAACATTACAGAACTATCTCAACTACTTACTAATAAGATAAAAGTAAGTAAGTAAGTGAAGTCGCTCAGTCATGTTCGACTCTGCAACCCTTTGGACTGTAGCCTACCAGGCTACTCCATCCATGGATTCTCCAGGCAAGAATATTGGAGTGGGTTACCATTAACCTCCAAAGAAGTGGAACATCTTGGACCACTTGGCCATTTAAGTAGATCTTAAATCCGTTTTCTGGATTTGGCTACCGGTTAAAAAACTTTTGATTTTCAGAAGTTTTGGCCTGTCATAATCCATCCATTCTTTCCTTATTTGGTAGAGACATTTTTACCCTATCTCTAACAATTGTAACCCACTCTGCCAATATTAATCACAGAAATATAAGCATATTTATATGTTTATAATAAAGTGATACTTTTTAAAAGTTTATTTCCCAACTTGATACATTTTTTAAAATTCTTTTCATTTAGGAATTAACTCTATCAGTGTTGAAAAAATGTCATGAATGTACGTAATCTGAATACATTGTAAATTTGCTTACAGGACATTATTAAGATGTGTTAAATATAATATGCCCCAAAATAATGTCTAATAGGTGAACTGGACTTCCAGAAGTACAAAGGAGTTCTGAATATTTCCTACTATTCTTGCAAGATGTAAAACTATGGCCTTAGTGGATTACTTAAAGAAAATAAAATGTTCCTTTATTAAATTTAACTGATAATTATCCAAAACATCACTTTTCCAAGGAAAGCAATCTGAGATTTCCTCACTGACATTTAAATAATGCCTTACCACAAAACTAGAGTTGAGAAAATAATAAATTATGCCATATGTTCTTATCTAGTTTGTGCCCCCAAAGGCCTAGGGAATGGGCTCGGTTTTCTAAAGCTAAACAAATTAAATAAGTGTTTTGCACTTGTAACGCTGTTACCTTTTAGCAAAAAAAAATGAATTACTGCCAGGGGAGCCACAGAATTAAGAGACCCTGTAAACAAAAGAACAGAAGGCTGTCTGCATCTTCACACTAAATTAACGAACACCAGACAAGTTACAACAGATTATTCAGTTTATCACAACAGACAGCTATGTCACTGCAGTTTATCTGCATGGACTGTATATAAAAATATTTATAAATGTAACCTTATTTTAATATTACTGAGGAAACACCAAACACCAAAAAAGTCAGTTTCTTGAGAAATTAAATGCATTTTTAAAAGCACAATGTAAAAATCTTGAATATTCCTTTCTAAACCTATTTCAGATTCTGCATCTGCCTACAAACACAAATACTGATGTTACTTCTCCCTGTAATCATCTGACTATACACCAGCACATGTACATGAGCCTTGGCTATTTTATGCTGCACACTTTGGGAGAATTATAATTTTGTTTCCCTCAAGTTCTACCAGTTTCATTCTGTTTTTACTTTTTTCACAAACAGAATTAGTCAAGTTTTCTAATTTTATACCATGAAAAAATCCATCATTAGGAGGATGGACTTTTATTTTTCCTGATTACTTGCTAATCTTCTTTTTTATCTTACTACTTCTGATGAATCTGTGTAATACAGATTATATTAACAATTCTTAGGGTAGTTACACCAGGAAATTTGGAAAATTCAGCAGTGGCCACAAGACTGGAAAATGTCACTTTTCATTACCCAAAGAAAAGGCAATGCCAAAGAATGCTCAAACCACCGCACAATTGCACTCATCGCACGCTCTAGTAAAGTAATGCTCAAAATTCTCTAAGCCAAGCTTCAACAATACATGAACCGTGAACTTCCAGTTGTTCAAGCTGGTTTTAGAAAAGGCAGAGGAACCAGAGATCAAATTGCCAACATCTGCTGGATCATGGAAAAAGCAAGAGAGTTCCAGGAAAACATTTATTTCTACTTTATTGACTATGCCAAAGCCTTTGACTGTGTGAATCACAATAAACTGTGGAATATTATTCAAGAGATGGGAATACCAGACCACCTGACCTGCCTCTTGAGAAACCTGTATGCAGGTCAGGAAGCAACAGTTAGAACTGGACATGAGACAACAGATTGGTTCCAAATAGGAAAAGGAGTACGTCAAGGCTGTATGTCATCACCCGGCTTATTTAACTTATATGCAGAGTACACCATGAGAAATGCTGGGCTGGAAGAAGCACAAGCTGGAATCAAGATGCAAGGAGAAATATCAATAAACTCAGATATGCAGATGATATCACCCTTATGGCAGAAAGTGGAGAGAAACTAAAAAGCCTCTTGATGCAAGTGAAAGAGGAGAGTGAAAAAGTTGGCTTAAAGCTCAACATTCAGAAAACGAAGATCATGGCATCTGGTCCCATCACTTCATGGGAAATAGATGGGGAAACAGTGGAAACAGTGTCAAACTATTTTTTTGGGCTCCAGAATCACTGCAGATGGTGATTACAACCATGAAATTAAAAGACGCTTACTCCTTAGAAGAAAAGTTATGACCAACTTAGCATATTGGAAAACAGAGGCATTACTTTGCCAGCAAAGTTCCATCTAGTCAAGGCTATGGTTTTTCCAGTGGTCACATATGGATGTGAGAGTTGGACTGTGAAGAAAGCTGAGCACTGAAGAATTGATGCTTCTGAACTGTGGTATTGGAGAAACCTCTTGAGAATTCCTTGGACTGCAAGGAGGTCCAACCAGTCCATCCTAAAGGAGATCGGTCCTGAATGTTCATTGGAAGGACTGATGCTAAAGCTGAAACTCCAATACTTTGGCCACTTCATGCAAAGAGTTGACTCATTGGAAAAGACTCTGATGCTGGGAGGGATTGGAGGCAGGAGGAGAAGGTGATGACAGAGAATGAGATGGCTGCATGGCATCACCGACTCGATGGACACAAGTTTGAGTGAATTCCAGGAGTTTGTGATGGACAGGGAGGCCTGGCGTGCTGTGATTCATGGGGTGGCAAAGAGTCAGACACAACTAAGAGATTGAACTGAAATGAGCTGAACTGAGGAGAGTTACAGTCACCAAATCAGGACCAGTATTCTATTGACTCAATTATGTTTCTCTCCTATTTGACTCACATATTGTCAAGAAGTGGAATTTATTTCTGGCCATTCATCACAAGTCATTTAGGGGAACCAATTCCCTCTTTTACTAACCATGAACCTCAAACGAAGTTTATTTCCAGAGCTAATGGCATTAACGAAAGTGAAAGAGGAAGTGAAAAAGTTGGCTTAAAACTCAACATTCAGAAAACTAAGATCATGGCATCTGATCCTATCACTTCATGGGAAACAGATGGGTAAACAGTGGAAACAGTGGCAGAAGTTACTTTCTTGGGCTTCAAAATCACTGTAGATGGTGATTGCAACCATGAAATTAAAAGACACTTGCTCCTTGGAAGAAAAGTTATGACCCACCTAGACAGCATATCAAAAAGCAGAGACATTACTTTCCCAACAAAGGTCCGTCTAGTCAAAGCTATGGTTTTTCCAGTAGTCATGTATGGATTAGAGAATTGGACTATAAAGAAAGCTGAGCGCCAAATAATTGATGCTTTTGAACTGTGGTGTTGGAGAAGATTCTTGAATGTCCCTTGGGCAGCAAGGAGATCCAAACAGTCCATCCTAAAGGAAATCAGTACTCAATATTCATTGGAAGGACTGATGCTGAAGCTGAAGCTCCAATACTTTGGCCCCCTGATACAAAGAACTGAGTCATTGGAAAAGACCCTTATGCTGGGAAAGATTGAAGGCAGGAGGAGAAGGGGACGACAGAGGATGAGATGGTTGGATGGCATCACCTGCTAGATGGACATGAATTTGAGTAAACCCCAAAAGCTGATGACGGACAAGGAGGCCTGGCGTGCTGCAGTCCATGGGGTCACAAAGAGTCAGACACAACTAAGTGACTGAACTGAGCTGAGTGGCACTAAAGTGAATTTAAATCTTTTTTTTTCCAGGCGGGTCACTTAACTCTTTTAAACATTTATAATTTTTACCCAAATTACTTCATAGCCCAAAGAATATATCTCAAGAAAGAAACAGAAATCTCCACTTTAAAGGTAACTAATAATTTGCTTTTGGATCCTTAACAGTTCTATGATTTCATTTAAGTCTCATTTTAAAATCACTCAACAATGAAGTCACATTCAACAAAAAGTTCAAATCCATGTTAACAGGGTCAAATAAAAAATGAGGACACTCCCAATCAGGACTTTTTAATGATGAGCTACTCAGTAAATGTCAGTCAATTCAATTCATTCAACAAATTAGAAAGCAGATATTACACCAAGCCTGTGGGCTAACTGTTTCGTACATTGATCTACTATTTTCAGTGCTCCCCTCTTAGTGGTATGGTACTGTATACAGCAATAAACAACATCCCAAAAGGAAGGAAAGACTCTCATTTGCTCATGAAATAGAGACAGAGAGGAGGGAGAGGAGGGCATGGCAACCTACTCCAGTATTTTTGCCTAGAGAATGGCCATGGACAGAGAAGTCTGGTGGGCTACAGTTCATGGGGTTGCAAAGAGCTGGATGTGACTGAGCAGCTAAGCACAGCACAGCACAAAGAGGAAGGAAATAAGAACAAGAATCCAAATTCTCTCACCACTCCATAAATTCTTAAAATGTTCTCTTCCTCTTAAAAACAACATCACCACAATATTCAGGCTAGAAACCTAAGTGTGGAAGGATTGCAAAATAATTTCTTGGACACAAGTACCAGTATCTGTGCATTTCTCTTTCCTTTGTCAGAACAGCTCAGTGGATTATGATAGCACACCTGTGCTATAAATGGGCTCCAGGTGTGATGAGATTTTTGTCCTCATTCTTTGCCCTACCTGGCTATGGCCTGGTATAGGATGCTCACAATTAGTTGCCTCTACAGATATCATAAATTTTTATGAATCCATGACTTGTAAAAGGTGTGGAAGTACTGTTATATCCAACTGTATCCATCTTCCTGGGCCAGTGAAAACAAACTGATTCTGTTCGATCTTGTATTCTTCAAAATTACTTTCTAATGGCATAAGCTTCACTCTCAGTGTCTTTGGGGGCTTTATTTAGTAATTCTAAAGCTAAGAGTGAACTCTTCTGTCATCTGCTTTTATAAGGCAATGATTGTTGCTTACTGAATGGGGAAAGGTCTTGAAAAAACTACTTCAACCAAGTACACGTTAGTCAGCGTATCACAATAATCTTCCTTTCTTTAGGCAGTGTCTTCATCAAGAATCAAACATGGTTAAAAATGAAGTGAAATTTTGCAAATTGGGTTCAGCAGAAAATAAAAGAGGTGTGGCTCTCTATCATCCACAAATATTAGAATCAGACAGAATAAATAAGACTTATGGGGAAAAACACCTACCTACCCAAGGACAAGAGGAGTAATTGAGCATTTTGTGAGACTAGAACCAAGTTCAGTCTCGCTGTCTCTCTATACCACTTGATCTTCTTCCTAGATTTCAAATTCATTCTTCCTTCACTTTCCTTTTGTGCAAAAGATTATTTTCCTAATTAGTTTACTCTTGCATACTTCAAAAAGACAATTTTACACCTCTTCTCTCCTGATATTTCTAACAACCCTTTCACACATATCAGTCTCAGATAAAAATGTCCTCATACCCACTAAAAAGAAATAATCAGAAAAGCATTTATACATTCCCCTTGCTATCATGTCAACCAAATGGCCTGTGTCTGTCCCTATACACTGACTTAACTCTTCTAATAATGAATTAATTGTTCCCTGTCTATGGTCAGCCACTTTATTGGTAGAGTAGATCACTTCCTCCTCTTACCTGAGCAAGAACATCAGTCCTGTAATTATCCCCTTCTTCTGTGTCATTTTTCCACTTCACCAGATCATTCCATAGTCATCCATACATTCAAATTACACTCTGAATTATCTATCTCCATTTCGAAAAAAAAAAAAAAAAAGCCTTAATCTAAAATCCCCTTATACATTGTATCCTGTTTTTCCATTCCTTTTTCAAAACTTGTTGTGACATTTGTCTTTATTTATTTCTTATGTTCTCTTCAACTGAACTCATGTGACTTTTTGTCCTCCTTAATCCAATAAAACTTCCCTAGTTAATCTTCTGAACTCTAGACACATATTTTAACATCTATTCAATATACTGACTTTCACATCTAATAGGCATCCTGTATTTAACACACCCAAAACAAGACACTTAATTATGCTGCCACTTTAACCCCAAACTAGCATGCTTCTCCCCAAGTGTCAGCTTTTCCATAAACAACACCACATTCATCTAGTGGATTCACCAGTGGATGCATCTGATAAACCCACTCTTATCTAACACCTCACATACAGGCTTCCCTGGTAGCTCAGCAGGTAAAGAATCTGCCTGTAATGCAGAAACCCTGGTTCAATTTTTGGGTCAGGAAGATCCCCTGGAGAAGGGATAGGCTAGCCACTCCAATATTCATGGGCTTCCCTGGTGGCTCAGATGGTAAAGAATCTGTCTGCAAATGTGGGAGACCTAGGTTCAATCCCTGGGTTGGGAAGATCCCCTGGAGGAGGGCATAGCAATCCACTCCAGTATTCTTGCCTGGAGAATCTCTCAGGACAGATGAGCCTGGAAGCTCTAGTCCATGAGGTCACAGAGAGTCAGACATGACTGAGTGACTAAGCACACACATCCAAACCAACAGCAAATCCTCTCAGCTCTACTTTCAAAATATATCTTGAATCTGGGGCTTCCTTGGTGGCTCAGTGGTAAAGAATCTGCTTGCCAATGCAGGAGACACAGGTCTGATCCTTGGTTTGGGAAGATCCCACATGCTGCAAGGTAACTAAGCCTGCAGGTCACAACTACTGAGCATGTACTCTAGAACCCTGGAGCTGCAACTAATGAAGGCCCCATGCCCTGGAGCCCATGCCCCACAACAAGAGAAGCCACTGCAATAGAAGCCCATACAATGCAACCAGAGAACAGCCGTTACTCGCTGCCAACTAGAGATGAGCCTGCACAGCAATGAAGACCCAGCACAGTCAATAAATACATACATAACCGACTTTCACTTTCACTTGCTATCTGTCATTTTGCCCTGCTTTATTTTTCTCCTTAACACTAAATTCATAACTATTATATATATATATGTGTGTGTGTGTGTATATACACACACATCTTGAATCTAAGCATCAGCACACCTGCCACTACTACCTTACTCCTTGACTGGTACAACACTTTAATTTGTTTCTCAGTCTCCACACTTTGTCACCCATAATGTCATTCTGACTAAATATATATATATATATATATATATATAGAGAGAGAGAGAGAAGAGAGAGATCTATATAGATAGATAGATAGATAGATAGATATCACTCTCTTTCTTAAAACTCTTTAAAAGGTTTAACAATACCATTTGAAAAAGTCCTTACTTTTCTGTCCTTACTTTGGGCCTCCAATTCCAAAGAATTTGGCTTGTAACTGTATTTCCAGTCATATCTCCTATCATCACCTACCTCACTCACTGTACTCTAGTTAAACTGATCTCTTGCTTTTGAGCTTTTATGCTTGCTGTTTTCTTCGCCTGGATCATTATTCTCCAAGTGATCCATATAATTTTTTCCTCACATTATACAGGTCTCTTTTCAAATGTAATCAACTCCAATAGTTAGTCTCTTACGCCTCTATTTAAAATAATACTTCTGTCTGCTATATATCGGATTTCCCTGGTGGCTCAGCTGGTAAAGAACCTGCTTGTACTGTGGGAGACCTGGGTTGGATCCCTGGATTAGGAAGATCCCCTGGGGAAGGGAATAGCTAACCCCTCCAGTATTCTGGCCTGGAGAATCCTCATGGACAGAGAAGCCTGACAAGCTATAGTCCATGGGGTTACAAAGAGCTGGACAGGACTGAGCGACTTTCACTTTCACTTGCTATCTGTCATTTTGCCCTACTTTATTTTTCTCCTTAACACTAACTTCATAACTATTATTTATGTAATTATTTTAATAATCTACACAGCCCCATAAGTATAAGCATTAAAATATGATTTATTAACTGAAGCATTCCTCTCACCTGCTGCTGCTACTGCTGCTAAGTCACTTCAGTCGTGTCCAGCTCTATGCAACCCCATAGACTGCACTATGCAGCCCACCAGGCTCCGCCTTCCCTGGGATTCTCCAGGCAAGAGCACTGGAGTGGGTTGCCATTTCCTTCTCCAATGCATGAAAGTGAAAAGTGAAAGTGAAGTCGCTCAGTCGTGTCCAACTCTTAGCGACCCCATAGACTGCAGCATACCAGGCTCCTCTGTCCATGAGATTTTCCAGGCAGGAGTACTGGAGTAGGGTGCCATCTCTCACCTATGAGATATAGTGGATAATCATTACCCATTGAAAAGTTTACAGCAAATAGCACATGTAGTATCACCCAGATCAAATGGTGAACACAGTTTCATGCAGTCTCTGTGTTTTATCTCCATGTCCCCAGTCTGTATTTCTAGGGCAAAGAAATGCTTGGACAAATTTACCCTGGACCCATCAGTTACACATCCCATTAGCCATGGTGAAAGGGTGGCAGTCAATACAGGTACCACTGTTCACAGTTACAGCTATGGGAGAACTTAAGAAAAAGGGATATGAACAGGCAGGAAAATTAAGTAACTTGTCTTCAATTTCATCTATTCAACAAATATTTATTGAGTACTGAAAGTGTGCCAAGAATTCTAGAAGGTAAGATACAATAGGAACTTGGCAAACAAGAACCTTTCTGTTATAAATCTTTCACTTAGTGAATGGAATTCCAAGTATATATGACATTCTTGCCTTTGGCCCATGAAAAAAACAATCAGAGTAAATAAAATTGAGTTATTTTGTTGTATTGCATGCTACAATTATTTAAATGTATTAATTAAAATATAAATCCTTAGAAATCATTGTGAGGTGAATATTGAATCATTTTCACACTGACTTTGATTATAATTTCATAGATAAATTCTTATTAATTTTTTTTCCTACATATTACTTATTTGGAATTTATAAATATGAATATTTATTTCAAAAAGAATACATCTTTTTAAATATGCCAGTATACATGCACTTGACTCATTCTCGTAACCACTACCACAATATAACCACTACTACATTTATTCACTGTTCAGTCTTCAGCACATTGCTCAGCCTCTCAACTTTATTTTGTTATCTACAAAATTAACAGACTGGTTTAGATGTTCAGAAAGCCTTTTGGGAGCTTTACATATTTTCAGTTCAAAAAGAAGATCGATGGAGACAGATTTCTGTATTCTAGAAAGATGTATCATTGGTGCACCATGGTGCACCATTCTCCTTTTATGAGAAGGTCTCATTGACTCTAAATGCTTGTATGGTTAAGACTGCTGTTTAGAGGAAATACAGTCAGGGACAGCAAAATGGATAAACACAGAGAAATGTTTTCTAAATAGTTCAATTATGACCAATTAAAATTTTGAGCATTCTAGAAATGAAAGTGTCAAAATTCCTCTAAATCTGAAGACTTAAACTGATTTCCCATGGGTTAACTACTTCCCTCACATGTGATATTCATGTTTTGTTTTGGTCAGCTCAGTTTGTTGACCTTGAATTTGAATGCTTTAGGACTTACACTCTAGTTCACTGAAGGCCATAATTTCCCATTATTCTACACTGGTTGTACACAAATTTGAGCATAAATTATAATCACCTGTAGAGCTTGTTAAAACACATATTGATGGTCTCATCCCAAGTCTCTGAACTGCATCTTCAGTGGGGCCATCTAATATGCATTATTTAAAATGTCCCTTGTGTTGCTAATGCCACTGGTCTCAGGTCTGCATTTTGACAACTATTGTCCTGTACTACTTCTGCACTTTATATTATTGGCCAAGCCTCTAAATACATCTAAATTCATGACTCACTACCAAAAACAATTTACTCTAATTCTAAGACATTTTTTTAACTCTTAATGAGTAGACATCAAAAAGAATTGAACTGAGCTTGTCAATCCCCATCTGGCCTTGGATGTGATTAACATACATGGTGTTCTTTAAAGCTGTTTGACCAGACAACAAATTATTAGAAAGAGTAACTCAGAAAACAATCCCTTTTATATGTGCAGGAAAAATAAAATATCTAGTAATAATTTTAACTAAGGAGGTTAAAGACTTGTACCTGTTACAAGATGCTAATGAAAGAAATTGAAGATGATACAAACAAATGGGAAGATATACTATATTCATGAGTTGGAGGGGTTAATATTGTTAAAATGACCATACTACCCAAGGCAATCTACAAATTTCATGCAATCTTGGTCAAAATACCAGTAGTGTTTTTCATAGCACTAGAATAATTCTAAAATTTGTATGGAAATGCAAAAGACCCTGAATAGCAAAACAATCTTGAGAGAAAAACAAAGCTAGAGGCATCACATTCCCTGCTTGCAAACTATACTATAAACCTACTGTAATCAAAACAATATGGTACTGGCACAAAAAAGACACATAGATCAACTGAATAGAATAGAGAGTGCAGAAATAACCCCATATTACATGGGCAATTAACCTATGACAAAGGAGGCAAAGATACACAATAAGGGAAAGACAATCTCTTTAGCAAATGATGCTGGGAAAACTTTTGCCAGCAACAGGCAAAAGAATAAAACTGGCCTGCATGCTAAGTCACTTCAGTCGTGTCTGACTCTTTGTGACCCTAAGGACTGCAGCCTGCCAGGCTCCTCTATCCACTGGATTCTCCTGACAAGAGTACTGGAGTAGGTTACTGTTCCCTCCTCCAGGGCATCTTCCTGACCCAGGGACTGAACCCACATCTCCTGCACTGGCAGGGAGGTTCTTTACCACTAGTGCCACCTGGGAAGCCCAAAACGAAACTACTTCCTCATATTATGTACAAAAACAGATTCAAAATGGATTAAAAACTTAAATGTAACACTTGAAACCATAAAACTTCTAGAAGAAAACATAACTAATACAATCTTTGACATTGGTCTCAGCAATATTCTTTTGGATATGTCTTCTCAGGCAAGGGAAACAAAGCAAAATAAATAAATGGAACTATATCAAACAAAATGCTTTTGCACAGTGAAGAAAACTATCAGCAAAATGAAAAAAAAAAAAAAAAACCACCTACTGAATGGAAGAATATATGTCGGCAGGGAGAATTGGATGAAGGCAGTCAAAAGATACAAACTTCCAGCTACAAGATAGGTAAGTCCTAAGGATACAATGTACATGATTAACAAAATTAACATTGTTATATGTTATATATGACAGTTGTTCAGAGAGTAAATCCTAACAGTGCTCATCACAAGGAGAAAATACTTTTTTCCAATTTTTTTAATGTTGTGTCTATATAAAATGATGGATATTCACCACACTTATTCTGGTAATCATTTAATGATGCTATACAAATCAAGCCATTATGCTGTACACCTTTCATTTATACAATAGTGTATGTCAATTATATTTCAATAAAGCTAAAAAAACTAGATAAAAATCTTTTGAAACATTGTTTGATCTGGACTGTTATGTTACTGTCTTATTAGGACCACATAACTAAACTATACACCTAGTCAGGTATGAGGATTCTCCTAAAAGGAACAGATATTCTCAGGTTCTTAGAGAAATACTATATATTGGATTACAAAAATCTGTAGTTATCACATTTATCTTTAGACCTTGATAATGAGTTCATCTTAAGTACTGAGAGCATCAGTTCAGTTTAGTTCATTTCAGTTCGGTCGCTCAGTCATGTCCAACTCTTTGCGACCCCATGAATCGCAGCATGCCAGGCCTCCCTGTCCATCACCAACTCCCGGAGTTCACTCAGACTCACGTCCATCGAGTCAGTGATGCCATCTAGCCATCTCATTCTCTGTCATCCCCTTCTAAAAGCAGAGACTTGACTTTGCCAACTAAGGTCCGTCTAGTCAAGGCTATGGTTTTTCCTGTGGTCATGTATGGATGTGAGAGTTGGACTGTGAAGAAAGCTGAGCACCGAAGAATTGATGCTTTTGAACTATGGTGTTGGAGAAGACTCTTGAGAGTCCCTTAGACTGCAAGGAGATCCAACCAGTCCATTCTGAAGGAGATCAGCCCTGGGATTTCTTTGGAAGGAATGATGCTAAAGCTGAAACTCCAGTAGTTTGGCCACCTCATGAGAAGAGTTGACTTATTGGAAAAGACTGATTCTGGGAGGATTGGGGGCATAGGTAGTATCAATCTTCTATGTTATTTCTCACTATAATTAAATACATATATAAAACTATATACATATTATATATATAAGTGTGTATGTATATGCATATCAATGTAGTGGAGATATATATATATAGATATAGATATAGATATAGTGTGTGTGTGGGGGGTGTATATATATATATCCATATATATTCATCTACCTATCCACCAGAGTGATTCCCACAGTAGATATATTATTTTTCATTCCTCTCCCTTATCCTCCTTAACTTGCCTAAAAAATCAGTACCTTTTCCTCTTTTTCCAAAACCTACCCATTCTGCAAACTCTAAAATACATTATTTCCTTACTGGACTCTGGGGGAATCTTACTGCAGTTGTGACACAGAGCTGTACCATAGATATGACAGGAAAGAATAACTACTATAAAGATGTACTATTTGTCTGGATTGTAACAGCATTTCAGAAGAGAAAAATTATTATATTTGACAGATAAAGCAAACTACATTGCCAGAGAATTAATTACTGTGGCCATGAAACCTATAACTTTTTTGTTTATGTTCTCCATATAAAATGTGTTTGTTTCTTCAGAGAAATTGATATGTAAAAATGTCAAAACAATATGAAGCATCCAAATTTTATGCTAATCACAATAAATATTGATAAAAATCTAAATTCCATATAGGTTAAATGGATCTTTGCTTCAGAAGTTTAAGTCTTTTATAGTGCAACATGTAATTGGTTTATTGCTAAATCATTAGAAATAATCAGCATCACATTACAGGGATTTAAATTTTTAAGATCTTTACCTAAAGAAACGAACAAATTGCATTTGTATTTCTTTACTTAATAAATAATTTGGCTGATTTTGTTTGATGGCTTTATTTTGTTATATCCATCATGGCCCTCAGTCTTAAGGCATAGACTCAGGGACCAAGCTGAGAGCTTGTGCCCTGTGATGTAAAAGGAAGGGAACATCACTGTAGTCCCTGCCTTCAGCTCTCGAAAAGCAGGAAGTGGAGTGACTTGTGAAGACATGTAATCCTCAAGGAAGCTTTGCCCTTTCTGTTGCCTTTGCCTAAAGCATATTCACCTTGCCTCTCTTTCTTTGCCTGATTAACATCTATACATTCTTTTCTCCGTCAGTTTAGGCATCATAGCCCCTTATTAAGTTTACTCTCCTTTCATAGTGCCACTAGCTCAGTTCAGTCGCTCAGTCGTGTCCAACTCTTTGCGACCCCATGAATCGCAGCACGCCAGGACTCCCTGTCCATCACCAACTCCCGGAGGTCACTCAGACTCACGTCCATTGAGTCCATGATGCCATCCAGCCGTCTCATGCTTGGTCGTCCCCTTCTCCTCCTGCCCCCAATCCCTCCCAGCATCAGGGTCTTTTCCAATGACACAACTCTTCGCATGAGGTGGCCAAAGTACTGGAGCTTCAGTTTTAGCATCATTCCTTCCAAAGAAATCCCAGTGCCACTAAGCTCCCCTTTATTGCACTTATCTCAGCTGCATATTATATATTCATTATTATGTTATTTAATGAATGCCTCTCTCACCCCAAAGAGTGAGCTTCCTATAGGCAGTAGTGTGTTTTTACCCAGAAACTGTGTGTAACAACATGCCTGACATCCAGTAGGTACAAAATCTATATGTGTATATCTTATACATGCACATACATATGTTAAGTGAACAAATGTATGAAAATATCTTTCTTCTTGGCCTACCACTTGAATTGAAATTTCCAAAGTTATAATCATTGATTATTATATAAATAAGAATTTTGCCCAATTGTTCCCAGATAAAGTGAGAAATATTACCTAGAAGGTTTTTTTCCTTTTTATATAGGCAACTTATTAGGTCCTATAGATATGGCTAGCTCATTAGATTAAATTTTAATTGAATGACAGGTGAAAGAGTAGGACTGTGCCTTTTAAAGCATATTGAAATGTGGCCTGAGTTGAGAGCTCTCGCAGCAAGCATGAGTAGTGAAGGAGAACACTGACCATCTAATCTGGTGGAGAGAACTCTGAAATGATGGAAGGGCTCCCTGCCTTAGAGGACATTTTAGATGTTGATTCAACAAGATATTTGCTCTTGTTGCTAGGAGGATGCTAAGTATTAAAGACTAATATAATAACTTAAAAAGGAAAATGAATATGATAAGACTTTTGATCCCCATTTTAAAATTCTTAGCAATTCATATTATTTGATTAGAATTCTCCACAATTTTTAGTTCCATTAAATAGCCACTCATCCAGAGACAGAGGAAACTGGAAGTTCAAGATTTCTTTTTACAGGCAATAGAATAGCCAGTCTTGAGAAGTTTTGGAAAGATTGCCAAATCTCACCTTGTGGTCTGCATAAGAATTGATGTTGTTTTCTTTTGGTTAGTTTTCTAATACTGAAACAGTAAGCAGTGATTTAAATTTCATAGTGATAGGTCTTTGGTGGATCAGATTATCAAGAGCTCTATTACAGGGCTTCCCAGGTGGCAAAGAATCTGCCTGCCAATACAGGAGACATGGGTTCGATTCCTCGGTCATGAAGATTCCCTGGAAATGGCAACGAGTTGGACATGACTGAACACACACACACACAAGTTTATTATAATTTTTACAGGTCTATATTTTTTAAAAAATTTATTATAAAATCTGTTTTTCATATGTGCTAAGTCACTTCAATCATGTCCAACTCTTTGTAACCCCACAGACTATAGCCGACGAGGCTTCTCTGTCCATGGGATTTTCCCAGAAAGAAATTAGAGTGGGTTGCCCTTTGCTCCTCCATGGGATCAAACCTGTGTCTCCTGCATCTCCAGCACCATTAGGTAGGTGCTTTATCACTGTGCAACCTGGGAAGCCCAAATCTATTTTTAAACCAAATACCCATAATTATTTTCCTATTTAATGAGTTTAATGATGTTTCAAAAAAAAAAGTTACAGAAAAACTGGACTATATTCCTTGATATATTTAGAATATAACATACTTTATTTTCTTATGTTTTAGCACTCAAAAATTTTAAAAAAATGAAGTGAAACAACCCAACATTCTCTGTGTTTACATAACTGTATGTATGATTGCTGTGGCAAGCTAACCAGGGATGAGAAGATGATCCTAGAAATTAATACAGTTACTTAAGAAAAGCAACAAATTACAATTTCAACTTCAATGATGATAATGAACATGAGTTCAATTATATGTGGGTTTAATTTGCTTAAAAGTTTGCTTCTGTTAATTCAATTTCGCTATTTTTAAAAATCTTGCTCAAAAGAGTAACTTAAATCAGATAGACTTTCAAAGAAATTCAGGCGTGACTCTCAAATCTATTTGAAAATATTTTAATATCAAGGCATCATTAACAGCTGCAGCTTCCACAGCTTTGCATATCCTATGGCTATGTAAAAACTTTAATTGTCTCTTGAAAAGTCAATAATGCTGAGCAGCATGCCCAGCGGCAGTGCTCTCTCTCTTGCTGCCTCCAAGTCTCACATTGTGAGCCACCAAAGCAATGCTACGCGTGTGCACTCCTTGCAAAATCAGACTGGAGCTTGTTTTAAAGCCTGACACATCTATAGATGAAACTACAATCATAACCTGACAAAATTATACAATCCCTGGAGGCATGGAAGATGCTGTTGCATGCAAAGTACTGGGAATGACTGGAATTGTCGTGGAAATTTTACCTTTGTGTATATATTAACAGCATAAACATAGTGATTAAAGAACCTCTCTTTCATGAAGTTAATAAACATCAAGTATTTCTATTGAGTTTGACAATTGTAAATTTACTGGCATACTTCTGTAAACTTTCAGATATCACCACTTGGATAAATGTATCCTGATAAGGTAATCCCCTAAAACCTCCAAACTCATCCAGTTTAAAGCTAGTCTTAACTTGAAGACTGGGAAGAAATCTGAGAGTAGGATCGATTTTTCAGATATTGATGGGAGACGTGGGAGGTTAGCTGAGAAGCCCTCAGCAGCCTGATTAGAACTTGCTTTGTAACATTTCTTTCCTCATGATACATCCTTGGTGTCCTCTGTGGAGAACTTCTATCTTAATGCTATTATGTAAATAAATGTATGTGTTAATGCTTGTACTTCAATGTATACGTAATCAGTAGTAACATACACATATATATTTTAAAATAATACAATCCTCCATAAAAATCATCCCTAGATAAGCAGAAACAAGAAGAAAAATTTTCCTATTCATTAATAAGAGCAAATATAAAAAATATTAGTCAAAACTTTAATAAAATAGACATGCTTTCTTTTGATTGCAAAAGTAAACATTAAAACTATTTGAAAATACTAAAACACAAAGAAGAAAATAACTATCCTTAATAATGTCACCCTCAAAGACAAATGCTAAGAAAATGTTTGTGTATAGGCTTCCAGGATTCAACATCTTGTACATATATAAGTGAAGTTCTACGAAAACACAGTTGTTTAAAGTTCTTAGATTTGTTCTATTATATTCATAATGTTATGATTATTTCCCTCATGCCATTAAATATTCTAAGTGTAAGTCTGAATGATTGTTCATTGTATTTTGTTAGGAGTATTTGTTTAACAAATTCCATATTGCTTCATATTTAACCTTTGTTGTTGTTCAGTCGCTCAGTCATTTCCAGCTCTCTGCCACCCCATGGACTGCAGCACGCCAGACTTCCAGGTCCTTCACTCTCTTCTGAAGCTTGTGCAACTCATATTTGTCGGGGGCCAGCGTGAGGAATCCCACCCGTGACAGGGTCACGTGGCAAACTCAGATGGCAGGGCAATTTGAGTCATTGGATTTCTCCCTGGTTTTTCCTGAACATGTGCCCCCCAAAATAAGAATTTGTCTGTTTTCCCATTATTTTCTGATTTTCTCTGGAAAAAGTTAATTCTGAGCTTTGGTTTCCTGCATTTGAAAGTGTTTCAGCCCAACCCCGCTTTGATAACACTCTAGCCTGCCTAAACAGGGTCCCCTGACTTTTTGCAAGCTTGTGAATTGCTCACAACCTCCCAACTGTGAGAGGCACAAAAGCCTTAAAGTATCTTAAAGTTTCAGAGCCTTTTCAAATTCATATTGGTGACAGGATTTCACAGTTGACTCAATGACTACTGCCAGACCTCCTTATTTTTCATCTATCAAGCGCCCGGGAAGATGTAATCAATGTAAATGGGATATGGAAAAGGATATATAGTAGTTTTGCCTTTTATTACAAACTGCTGTATTTTTATTTAAGTGTTTTCTGAGAGTGGCATTCAGACTTTGGAAAGATTAACACAAGTGAGTCTTCTGGTTAACAAAACTTCATCAGAAGAGAGCCATAGAAATGTTAATAGGCCTCTTGGCCAGAAGATAATGTAAACCACCTGGGACTTTTGTAACAGGAGAGGATGCAAAAAAGAAAGCCTTGTCTCAATGAGGGTCAGGACTGCTACCTCTGCGTAACTCTGCATATTCTATTATGTATAACTTGGGGTATATAAGCTGATTTTAAAAAATAAATTCCCCTTTCCCCCCCCCTTCCTTTTTCCCTTTTCCTTTTTTCCCTTCTCCCCTTCCCTCTCGGAGAGTCTTGCACTGATGCTGGGCTTCCCCCATGTCTCCTATTTTCTCTAATTTCTGGCTAAATTCCCATCTGGGGCGCGGAGGCTCGCCATGTCTACTTACCTGTCCCAGCTGCTAAGATCCGTAAGAGAGAGAGCCCAGGGCGGGACACTCTCTGATATTCAAATGGATGCCGGTGGCCTAACGTAGATGGTGCAAACCTCTTGTCTCGAGGTTTTATTGGCTTTCCATGTAAACCAAGTTATTCAGCCTTCTTTACTCCATCTCAAAATTTCCTACTATACTATTTCTTCCTAATCTATTATTATATTTCTAAATAAATAAGTTTTCCTCGCCGACGCCATCCCCCCTTCAAATCACCCTGATCCACCAGGGCTGGACCCTGGCATCTTGGGGTTCTGGACAGTCAACATCCACCTAAGAAGGTGCACCGGTTGTACACTCAGAAAACTGAATGGCAGGGATGGGGGAGGGGTATGTTGCAGCGACCACACTCACCAACCTCATCCCTGAGCTGCTCGGATGTGAGAAGGGCACAAAACGCAGACCCAATGGAGTCTGTGCCTCTGAGGACTACCGGACTGCCTGAACCTGAGTGGCTTAGACCTGGGCAGTGCATGCAGCCCAGGGCCAGCCTAGGACAGTTCCCGGCAGAGCAGCCAGGAAGGGCACACGCGCCATGATCGGGGGCAGGCCCAGTGTAGCTGATACACTGTGAGCACGTGCCAGTGTTATTTGTTTGCAGTGTCCCTCCCTCCCCACAGCGCGACTGAACAAGTGAGCCTAAAAAAGTGCCCACCACCGCCCCCCTCGAGTCAGGGGTGGAAATCAGACACTGAAGAGACCAGCAAACAGAAGAAGCTAAAACAGAGGTTACCGCCTTGGAAGTGACAGGTGCAATTGCCAGCCTAGGTTTGATGCAGGTTACAGGATGCTTGGGGCTGGTGCACTGGGATGAACCAGAGAGATGGTGTGGGAAGGGAGGTGGGAGGGTGGTTCAGGGTGGGAACACGTGTATACCTGTGGTGGATATATGTTGATGTATGGCAAAACCAATGCAATATTGTAAAGTAATTAGCCTCCAATTAAAATAAATAAATTTGTATTAAAAAAAAAAAAAGCCTGTCATTAGTACCGACTACATAGGAAGGGGCCTATGGATCTTGAGAAATATAAGCTGGACCAAGAAACTATCTGAAAATGAACTGACCCCACATTGCCCACAAGACCAGAGAAAGTCCTAGATATTTTTTTTTTTTATGATCATTCTTTTATTTTCTTTTAATTTTTTCAAATTTTCAAGTCCTCTACTATTCCTTTAATTTTCATTTTTATAACCTACTATTACTTTGCAAAAAAAAGACTATTTTTTTAAAGCAAACTTCTATATATATATAAAAAATATAATTTTTGTGACTTTTTTTATTTTTTCTTCTTTTCTTTAATAATGTAGTTTTGAAAATCCAACCTCTACTCTAGATTTTTAATCTTTGTTTTTTGGTATTTGTTATCAATTTTGTACCTTTAAGAACCCAATCTTTAGTACCCATTTTTACATGGGAGTGAGATTACTGGCTTGACTGCTCTCTCTCCCCTTGGACTCTCCTTTTTCTCCACTAGGTCACCTGTGTCTCCTCCCTCCCCCTTCTCTTCTCTACCCAACTCTGTGAATCTCTGTGTGTTCAAGATGGTGGAGAACACTTAGGGAACTGATTACTGGCTGGATCTGTCTCTATCCTTTTGATTCCCCCGTTTTATCCTCCTGCCCTTATCTGTCTCCTTCCTCCTTCTTCTCTTCTCTGTATAACTCCATGAACATCTCTGAGAGGTCCAGACTGTGGAGCACACATAAGGAAGTGATTACTGGCTAGCTTGCTCTCTCCACTTTTAATTCCACCTCATCTCATTCGGGTCACCTCTAACTCCCTCCTCCCTCTTCTCTTCTCCATGTAACTGTGAACCTTTCTGGGTGTCCCTCACTGTGGAGAAACTTTTCATCTTTAACCTAGATGTTTTATCAATAGTGCTGTATAGAAGGAGAAGTCTTGAGACTACTATAAAAATAAGACTGAAAACCAGAAGCAGGAGGCTTAAGTCTAAATCCTGAGAACACCAGAGAACTCCTGACTCCAGGTAACATTAATCGACAGAAGCTCATCAAACGTCTCCATACCTACACTGAAACCAAGCACTACCCAAGGGCCAACAAGTTCCAGAGCAAGACATACCGCGCAAATTCTCCAGCAACACAGGAACACAGCCCTGAGCTTCCATATACAGGCTACCCAAAGTTACTCCAAATCCACTGACATTTCACAACTCATCACTGGACACTTCATTGCACTCCAGAGAGAAGAAATCCAGCTCCACTCACCAGAACACCGACACAAGCTTCCCTAACCAGGAACCTTGACAAGCCACCTGTACAAGTCACAGCAAGGAAACTCCACAATAAAGAGAATTCTACCAACTGCCAGAATACAGAAAGGCCACCCCAAACTCAGCAATATATAAGCAAGATGAAGAGACAGAGGAATACCCAGCAGGCAAAGGAACAGGATAAATGCCCACCAAACCAAACCAAAGAGGAAGAGATAGGGAATCCACCTGATAAAGAATTCCAAACAATGATAGTGAAAATGATCTAAAATCTTGAAATCAAAATGGAATCATAGATAAATAGACTGGAGACAAGTATTGAGAAGATGCAAGAAAGGCTTGACAAGGACCTAGAAGAAATAAAAAAGAATCAATATATAATGAATAATGCAATAAATGAGATAAAAAACACTCGGGAGGCAACAAATAGTAGAATAACAGAGGCAGAAGATAGGATTAGTGAATTAGAAGATAGAATGGTAAAAATAAATGAATCAGAGAGGAAGAAAGAAAAACGAATTAAAATAAATGAGGACAATCTCAGAGACCTCAAGAACAGTTTTAAATGCCCCAACATTCGAATCATAGGAGTCCCAGAAGAAGAAGACAAAAAGAAACACCATGAGAAAATACTTGAGGAGATAACAGTTGAAAACTTCCCTAAAATGGGGAAGGAAATAATCACCCAAGTCCAAGAAACCCAGAGAGTCCCAAACAGGATAAACTCAAGGTGAAACACCACAAGACACATATTAATCAAATTAACAAAGATCAAACACAAAGAACAAATATTAAAAGCAGCAAGGGAAAAACAACAAATAACACACAAGGGGATTCCCATAAGCATAACAGCTGATCTTTCAATAGAAACTCTTCAGGCCAGGAGGGAATGGCAAGACAGACTTAAAGCGATGAAAGAAAATAACCTACAGCCCAGATTACTGTACCCAGCAAGGATCTCATTCAAATATGAAGGAGAAATCAAAAGCTTTACGGACAAGCAAAAGCTGAGAGAATTCAACACCACCAAGCCAGCTCCCCAACAAATGCAAAGGATATTCTCTAGACGGGAAACACAAAAAGGGTGTATAAATTCAAACCCAAAACAATAAAGTAAATGGCAACAGGATCATACTTATCAATAATTACCTTAAATGTAAATGGGTTGAATGCCCCAACCAAAAGACAAAGACTGGCTGAATGGATACAAAAATAAGACCCCTATATATGTTGTCTACAAGAGACCCACCTCTAAACAGGCGACACATACAGACTGAAAGTGAAGGGCTGGAAAAAGATTTCCGTGCAAATAGAGACCAAAAGAAAGCAGAAGTAGCGATACTCATATCTAATAAAATAGACTTTAAAACAAAGGCTGTGAAAAGAGACAAAGAAGGATACTACATAATGATCAAAGGATCAATACAAAAAGAAGATATAACAATTTTCAACATATATGCACCCAACATAGGAGCACCGCAATATGTAAGACAAATGCTAACAAGTATGAAAAGGGAAATTAACAATAACACAATAATAGTGGGAGACTTTAATACCCCACTCGCACCTATGGATAGATCAACTAAACAGAAAATTAACAAGGAAACACAAACTTTAAATGATACAATAGACCAGTTAGACCTAACTGATATCTATAGGACATTTCACCCCAAAACAATGAATTTCACCTTTTTCTCAAGTGCACACGGAACCTTCTCCAAGATAGATCACATCCTGGGCCATAAATCTAGCCTTGGTAAATTCAAAAAAATTGAAATCATTCCAAGCATCTTTTCTGACCACAATGCAATAAGATTAGATCTCAATTACAGGAGAAAAATTATTTAAAAACTCCAGCATATGGAGGATGAACAACATGCTGCTGAATAACCAACAAATCACAGAAGAAATAAAAAAAGAAATCAAAATATGCATAGAAATGAATGAAAATAAAAAGACAACAACCCAAAACCTGTGGGACACTGTAAAAGCAGTGTTAAGGGGAAAGTTCATAGCAATACAGGCAAACCTCAAGAAACAAGAAAAAAGTCAAATAAATAACCTAACTCTACCCTAAAGCAACTAGAAATGGAAGAAATGAAGAACCCCAGGGTTAGTAGAAGGAAAGAAATCTTAAAAATTAGGGCAGAAATAAATGCAAAAGAAACAAAAGAGACCATAGCCAAAATCAACAAAGCCAAAAGCTAGTTCTTTGAAAGGATAAATCAAATTGACAAACCATTAGCCAGACTCATCAAGAAACAAAAGGAGAAACGTCAAATCAATAAAATTGGAAATGAAAATGGAGAGATCACAACAGCCAACACAGAAATAAAAAGGATCATAAGAGACTACTATCAGCAATTACATGCCAATAACATGGACAACATGGAAGAAATGGACAAGTTCTTAGAAAAGCACAACTTCCCAAAACTGAACAAGGAAGAAATAGAAAATCTTAACAGACCCACCACAAGCACAGAGATTGAAACTGTAATCAGAAATCTCCCAGCAAACAAAAGCCCAGGTCCAGATGGCTTCACAGCTGAATTCTACCAAAAATTTAGAGAAGAGTTAACACCTATCCTACTCAAACTCTTCCAGAAATTGCAGAGGAAGGTAAACTTCCAAACTCATACTATGAGGCCACCATCACCCTAATGCCAAAACCTGACAAACATGCCACAAAAAAAGAAAACTACAGGCCAATATCACTGACGAACATAGATGCAAAACTCCTTAACAAAATTCTAGCAATCAGAATCCAACAACACATTAAAAAGATCATATATCAAGACCAAGTGGGCTTTATCCCAGGGAAGTAAGGATTCTTCAATATCCGCAAATCAATCAATGTAATACACCACATTAACAAATTGAACAATAAAAGCCATATGATTATCTCAGTAGATGCAGAGAAACCTTTGACAAAATTCAACATCCATTTATGATAAAAACTCTCCAGAAAGCAGGAATAGAAGGAATATACCTCAACACAATAAAAGCTATATATAACAAACACGCAGCAAACATTATCCACAATGGTGAAAAATTGAAAGCATTTCCCATAAAGTCAGGAACAAGACAAGGGTACCACTCTCACCACTACTATTCAACATAGTTCTGGAAGTTTTGGCCACAGCAATCAGAGCAGAGAAAGAAATAAAAGGAATCCAGATTGGAAAAGAAGTAAAACTCTCACTGTTTGCAGATGACATGATCACTTCATGGGAAATAGATGGGGAAACAGTGGAAACCGTGTCAGACTTTATATTTTGGGCTCCAAAATCACTGCAGATGGTGATTGCAGCCATGAAATTAAAAAACGCTTACTCCCTGGAAGAAAAGTTATGACCAACCTAGAGAGCATATTCAAAACCAGAGACATTACTTTGCCGACAAAGTCCGTCTAGTCAAGGCTATGGTTTTTCCTGCAGTCATGTATGGATCTGAGAGAGGGACTGTGAAGAAGGCTGAGTGCCAAAGAACTGAGGCTTTTGAACTGTGGTGTTGGAGAAGACTCTTGAGAGTCCCTTGGACTGCGAGGAGATCCAACCAGTCTGTTCTGAAGGAGATCAACCCTGGGATTTCTTTGGAAGGAACGATGCTAAAACTAAAATTCCAGTACTTTGGCCACCTCATGCGAAGAGTTGACTCACTGGAAAAGACTCTGATGCTGGGAAGGATTNAATTTTCCTACTATACTATTTCTTCCTAATCTATTCTTATATTTCTAAATAAATAAGTTTTTCCTCACCAACACCGTCCCCCCTTCGAATTCCCTGGATCCACCGGGGCTGGACCCCGGCACATATTGAGTGAGTTGGTGATGCCATTCAACTATTTCGTACTTTGTCGTCCCCATCTCCTCCTGCCTTCAATCTTACCCAGCAATAAGGTCTTTTCCAATGAGTCGGATCTTCATATTAGGTGGCCAAAGTATTGGAGCTTCAGCTTCAGCATCAGTCCTTCCAATGAATATTCAGAGTGATTTCCTTTAGGATTGACTGGTTCGATCACCTTGCAGTCCAAGGGACTCTCAAGAGTCTTCTCAACACCACAGTTCAAAAGCATGCTCAGCCCTCTTTATGGTCCAATTGTCACATCTATACATGACTACTGGAAAAACCATAGCTTTGACTATACGCACCTTTGTCAGCAAAGTAATGTCTCCACTTTTTAATACACTGTAAAGGTTTGCCATAGCTTTTCTTCCGAAGAGCAAGCATCTTTTAATTTCATGGCTGCAGTCACCATCTGCAGTAATTTCTAAATGGAAAGTGCAAGTCTCTCAGTTGTGCCTGACTCTTTGCAACCCCATGGACTGTAGCCTGCCAGGATCCTCTGTCCACGGAATTCTCCAGGCCAGAAACTGAAAGGAGTGGCCATTCCTTTTTCCAGGGGATCTTCCCAACCCAGAGATCAAAGCCAGGTCTCCCATATTGCAGGCGAGTTCTTTACCGTCTGAGCCACCAGGGAAGCCCAATTCCAGCAGTGATTTTGGAGACCAAGGAAAAAAAGCCTGTCACTATTTCCATTGTTTCCTCATCTATTTGCCATGAAGTACTCTGCAGATAAGTTAAATAAGCAGGATGATAATACACAGCTTTGAGGTACTCCTTTCCCAATTTGGAACCAGTCTGTAGCCCCATGTCCAGGCACTAAATAACAAGAAAATCTGTTAGAAGGTTGTGTCTCATTCTAAAAGAAAGAGAGGGAGTCAGGATCAAAACACTGGCAAGGATCATGTAAAATAAGGGAAAAGAAAGGGATTTCATACATAGATTAGCAATCACATAAGGAGAAATCAGCACAGAGGGAGTGGGCAGAGGTGGAAATGATGGAAGTAAAAGTAAGAAAGAAACCAAGGATGATTCTGAGGTTTCTAAAGGACCTAGGTTAACATTTACCCTGTCAGTTTATATATTTCATATCCATCCAAGCCAATTATTTTTATTCTGTGTGAAGGTTATTTCATGTACTAGAAAACCTTTTGAAAAAAAAAATGCCTCAGTGACTCAGGTGATATTAAACATCAGAACATCTAATAAGATGAGAAAATACTGAGAACATGTTATGATTTTGAGGACAACAATCATTTCACTCTTCTAATTAGGAATACAGCCTAGAGTGTCTTGTTTAAATGGATCCCATTTATTATAATATGCCTTTAAAGGAATAGTATTTTAGTCCTGACATTTTAGCAACAAGCTGAATGGAAAGTTAGTTAACTGGTTCTGCTATGGAAGCATGGCTACCAATTAGACTATAGGCTCTGAAAGTCTAAGTTTAGCTACACTGCAGGTGGAAAATGGACCCCAAGGTATTTTCTATCTTCCTTCTTATAGTAAATATATAAAAAATAACTATGTCTCAAAAGCATAGTTTCAGGCATGAATTAATTTATTTGTATTTAATCTGTATTAAATTATCCATTTGTATTAGGTAAAAATCCCCTAAAAATACTAGTTTTCTTCCTTCCCTTCCTCCTTCCCTCCTTCTTCTCTTCCTCCTCTACTACCTCCCTCCCATCCTTTCTCCCTTCCTTCTTTCCTTTTTTCTTTTCTTCCTTCCCTCCTTTGTTTTGGCTGACACATGCAAGAATCAGTAAAAAGTATTAACGGAAGAGAGTAGGAAGGCAGTATTGCATAACAGATTCTGAACTCCAACTATCTTGGATTCAAATTCTGGCTCTGCTGCTAATCAGTACCCTGACCATGAATAAATTAGTTATTTCTCTAAGACTCATTATTTTCTAAAATAGAGATGATGATGATGATAACAATATCTACTTTGAAGGGCAATTATAAAATTTAAATAAGAAAAGGAATGTACAGTAACAATGGGCCTGCTGCTGCTGCTGCTAAGTTGCTTCAGTCGTGTCCGATTCTGTGCGACCCCATAGACGGCAGCCCACCGGGTTCCCCATCCCTGGAATTCTCTAGGCAAGAATACTGGAGTGGGTTGCCATTTCCTTCTCCAATACATGAAAGTGAAAAGTCAAAGTGAAGTCTCTCAGTCATAGGACATAGTATATAGTTAATAATGATTAGCTATTATTACTATTAATAAATAGTCATGTGCACTGATATTAGCTATGAAGGAAAAAATCATGAGACCCTGAAAAAAACAGATACAAAATCAGTCAAAAACAGATTAGCATCTTTTTTGAAGGAGTCTTTTTCTTAGCCCATCTTTACTAATGATTAATTGTAAACAGGTCCCAATTCACCACATTTTCCTACATCCACATCCTTTTCCTCATGACTGTGCAGCTCCTGCCTTCAGAAGGTATAGACTTTGGCCACAAGAATAAAACAAAAGTGACAAAGTGCCAGTTCTACTTTGACTCAATAACCTTGAATACTTCCTCATGCTCCTTCCTGGAAAAGAACCAGTCTTGGCTGGTCTGCTGGAGGAGGAGAGATCATGGGGACCAGAGAGCAGATGGCCAGCTGAGATCACAGATGAGCCAACCCCCAGCTGATTTACAGCTGTCCACTGATGGGGTTCAGGGCAAGCTGCCCTAAGAGGTGTCACGCTAGTCTTCAGATTGTTTCAAGCCGAAAACAAGTAAGGCCCAAAAGACTCAGGAAGAACCCTTGAACCTCCCCCTACTGACTAAATGAATTCAAGATAGAAGGTGTGTTTCAAGAGTTATCACCACAGATAACTGCAGTAAAGAAATGGCAACCCACTCCAGTATACTTGCCTGGAAAATCCCATGGGCAGGAGAGCCTGGTGGGCTGCCGTCTATGGGGTCGCAGAGTCGGACACGACTGAAGCAACTTAGCAGCAGCAGCAGATGCGGTAGACAAGGAGGAATTTAGCAAAGCCTCCACAGTCAAAGCTCTTTCTGGGTCCCAGTGTATCTTGGTGACCAAGCAAACACTTGTTTATCAAACATTAACTTTTTTCATCTTCCTGTGAATTTCCTTATTCCTTTTTGAAGTCCCAAGAACTTAACTCATTCTACTTAATCCAAAACTGTCTTTGGCATCCTTCATGCTTATGTGAATTCCCCATAGGCACATAAAAAATTTTATTTTTTCCTGTTAATCTAGCTTAAGTCATTTTAATTATTTGACCAGACGAAAGAACTACAAAAGGAAGAGATGAGCTTGGGGGAGATATGACCTTCTCCCACTCCACAGACACAGTAGAGATTGGCCCAGTCTGGTCCAGATCTGCAGAAACAGCAAACCATGAACTTATGAGCAAAAATAAGTGTGTATGTAGTATATTGTCATTTTAATTATTGACCAGACGAAAGAACTACAAAAGGAAGAGATGAGCTTGGGGGAGATATGACCTTCTCCCACTCCACAGACACAGTAGAGATTGGCCCAGTCTGGTCCAGATCTGCAGAAACAGCAAACCATGAACTTATGAGCAAAAATAAGTGTGTATGTAGTATATCACTGAGGATTTTACTTGTTTGTTATCAGGCATTACTGGGGCAGTAGAGTCTTGGTAATTCTTTGCATATAGAAGAAATTGAACAGATCTTTGTTGAAAAAATGTTTGCTTTGTGAATAAAGACCTAAAAATAAACATAGGAAAACAAAAAAGCAAAGCATAGCAATTTAGTTACCACTGAAGCACTTACTAATTGCCAGATAGTGTGCTAAATTTTATATGTACATATAAATATCTACTATGTATGCACCCACACATATGTAATTTCATTTAATTCTTATGAGAAACTTTTGAAGAAATTTATCAAAAGAAATCAAAGCTGAAAGAACTTAAGTAACTTATCTAAGCTTTCACTATGATTTCTGCTCAGTTTTGTCTGACTCCAAAGTATATATCAATGCTCTTGTGATATTGTTTTCCACTACAGATTTATTCATAACTCACAAGGCCTCTGTATTCATTGATTAGAACTTGATTAATACACAGTTTGATCTGTGACTTATAAATGTAATTTCTATGGTAACAATGAATTATTATTCTAAACATTTTTTGGCTCCATTTAGCAGAAGCAGAGAATCAAAATCAGTAATCCAGACAAGTGCAAACAAGGCAAAACACTTTCTAGTAAACACATTATTTTCTCAAATACATCTTTTTTACAATTAGCAAAATAATAAATTCTAAAGAAATTCAAACCACGTATACAATCTGAGAATAATCAAGAACTAATCTAGTCAATAGATTTACACAGACTAGGATAAATCAAGTGAAGGAATACTTAATTTCTCCATTTTCAGAGAGAAACTTCTCTTTAGTAAAGGTCTAAAATATAAATGCATACGATAATTTTGTGGAATTCATAGAAGAGACACAAACAATGTAAATTGTTGAAAAAAGAAAATGCACTCCCTTTTGGAAGAGATGATTTTGGAATTTTATGAACATGGAAATGTCATTATAGACTGAACCTGGTAGAATTCATGTATCCAACTTAAAGAAAAAGTGTCATCAGCTATACTGAATGAAATGGCCTTATGCTGCTTAGTCCTCAAAGGAAAGGAAAAACCAACCAGCTTTTATGTTCTAGAAGCTGCCAGTCACGCAGTAGTGAACATGAGCCGTCATATGAGTCACTTTTCTTTCAGCTATAATCTCTTTTCACAGTGACAAATGAATCACAGAAGTCAATCTCAACTCTGACTATGAAAAATCTTCAGCAGGGATTTTTATTTGAAAAGAGTAAAGATAGGCAACTTAAGATTTCATATGAGGAGGCAGACAAAACGAGTGTGAGCCTAAACTGGTTCAGGTGTGCACAGAAAAGGTTTCAGAGCTCTGCCTGGCATGTTAGAGAGAGTTCAGTCTTTGAGACAGAACAGATGAGACCACATCCTGTCCCATGGCCTATTTGCTCAGTGAGTGGCTAAATTAGTCAACCTCTGCAAAACTTAGTTTTCTCATTCATCAAAAAAAGAGAAGATAATAAAATCTACATGATAAGACTGTGATGAATGTTAGACAATGTGTTGAGGCTTTTTTACCCACATTCCACTGAAAGCACTGATACAGAATCAAATACGTACGAAACAATCCTAACATAATTTTATACTATATGACTTAATGCATAAAAATACCTTGCTGCTATTTTTCTGCAAGCATATATTTATTTCATCCCCTTAATCAAACAACTATTTCCAAAAAGCATGGCTTTCTATTTCTTTAATGTACCCTTCAGTTCTGAATACTGTGAAGAATCTCTCTGCCCAAAGAAGGAACTCATTAAAGAAGGTAGATAACTATTGAGCTGGAAAACCATAGCCTTGACTAGACGGACCTTTGTTGGCAAAGTAATGTCTCTGCTTTTCAATATGCTATCTAGGTTGTCATAACTCTTCTTCCAAGGAGTAAGTGACTTTTAATTTCATGGTTGCAGTCACCATCTGCAGTGATTTTGGAGCCCCCCAGAATAAAGTCTGACACTGTTTCCACTGTTTCTCCATCTATTTCCATTGAAGTGGTGGGACCAGATGTGATGATCTTCATTTTCTGAATGTTGAGCTTTAAGCCAACTTTCTCACTCTCCTCTTTCACTTTCATCAAGAGGCTTTTTAGCTCCTCTTCACTTTCTGCCATAAGGGTGGTGTCATCTGCATATCTGAGGTTATTAATATTTCTCCAGCAATCTGGATTCCAGCTTGTGCTTCTTCTAGCCTGGCATTTCTCCTGATGTACTCTGCATATAAGTTAAATAAGCAGGGTGACAATATACAGCCTTGACGTACTTCTTTTCCTATTTGGAACCAGTCGGTTGTTCATGTCCAATTTTAACTGTTGCTTTCTGACCTGCATACAGATCTCTCAGGAGGCAGGTCAGGTGGTCTGGTATTCTCATCTCTTTCAGAATTTTCCACAGTTTATTGTGATCCACACAGTCAAAGGCTTTGGCATAGTCAATAAAGCAGAAATAGATGTTTTTCTGGAACTCTCTTGCTTTTTCCATGATCCAGCAGATGTTGGCAATTTGATCTATGGTTCCTCTGCCTTTTCTAAAACCAGCTTGAACA
The DNA here is from genome assembly GCA_006408695.1 of Aepyceros melampus. Classification (NCBI taxonomy): domain Eukaryota; kingdom Metazoa; phylum Chordata; class Mammalia; order Artiodactyla; family Bovidae; genus Aepyceros; species Aepyceros melampus. The sequence goes on from SJXQ01001230.1 coordinate 170,925, forward strand.
TCTGGAAGTTCACAGTTCACGTATTGCTGAAGCCTGGCTTGGAGAATTTTGAGCATTACTTTACTAGCGTGTGAGATGAGTGCAATTGTGCGGTATGTATGGATGTGAGAGTTGGACTGTGAAGAAGGCCGAGTGCTGAAGAATTGATGCTTTTGAACTGTGGTGTTGGAGAAGACTCTTGAGAGTCCCTTGGACTGCAAGGAGATTCAACCAGTCCATTCTGAAGGAGATCAGCCCTGGGATTTCTTTGGAAGGAATGATGCTGAAGCTGAAACTTCAGTACTTTGGCCACCTCATGCAAAGAGTTGACTCATTGGAAAAGACCCTGATGCTGGGAGGGATTGGGGGCAGGAGGAGAAGGGGATGACCAAGGATGAGATGGCTGGATGGCATCACGGACTCGATGGACGTGAGTCTGAGTGAACTCCGAGAGTTGGTGATGGACAGGGAGGCCTGGTGTGCTGCGATTCATGGGGTCGCAAAGAGTCGGACATGACTAAGCAACTGAACTGAACTAAACTATTGAGCTACACATTCCAAACAAAAGAGTGAGATGTTGTGAATCATGTTTTTATATGGATTCAGAAGGCACTACAGGAATCATACCAAAAACAAAACATGTACCAATACTATTTCTGCTCATTAGTAAAGTTTTATATAATCTCCATGGTTCTTTCTCCTGCACCAGTGCCTTGCGGACAGTTCCAAGGCATACAATTTGTTTCCTAGTCATTAGTAAGAATTAATAAGGTAATTCTGGATATCTCAATGGAACTTTTGCTGAATACTCTGGTCTCTCTACTTATTAGACAAAATTATTGTCAGGTTAAGAAACCTCTTAGTGGTTGCTGAGCTCCTGTTGCTACTCATTAGAAAATTCTGGAGCCAGGAGCAATACAAAAGAAAGGGGTTTATTTTCATTTTTTATGCTGAATAAAATTTCTGCTATTAGCACACATTGCAGGATTTCAGTTTATACTATATTAGCTACCTTTTAAAAATACACCCATATTTAATGACATTAAATGAAAGCAGTGGTAAAGGGATCCTTGCTCTGTTTTAATCTCTGATGAATGATTTTGCCTTGCTACAAATAAAATGCAACATAAATATGCCCTCAACTTGAAGTTTAGTGGACTACTGCTAAATGTACATAATTTAAGTACAGAAGCTATTATTTTGTGGTTATTCTCAGGCAATTATCACAGTTTTAAACCTTGCCTTTGGTTTCTTTTATTCTTTTTTTTAGTCTCAGCACAGTAGAGAGTGTGTGTGTATGTGTGTGTGTGTGTGAGTGTGTGTGTGAGTGTGTGTGTGTTGTCAGCACATAATTTTCAAATGATTCAAGATATGTTATGTATATTTAGTTTAAAAATCCACTAATTAGCAGTTTCATACTCAAGATACTTTTATGATGTGAAAAGCAAGAAAGAAAGCATGAGAAAAATGTGGTACTTGTAAAACATTTTTAAGCCTTTCCCACCCAGATGCATAGCAAACTTATTTTACTATATAGGCATTAAAGATAAGGTGAGCATATCATCAGAAAGTTATTTGCAAGCCCTAGGAATGGTTTTTAAATACTTGGATAATATTTATCTACATTCCATAAAATACGAAATGTTTGTTTATTGATATAGCGCCATCTTCTGGTAAGTATTATAAAGGTAGTTGGTTTCATACCAAAATAGTATTGAAATCATTTAAAGAATTTAATGAAAAATTGCATGAGAAAAATGTGGTACTGTGTAAAACATTTTTAAGCCTTTCCCACCCAGATGCATAGCAAACTTATTTTACTATATAGGCATTAAAGATAAGGTGAGCATATCATCAGAAAGTTATTTGCAAGCCCTAGGAATGGTTTTTAAATACTTGGATAATATTTATCTACATTCCATAAAATACGAAATGTTTGTTTATTGATATAGCGCCATCTTCTGGTAAGTATTATAAAGGTAGTTGGTTTCATACCAAAATAGTATTGAAATCATTTAAAGAATTTAATGAAAAATTGATCCATTGTAACAAATGTCTAGAATTGCATTCTACTAGGGCTTTCTTAACATTTTAGTGTTATACTAACTTGCTACTTGTTAACTTTGACTTTTAACCTTTTCCAAGAAGTTTAAAGTTATTGTCAAATTGCTACACATGGCATAAAATCAATACAAACTGTAAGATGAAGTTATATATGAGTGTATTCTATACATAACATGTAACTTTATACATTTATTTTATATGTAATATAAATACATGTCTATACAAAAGTCAAAATGTACTTGGATAATCTGAAAATTAGAATTATGTATTTCACTACACAATGGAATATAACAAATACATATACATACACACACAATTCTACACATATAAGATCAAAAACATAGGAACTAGCTAGCATTAATAAAAATGCAACACATCAAAAATGAACTGCTTGTCTAAATATACCTTAACAAAAATTAAAAATTAAAATGCAAACATAAAATTGAACAAAACTCTTAGCCTGTATGAAATAAAAAGGGCCAAAAACTCTAAAATATAATCATCGTAATTATTATCAATGACAAATGCTAAAATGTTATAATTATAATGAGCAATTTTTAAAAAGGCAGTGACAACACAGAAAAATGAGATTAATAAAATTTAATAAGTGAGGAAATAGAAACTTACAAAGAATAAGCTTAGTAAATAAACCAAAAAAATATTTTATCCTCATATACAAGCTAAAAAATATGTTTTTAACTAAAATTTGATAAAAAATTAAAACTGTAAACTCATAATTTTAGGAGTATAAATGCATACCATATTTCTGAAGTTATTTGTCAATATGCACCAAAAGGTCATTTTAATGTATATAACCTCAGATAATAAGTAAATGTGTAAAAAACGTGTAAAAAAGAAAATTTAAAAATTTTAGTTTTGGGAATTCCCTGGCAGTCCAGTGGTTAGGACTCCATGCTTCCACGTCAGGGGCCAATGGTTCAATCCCTGATCAGGGAACTAAGCTCCTACATGTGTGCAGAGCAGCCAAAACAAAAACACACACACACACAAATTTAGTTTCATTTGTTTGTTTGAATACATTGGGAATATTTAGAAACAAACTAGACATCTTAAAACATCTTAAGAGGATTGTTTATATTAACTGCAATGCCTTAACATGATAGAAAGATACTATTGACAGAATGATGGTCACAACATATTGCTTAGGAAAAAAAAGAAAATAAAATGAACAAAGTAATATGTACATGATTCATGGAAAACAATGAATGGGGTACATCAGTTACACACAAGTCATCTCTGGATATTAAAATTATATGTAAATGTATTTTATATTAATCTCTATTTTCTGTATTCTAAACAATAACTTATTTAGAATAGAACTTTTAAAAATTATAATTGCTAAAATTCTTTAATTTTCAAGCACATATAAAATGGCATAAATCAATAAACAGTTATTAAAAGCCTGTATTTTGTGTAGTTACACTTGGTCCCATCACTTCATGGGAAATAGATGGAGAAACAATGGAAACAGTACCAGACTTTATTTTTTTGGACTCCAAAATCACTGCAGATGGTGACTGCAGCCATGAAATTAAAAGACGCTTACTCCTTGGAAGAAAAGTTATGACCAACCTAGATAGCATATTCAAAAGCAATGATATTACTTTGCCGACTAAGGTCCGTCTAGTCAAGGCTATGGTTTTTCCTGTGGTCATGTATGGATGTGAGAGTTGGACTGTGAAGAAGGCTGAGTGCCAAAGAATTGATGCTTTTGAACTGTGGTGTTGGAGAAGACTCTTGAGAGTCCCTTGGACTGCAAGGAGATCCAACCAGTCCATTCTGAAGGAGATCAACCCTGGGATTTCTTTGGAAGGAATGATGCTGAAGCTGAAGCTCCAGTACTTTGGCCACCTCATGCGAAGAGCTGACTCATTGGAGAAGATCCGACTCATTGGAGAAGACCCTGATGCTGGGAGGGATTGGGGCAGGAGGAGAAGGGGACGACCGAGGATGAGATGGCTGGATGGCATCACGGACTCGATGGACGCAAGTCTGAGTGAACTCCGGGAGTTGGTGATGGACAGGGAGGCCTGGTGTGCTGCGATTCATGGTCACAAAGAGTCGGACACGACTGCGCAACTGAACTGAACTGAACACTAAGTATAAAGTGTATATAGTACAACTGTGGAACTAAGTTACAAATCAGTAACATAGCAGGGTAGATGAAAAGTACTGTATGAGTGAACACATCAGTCAGGATATTTTTACTTTAAGACTTCAAAAAACTGAATGCAACCTTGTTGAATATGCTTTAAAAAAAAATATGGGCAGGGTTTGGGGGGAAATTATTTGCTTACACAACTGGGCAGAACAAAAGTCAAGCTGATCTTAAAGATGACTGAAAAGAAGCATGTAGAAGCAGACAGATCTGGGCTCTGTTTCTGTCCATGTGACATCTTCATTTTCTAATGCCAGGTTTTCCTTATGGAGGAAGCCGGGGATGGTCCACAGCAACTTGGGGCTCATACCCATGTAACTCCATTAAAAAGACCACAGTTCAAAAATTTTTGACTGGTTGAGCTTGTCTGGTACCCACACCCTACAGCCCAGGATGTAAGTTAACATGACTGGCACTCTCCACTGCTAAAAAATAATATTTGACTTCTGTTAAAATAGTAAATTAGACTTTTCTTTTGGGACTATTGTGATAAATATCATGATATCAAGACTATCTGGGGTCCCTGGTGGCTCAGCTTGCCAAAAGAATCTGCCTGCCAAAGCAGGAGACCCAGGTTCTATCCCTGGGTCAGGAGGATCCCCTGGAGAAGGAAATGGCAACCCACTCCAGTATTCTTGCCTGGGAAATCCCATGGACAGACAGGCCTGGCAGGCTACAGTTCATGGAGTCACAGTCATACATGATTTAGTGACTAAACAACAACATCAAGACTATCATAACAGAGAAGAGAGATCAGCCGAAAGTCCCAATACAGAAAAGACAACTGGAAATGTATAGTTGATGAGCAGAATGAGTGGTTATTGGATGAAAGTTACAAAGAGAAGACATCAAGGGTGGGAAATCCTTATTAAACCCCCTTACAGGGTTCTTGATGAAAGTAGGCCAGGATGATCAGATATCAAGTATGGAAGGACTCTTAATAAGCAGACTTAGCAGGATTCTTGCTACAACGGAACTAGGCAGGCTACACAGAGGGCCCAAGGACAAGGACAAGACAAAAAGTGGGCTCTGAGGACAATGACTAAAGTTTGGTCAAGAAGAGAGTCTTTGTTACCACTAAAATCACATTTTTGAAAGAGGAAGAAGGATATGGGAAAGAGTTCTGCTCAAACAAAGGATAAGAATTTAAATATCATAGTGCGACTCACTGGAGGCTTATAAGAAATCAGTCATAGGAAATAACTCCAGCTTAAAGATACTTAAAGAAAAGATGAGTATAAATGTGATATTGAAAATTAATTAGCATTTTATAGGCAGACGTGAGAGCAGGAAGGAAGCCACTGCTAAGTCATGAACAAAGACAAGAAAGCAGGAAAAGAGAGATGAGCCTCTATGCAAATAAGTTCAGCAGTCTGGCTGGTATGTAGGATTCATGTAGAGAATTAACAGAAGATAGTTTATAAAAGTCTATTAAACCTATATGTGGAGTATCATGAAATTCCAGCGAAAGAGTTTGAACTCAGTCTGACTTTTCACATCAGAGTACTTCTACCTCCATGAAAACGTGGTACTGCCAGGGAAACTTGGAGCCATATGGCAAATCTTCCTGGACATCAAAATCACTTCAAGATTTGGAATGAAATACTAGGCTATTTAAGCAGGAAGTATTTTTAATAGCATTAAAACAAGTGTTGATATTGAGACAGGCCTGGGACCTGGGACACTTTGAAGCAATGCTGCAAAACTTGGACCTGGGCACACCTCCCCTAGAGCAACAAAATACAAAGAAACTGTATGGGACTAAAAATAACTGTGTGCATGTACAGCTGGGGAAAATTCTGGACCAAAAGACACAAAGACAACAAAAAACTCAACTGCCATTTCTGAAGAGCCAATAACAAAAGAAAAGTGGGTGGCAAAAACAAAAGCAGAGTACTGTGCATGCCTGCCTGCACTCAACACTGCAGAGGGGTGGGCAAACCACCTAACCCACTCCTCTGCCCTCACCCCAGGATGCACCCCTATTCTCCCCTCACTTCATATAAAGAATGGAACAGGAGGGTGTAGGGGGAGCTGTGAGCAAAGGAACAAGTTACTCGTTTCACTCCCTCCTGCAGCGAGTGCAGGAACCCCAATAAAGCGTTGCCTGAAATTCTTGTCTGGCCTCTAGTCAATTTCATTACTTAGGGAAGACCAAGAACTCTGGTTGGTATCAATAGTATGTGATTAAGAATGAAAAATTAATTTGCATTTTAAAACTACAAGGCAAGGTTGGAGGAGAATTGATAAATTCTTTGCCCTTAGGATCTTCCAGTCCTCTCCCATCTGCCATTTGGGCAGAAATTCTTGAGAACTCTGCTGCAATTCAAGGATGTATAAGCATAAAGACGGAATAATGAAAAAGCATATATTATATAAATATTAGTGTGAAAAGTGAAGTGAAAGCTGCTCAGTTGTGTCAGACTCTTTGTGACCCCATGGTCTATACAGTCCATGGAATTCTCCAGGCCATAATACTGGAGTGGGTAGCCTTTCCCTTCTCCAGGGGATCTTCCTAACCCAGGGATCAAACCCAGGTCTCTTGCATTGCAGGCGGATTCTTTACCAGCTGAGCCACAAGGGAAGCCCTAGTGTATACAGAATCGGTAAAGAAGGGTAAGAATAAAGAAATGGAAGCTAGTTATAAAAATATTTTTATAATTCAGGTATAATACCATAAGGTAATGGCAATGGAGATAGGGAAAAAAGGAATGATTTAAGAAACACTATAAAGGAATTTAAAAATATGTACCATATTTTTAAATAAAATTCTAACCACATTAATAAAAATAATGTTAATACTATGTTGTTAAATCAAACTGACATTAAGGTCATGAAGAATGCCTGCCTAGGTCCACTGAGTTATTTGGTCCAATGCATCTTTTTGTCACCCATTTTTTTGCTTATCTGCCACAACATAGGGCTAATGATTAAGAAGGTAATATTCATGAACACTCACAGACATTGTTATCAGACTCCAAGACTTACATGGCAAGAGGAGCCATAAGTCTGAGTAATTCATCCCTTCCAATTTCTATAAGACTTCACTTTCCTCCTGGGATACTTAAAAATGGACGCTAATTACAAGGGTTGATCAAAAGTCTGAACTCTTGGGTACAGTTCTGGTGCCGTGCCTGAAGAAAGGCAACATAAACTTTTAAACAGGAGAAAAGGTAGTTAAAATCAAAAATATGTGGAAATTTTCATATAATGAAGTGGGAATCATGAATCACAGAAAAAGTAAGTTTGAAAGGGAACATAACTGAATTCTATAAAAGAATGAGAACGATACCAAGGTAACTGATTCTGGAACAAACAGCACCTACTGTGTACTAAGAAATTGTATTTGCCATAATACATTCTATTTTGAGAACAAAAATGGTATTATTATTCTGACATTTCAAATAAAGAAACTCGGGCTCAAAGAATTTGAGGATTATCCCATAATGAGTGAATGAAATAGTGCCAGGTTCAGTTCAGCTCAGTCGCTCAGTCGTGTCCGACTCTTTGCAACCCCATGAATCGCAGCACGCCAAGTCTCCCTGTCCATCACCAATTCCTGGAGTTCACTCAGACCCACGCCCATGGAGTGAGTGACGCCATCCAGCCATCTCATCCTCGGTCATCCCCTTCTCCTCCTGTCCCCAATCCCTCCCAGCATCAGAGTCTTTTCCAATGAGTCAACTCTTCGCATGAGGTGGCCAAAGTACTGGAGTTTCAGCTTCATCATCATTCCTTCCAAAGAAATCCCAGGGCTGATATTCAGAATGGACTGGTTGGATATCCTTGCAGTCCAAGGGACTCTCAAGAGTCTTCTCCAACACCACAGTTCAAAAGCATCAATTCTTCGGCGCTCAGCCTTCTTTACAGTCCAACTCTCACATCCATACATGACTACCGGAAAAACCATAGCCTTGACTAGACAGACCTTAGTTGGCAAAGTAATATCTCTGCTTTTGAATGTGCTATCTAGGTTGGTCATAACTTTTCTTCCAAGGAGTGCCAGGTGATATCAAAGAAATTATCACTCATACCCCAGTGGATGAAGATAAGAGGTATCAGAGCCTAAAACTAAAATTAAATATAAGTGAATGAAAATTCAAGGAGAACTCGGATTCATGACTACAGCTGTGCAGTGAATAGTGGGTATATATCATGAAGATTTTTGGAGTAGAAGGCTAACCTTTGAGATCGAAGCATGGCAAATAATTGGGAAGATTTATAACACCACTGCCCTGTCTCTCAGAAACAGAGTTTTGAATGTGTAACAGCATCAAAGTTGTTAAAATGTGACAGATATTTATCAAGCAAAATGCTTAGTATATCTTAACTCTATCAAAATTCCTATGACATTACTACAAAAAAATCAAACATCTGTGTTTTAAAAAGTTGTTTTTCTTTTATACATAATTGCTTTTCCTTGTCCTCAGCTCAGTTCAGTTCATTTCAGTCGCTCAGTCGTATCTGACTCTTTGCGACCCCATGAGTCGCAGCACGCCAGGCCTCCCTGTCCATCACCAACTCCTGGAGTTCACTCAGAATCTCGTCCATTGAGTCTGTGATGCCATCCAGCCATCTCATCCTCGGTCGTCCCCTTCTCCTCCAGAACTATACTGTAATGTAATCCAGAGGATCCATGCCATGGGACTCTATTATAAATGAAGCCTTGGTACAGTGAGATCCATTTGGTATTTCCAGTAGTAAATCCCCTCAGATAGGGTCAAGAACACATCTACTTTATACTGAATTCTACATTCTCCACAGCAGTACTGTGAGGCTCTGGCCTTATATCATAAATGTGAAAGTAACCTTCAAAATTTTTGATTCAGATGGAAAACCTAAGAATTATCTTTACTATGACCATGTAATGCTACCAAGAATTCTGAGCAGCTCTTGTCTAACAGCATTCTATTGTCTCATGAGATCTATGTACCAAATAATAGCTACCAACCAAGCCAAATCCAAAGCCAATTTCTAATTTATTATTTTATAGGGAACTTTGAAATATGCTCATTTAAAAATCTGCCACATAATAACAAGTTCTGTACCACTCTTCTGTAATGTCAGTACAATATTGCTCAGCACAAGAAAGAAGCATGGATGTTGACACTCAATTATGGATATTAAATTCAGTCTCCCATTTCAGATCTATGTCAGATGTCACCATCTTCAAGAACTTATAAATGAGCAATTCTCTTCCTCTAGCAATGTAATATGAACTATAGCTTGAGAAATATTATGTTACACCACTCTTCTTTGGTTACACACCTGTAAAATATTCTTTCGTACCCCAGAAGCTTTGGATCACAGAAATTTCCCAAATACTTCATCCATCACTGTATTGTAGTTACCTCTAGAGTGCGATTTCAATATTCAGAAGCAAAATGGAGCATAGCAGATCATCACTTCTAACTAATTAATGATTTAAATTGTTATGCCTGGTAAGCTTGAGCATTTTTCAAAATAAGAATTGCAGTGGCCTATTTCTAGGAGCAGCACAGTCTAAATTACAGCTATATATCTATACATGCATGACTTCACAAAATGGAAAAATATAAAAAGGTATGTTGGTGATAACAGGGACATTTAAGGTCGTCTTTTTGTTGCTACTCTTGTTTATTTAAAGAAACTAAAAAAATAAGGCTTTATATTTAGCATTCTTTGACCACTTAAATTGTGTGCTGAAAGGTTAAAAGTTATATCAAAAGTTAAAGTTTTGCAATCAATTGTGTCTTAAACTCTAACCTTGGAGCTCAGCTGCTGAAAACATTTTACTTCTCTGGAGACTTACTGTTCATGAGATTCACACTGCAAAAATCATATTAGAGCTGAAGCATTTGTACAACTTTCTGTAATAAATGCCTTCAGACAATGGTCCCAGATCCAGAGCAGACTTCCTAACAGAGAATTCTATAGTGGTTTATGGTACAGTGAGGGCCAAGATAATCAAAGAAATGTGGTTCACTTTCAAAGGAAAAGTTAAACATTTTGGTCCCTAAATCAGAAGTCATCTGCTTTTAGCAGTCATGATTACATGTAATAACCAGCAGGCTATGATACATTTTAAGAAATGTATGTATCACACAGTGATAACGTATATTGCCAATTAATTATTCCTAACTCTTTTACTGCCATTTTATCATTTCTGACTAATTGCATGTTCTGACAGTTTCTATGATATGTGTGATACTGAATAATAATCATTGACTATTCATCCAGTAGTGGTAGAAACATAGCCAGGGGAAAATGTGTCCCAGATGATACTGGGACTTAGCAAATGTTACTTAGACTTAAATAATTTCATGTTAATTTGGATTTCAGCAGTAATTAAAGAATTTATGCCTTAAAATTTTTTCACTTTTATTGACATTGTTAATACTTTTCAGTGGCTAATTTTTTAAAAAGTTTCTTATTGACCATTTAAACAGAGTTAGCTTATCAGTATAATAAACTTATAAGCTTTGGTTTTTTTAAGGGAAATTTTCTACCAATAAAGAATGGCTGGGAATTTGTTTTATCATAGAAGTTTTGTTTATTAGTGGTTAGTTTCTGCTTCAAAACAATTCAATCTTATTTCCTAGATTAATTTTCCATTTGAGTGCGATATACATACAGGTAGAGTCTTCATGTGGACAAACATCAAAACCAAACTGTAACCTGAAAATGCCATCCCAGCAACTCATCATCTTCAATGACACATTTCAACAGAGTTGCAATTTCATCACAAGCCACCACTTCAGTGGTTACACTTGAAACCTGAACAAAGTCTGGTTTTACCTGCGGCTGTTCACTGAAATTGCAAACACAATTCACTAAGCTTTCATATACATTCTAGGGCTTTAACTCAGTCATGCAAAGAACCCAAAGGCATCTGACCTGCTAAGTTGCCTGAAAATATGGGACTGAAAGTTTTTCTCTGAAATAACTCAAGTATGGCTTTGGTTTTATTATAGATTTCACTTGGAGGCAGTGAAGAAAATAACATGTTTCACAGGCTGTCCTTGCTAATCTAGCAATACCTGGTCTGAGGTTAAGGATGAAGTGAACACTTAGAAAATACATGTTAAATGAAAGAGCATTTGCATAGTTAAACAGTTTCAGTGACAAGGAAGTATTTGTAAATCCAAAACTCTACAATGTCTACATAGATATTTTCTTATCTTAGACTATCATAAAAGTAAACAAGATGGAAATCTATGGCATCAAATCATTAATTTGCTCATAACTGGTTGACCTGTTTAGCAAACAGGCCTTCCTGGTAGCTCAGTGGTAAAGAATTTCCCTGCCAATGCAGGAGATACATGCTTGACCCCTGGGCCGTGAAGATCCCCTAGAGAAGGACATGGCAATCCACTCTAGTACTCTTGACTGGGAAATCTCATGGACAGGGGAGCCTGGTGGGGCAGATGATGGGGTTGCAAAGAGTCAGACATGACTGAGAGACTGAACTGAACTGAAGATTTAAATGTGGCAAGCAAAGAAAAAAGGAGCCAAATCACTCTATTTTATTAACGATATAGCTATTCATGCCTGGGCACATTAAGTGCAAAGTGAAAATAATAGACAAAGTCAGAATCTAGTATAAACAACTCGAATTAGAGCATGAAAGAGCTCTGAGCCTCAGTTTCCTCATCCATAAAGTGAAAGTGGTATTTCTGTAAGATTTCTCAGATACGCATGTATTGAAAACTGTTAAGGACAGGGTAAAGTGATTTCATACCCCTAAGTATCCAGAGCAACAGAGATAGCATAAAGAGGAAAAAAATAAATAAATAAACCTCTGAAAAGCAGACAAGAAAACCTCTCATTGATTTACTATCAGATCCCATGGTAATTAAAGATTATATCTGTTATACATACTATACCTAAGACATTTATACAATTTAGGATGAAATCATTTCATCATATGTTATTTCCTTCCCAAGAACATAAACTTTGTTTTTTTTTTCTGTTTTTCTGAGTATGAGCTAGAAAATCATCACATTAACTATGGTTAGAATATTTCTCAACATTTAAGTAATAGAGAAATATCCCCAAATTAGCACATTCTAAATCACCTACAGAGAACCTACAGAGAAGTCTTACAAACACGAAACAATATTTGAGCAGTAGTCTCCAGATGGAGAAGGAAATGAGCAGTGTTATTTCTGAACCAACAGGATTTTTTTTTTTTCCTTTCTAAAGCATCTTTTCACTTGGGACAGACATATACAACTGCTATGTGTAAAACGGATAACTAAAGAGAATCTACTCAACAGCACAGAGAACTCTCTCAGTGTTCTTTGGTGACCTAAATGGGAAGGAAAGAGATCTAAAAAAGAGTGGATATATATACATGTATAGCTGATTCACTCTGCTGTGCAGCAAGAGTGTAACACAACAAATATAAAGCAAATATACTTTATATTGGAGTAAAGCAAATAAACTGCAATAAAAATTAATTTTTAAAAATGCATTCTTTCACTTAGAATGATATCTTTACAATCAGAATGGGGTTGTGGGTGGTGCATTTGTAATTTGGGACAACAGGAATAATACATCATCATACACACATCTTCCTTCTTCTGCTCATCCACAAGAGAATCATCAAAATCACCCAGGAATTTCTGCAAACTCTGACAAGTAAGTGGAAATTCACAGGGTGAAACAATGTGGTGTGGTGCTGGGGAGTTTTTCTGAAGCGTGAGTACTTTTGCCCAATTTCAGTCAGTCCCACCCTCGTAGGATTCACAGTCTCAAAGCAGAAGTGGAAATAATGTATATGTAAGTTAAGAGACTGCAATCATATGAAAGTGAGAGTTGCCCAGTCATGTCCAACTCTTTGCGACCCCATTGGCTATACAGTCCATGGGATTCTCCAGGCCATAATAGTGGAGCGGGTAGCCGTTCCCTTCTCCAGGGAATCTTCCCAACCCAGGGATCGAACCCAGGTCTCCTGCATTGCAGGCAGATTCTTTACCAGATGAGCCAAGAGGGAAGCTAGCACATTCCAATTTACCTATCTGGTCCTCTCTCACTGTAAAACTAAGTAAGAATTTTCAGAAAGGGACTGGAGTCACTATTTTGAGAAAACTACAATTTCACTTCTATTTTACCAATGTTTTAATATCATTTTATATCTTCATTTACATGAAAAATTGGTATCTCCTAGGCAGAATGATATTTTAAAATACACAGATGCTGCAAATAAAACATCTCATGGCTGTTCAACAGAAACATAAGGCCACTGAAATATATTAATTTTTCAGTACACATGTAAATGTGGCTAAGCAAAAATTTGGCAGAAGAACAAAATTCTCACAAAGAAAATACAACACAGTGAAACATAAACACAATTAAATGAGCCAAATTATACCCCATCAATAGATGAGAGAGGCGTGCCATTGACTCTGTCTGCATGGTAACTATACAGTCAATTTTCTGGATTATTAGACAAAATATGCACAGAAGCTTTTGGATGATTAACTGTGTATAATAGAATCCTATTAATTTAGCCAACATTCATTGAACACCTATCATATTTCATGCACTATGATAACCACTGGAATTACCAAGATGAAAAGAGGCACAGTCCACACACTTAGAAGCCTGACATCTTAAGTCTTTTCTTTACTGTGTAGCTTTAGATGCATTATAGATCAGCTTATATTTCTTGAATACCAATCAAAGTCTGATACAACATGATTCGTCAAAGTTCAGCAATGCTCTTGCCTTACATGAGCATGTAAAGACAAAATTCACTTTACAGTCTATGACATTTCAGCAATATATAGACATTAAAAAAACATTTCATTTTAAAATGTCTTGTTCATTCATTTATTTCATTCAAAAAAATATTTATCAAGGGCTTATTCTGTGCAACATTCTGTGAGTAACTAGAGACACAGCAATGAAATATCAGCATACTCCTTGTTTTTCAGAACTATAATTGTATATTATTCTTTTCACAATAACAAAGCTCCTTAGAGCCTTCCATCTGGACAGATTATTTCTTGTTTCCCTGCTATTAGAGTCTGCCCTTCTCCTGAGAATATCTAAGCTTCACTCATCTCCACTCAACTTATTTGGCTCAATCTTTACTTCCTTGTCTACCCAACAAGGAAGTAAAGATTATTATCTGGTTGTTATTATTATCAGATCTGATTATTATTATCTGACACACTAATATATGCTAATGAATCAATAAAATATCTGCCCCTTACTGAGTGACAGTTGTGCAATTGTGTAGTGGCCTTCTATTTAAACGTAAGTGAGTCTAATGGTAGGTATTTCAAACTTTTAGACAGTTTGAGGAAATGATGAGATTGAATTCTTAGCAGTTACCTGTATGCCTATGCAGGGATTATACTACAGCCACATGGTGTGGATGCTAAAGCTGAAACTCCAGGACTTTGGCCACCTCATGTGAAGAGTTGATTCATTGGAGAAGACTCTGATGCTGGGAGGGATTGGGGGCAGGAGGAGAAGGACGACCGAGGATGAGATGGCTGGATGGCATCACTAACGTGATGGACGTGAGTTTGAGTGAACTCCGGGAGTTGGTGATGGACAGGGAGGCCTGGCATGCTGCGATTCATGGGGTCGCAAAGAGTCGGACACGACCGAGCGACTGAACTGAACTGAACTGACCTGGTGTTAAATGTTGTGAAAGTATTTTGGTATTTAACTGCATTGCCCATCTCATGGTGAGGTGTTCCCAATATGACACTCATACCTTCTGTTTTGGAGACTTAGGCATGGGCTTCTGACTGACGAATATAATCATTTCATTAAAGGAGTTTTTGGTTTTTTTTTCATCCTTCCTGCTGTGTCCTACTAATAATGTACTAAAATGAACAGAGGACATCCATCCTCAAGGATCAGTTTTAACAGCCTCTATTTCAAATGCACTTTATCAATCTAGTCTACTGTCAGAGTAAACCAATAATCAGGAATACTTTCTATTATGTGCAACAAATTTCAGTGTTCTAAATGCAGTTAATTTAAGACCACTGTAGGAATAAAGAAGCTAAAGGCAAAGGAGAAAAGGAAAGATATACCTATCTGAATGCAGAGTTCCAAAGAATAACAAGGAGAGATAAGAAAGCCTTCCTCACATATCAATGCAAAGAAATAGAGAAAAACAACAGAATGGGAAGAACTAGAGATCTCTTCAAGAAAATTAGAGATACCAAAGGAATATTTCATGCAAAGATAGGCACAAGAAAGGACAGATGTGGTATGGATCCAACAGAAGCAGAAGATATTAAAGAATAGGTGGCAAGAATACACAGAAGAACTACACAAAAAAGATCTTCACGACCCAAACAACCACAAAGGTGTGATCACTCACGTAGACCAGACATCCTAGAATGTGAAGTCAAGTGGGCTTAGGAAGCATCACTACGAACAAAGCTAGTGGAAGTCCATGAACTTCCAGATGTTTAAGCTGTCTTTAGAAAAGGCAGAGGAACCAGAGATCTAATTGCCAACATCCATTGGATGATCGAAAAAGCAAGAGAGTTCCAGAAAAACATCTATTTCTGTATTATTTAACTATGCCAAGGCCTTTGACTGTGTGGATCACAACAAATTGTGGAAAATTTTTTAAGAGATGGGAATAACAGACCACCTTACCTGCCTCCTGAGAGATCTGTATGCAGGTCAAGAAGCAACAGTTAGAACTGGACATGGAGAAACAGGCTGGTTCCAAATTGGGAAAGGAGTACATCAAGGCTATATATTGTCACCCTGCTTATTTAATTTATATGCAGAGTATACCTCATGAGAAATGCCAGGCTGGAAGAAGCACAAGCTAGGATCAAGACTGCTGGGAGAAATATCAATAACCTCAGGTATACAAATGACACCATCCTTATGGCAGAAAGCAAAGAGGAACTAAAGAGCCTCTTGATGAAAGTGAAAGAGGAGAGTGAAAAAGTTGGCTTAAAGCTCAACATTCAGAAAACTAAGATCATGGCATCTGGTCCCATCACTTCATGACAAATAGATTGAGAAACAATGGAAATCATGAGAGACTTTATTTTGGGGGGCTCCAAAATCATTGCAGATGGTGACTGAAGCCATGAAATTAAAAGATGCTTGCTCCTTGGAAGAAAAACTATGACCAACCTAGACAGCATGTTAAAAAGCAGAGTCATTACTTTGCTGACAAAAGTCCATCTAGTCAAAGCTATGGTTTTTCCAGTAGTCATGTTGGAGAAGTAAATGGCAACCAACTCCAGTATTCTTGCCTGGAGAATCCCAGGGACAGGAGCCTGGTGGGCTGCCATCTATGGGGTCACACAGAGTCAGACACGACTGATGTGACTTAGCAGCAGCAGCAGCATGTATGGATGTGAGAGTTGGACTGTGAAGAAGCTGAGCACCAAACAATTGATGCTTTTGAACTGTGGTGTTGGAAAAGACTCTTGAGAGTCCCTTGGACTGCAAGGAGATCCAACCAGTTTATCGCAAAGGAAATCAGTTTTGAGTATTCATTGGAAGGACTGATGCTGAAGCTGAAACTTCAATACTTTGACCACCTATGAGAAGAACTGAGTCATTGGAAAAGACCCTGATTCTGGGAAAAATTGAAGGCAGGAGGAGAAGCGGATGACAGAGGATGAGATGATTGGATGGCTTCACTGACTCAATGGACATGAGTTTGAGCAAGCTCTGGGAGATGGTGATGGAAGAAGCCTGGCATGCTGCCGTCCACGTGGTTGCAAAGAGTCAGACACAACTGAGCGATTGAACTGAACTGAATTGAACTAAGGAATAAATTAACATTTATGCACGAAGAACTGTGGTACTTCTCTTTATTTTCCAACTCATGTGGTTCCCTTTATAGTTTCATGAGGTGGATTATATATCTCCACTTCACAATGAAGAAACTGAGACTAAAATCGTTGCTTTGGTTGCATAACTAGTGAGTGTAACATTTTAGACTAAAACAAGCAGAACAGATTTCAACGCGTCAGAAATAGAGCCTGACCAAAGCTACATCTGCCACTACCTACCACTGTGATTGAAAGTCTACTTTCAGAAAATCATTATTTGGAGTTCTTAAGTTATTTTATTTGACTTGATTTTTTTTTTTTTGCTGTTGTTTCATTTTAGAAGCTTATTAAATAAATGTGTTCCCCTAAGAGGAATAATGCCTAAAGATTTTCACCTAAAATATTACTGAACATTTAGACATTTTATAGGGAGACACTGTCTTTATGAGTGCTATACCTTATAATGTTATATCTAATTTCACTAAATCTAAGATGCCACTTTTCACTTTCATGCATTGGAGAAGGAAATGGCAACCCACTCCAGTGTTCTTGCCTGGAGAATCCCAGGGACGATGGAGCCTGGTAGGCTGCCGTCTAGGGGGTCGCATAGAGTCGGACATACTGAAGTGACTTAGCAGCAGAGAGATGCCATTAATTGGAAAATGCATCAATTTTCTATGTACTACTGAAAAAATGCCAGTTAATCTTGACAGTGATAATGATATTTTATCACATCAACTAAAAGTTACATCTCAATTTCAGAGATGTTAAAATGTGAAAAATTCACTTTTTATGTTTGACAAAATAATGTAGAACATCTGAACATGAAGAAAGTAAAATAAGTAGGATTTAAACTAATATTACCTGCTTTATCCATTTTAAAAAAGATTACTGAAATTACTAGTTAATTCCTTAAATGGGTTTGATACATCATATTTAAATAGTTCTGTGTTATTGCAGAATTAGAATACGCACAATCATTATATTCAGAGGAATACAGTTGCTATAGTTATGAGTTTAATTAAGAAAATACTGATTTAATATCTATTATTTAATATTACTTTGTTTTCTACAATGTAAAGGCAAAACTGGAAGAGGCACGATTTACTTTGATTCTTAGAATTTCTAACTGAGGCCAAGATGAGGAACTGTTTGAGTTTAAATGGGTCAATCAGTCAGTTCAGTCACTCAGTCCTGTCCGACTCTTTGCGACCCCATGAATCGCAGCACGCCAGGCCTCCTTGTCCATCACCAACTCCCAGAGTTCACTCAAACTCACATCCATTGAGTCAGTGATGCCATCCAGCCATCTCATCCTCTGTCCGCCCCTTTTCCTCCTGCCCCCAATCCCTCCCAGCATCAGAGTCTTTTCCAGTGAGTCAACTCTTTGCATGAGGTGGCCAAAGTACTGGAGTTTCAGCTTTAGCATCATTCCTTCCAAAGAAATCCCAGGGTTGATCTCCTTCAGAATGTACTGGTTGGATCTCCTTGCAGTCCAAGGGACTCTCAAGAGTCTTCCCCAACACCACACTTCAAAAGCGGCAATTCTTTGGTGCTCAGCCTTCTTGTGATGCCATCCAGCCATCTCATCCTCTGTCCGCCCCTTTTCCTCCTGCCCCCAATCCCTCCCAGCATCAGAGTCTTTTCCAGTGAGTCAACTCTTTGCATGAGGTGGCCAAAGTACTGGAGCTTCAGCTTTAGCATCATTCCTTCCAAAGAAATCCCAGGGTTGATCTCCTTCAGAATGTACTGGTTGGATCTCCTTGCAGTCCAAGGGACTCTCAAGAGTCTTCCCCAACACCACAGTTCAAAAGCGGCAATTCTTTGGTGCTCAGCCTTCTTTACAGTTCAGCTCTCACATCCATACATGACCACTGGAAAAACCATAGCCTTGACTAGACAGACATTTGTTGGCAAAGTAATTTCTCTGCTTTTCAATATGCTATCTAGGTTGGTCATAACTTTCCTTCCAAGGAGTAAGCGTATTTTAATTTCATGGCTGCAGTCACCACCTGCAGTGATTTTGGAGCCCAAAAAAATAAACTCTGACACTGCTTCCACTGTTTCTCCATCTATTTCCCATGAAGTGATGGGACCAGATGTCATGATCTTCTACACCATAACTCTGTCCTAATATCATTTGTAAAGTGCTTCTAAGAACTCTTCTGGGTATTTGAGTCTTCCGGTCCCAGCAGGCAGTTCAGCCTAGAGATGCTGACAAAGGACCAGAGGGAGCAATCGCAGCTGCTTTCCGAGGAGCCAGTGTTGCTGAGATTGCCAAAATGCTTTGGTGTTTTTAACTGACTTTTAAGAAAAACCCCAAATAGATTTGAGACTGTAAAAGCCGACACCTCAGCAAGGGGGATTTAGTGCCAATGCATCAACAAAAAAGACAGCCAGAGTTCGTGGAAGGAAATCTTCCTGTCTTTGTGTTTCCCACAGAGCTAATATTTTATTCAGATGACCAGTCAACACATAAGCAAGTGTTGACACTCTATAATCCCTGAGTTTGCCTTGAAGTTCAAAGTCTAATTAGTCATAGAGATGTCCGATCCTGTCACTAAGGCCTAATAGACAAATTCCATCTCCAAGTTTCCTAGCAAAGCCAGAGGAAGGCTTTAGGAAGGAAAGAGGTTGTGGCTACTCTTCTCCCACCTGCAAAAGAACAACAAAAGGAAGAGGAGGAAAAAAGAATAAAAGAATATTTAACTGAAAGTTTCTTTTTTGAGCAGTCGTTTCAACCAGAAAACAACTCTCTCCTCAGGACCTAGTTTACTGACTGACTTCCTGGTAGTGATGTGTGTTACAGCTCTGATGCTTCCCACACTGGGGGATATGGAATTGCTGGTGCCTCTCTACTTCCACTTAAGTGTGAATCAAAAATTAGTGGCTGCTTATATCTTAGGTCTTATCACAAGGGCTATATTAGAACATGAACATGGAGTTCAGTTGACTTCTGAAGTACATTTTTCTTGAAAATATGAATGTGGACTACCTTTTATCTCTATTTCATCCCATTAACATGCTACAAACTATTGAGTGATTTACAATCATTTCAAATGTATAATATATATTTTAAATTACTCTATAATTTTATCCCAAGGACTCCAGCACATTATGTTACAGATAGCAAGGAGGCTTCTGAGTAACACTTAGGAAATTATTTGAAGAAATTCTTTTTATTTCTAAGCCACCCATGCAAAAGACTTTAATTAAGACATTTCTTTTTTTCTCATCCTTTTGCTAATTCACTTTGATTGTTGCAGTCATGTGTCCTTCAAAGTTAAAGGCCTAAAAGAGCAAACTGACCAGCCTAAAAGTAAAAGTACATTTACTTCCTAGGTATGAACATCAATGTTCCTATGTAAACTATGCCTTGTCCTCTATCATTATAAACAGTTGCCATGGTGTTTCTAAAATACAAGTTTTACAGATAATATGTAGAGAGTAATAAAAAGCATAAAGTTAAAAAAAAAAAAGGACACTTCTATATTCAGCTCAATACAACCATCATTGCCAATCCTGATTCAAGAATATCCAATCATCACTTCTTGTATAACCTGAAGTATCCTCTGTTTATCCTCTCCTATTATTGCACCCTTACTTTATCAACCACCTGAGCAAAATTTCAAATTAGTTTTTTTTATTTCTTGTTTTTAAATATTATCCATCTATAATTAACTATTAAGTAAACATCAGAATAGACAGCAATAGAAATATCATAAACCTCAGAGTTAGAGTTGAATTTGGATTACATTTTCAGACTTGATTTCTTTAGGTGAAAAACATAAGAATTAAAAGAAGTAACATAAGTAGCTGGTATTTAATGAGTACCAATAAACATTAGCTTCCCACAGACGCATGCTTTGTAAACAGTCAAGTGTGTTGATTTCTTTAAGGATGCCCTACGTTGTGACATTTTGGAGCTCTAGCAGTGGGTAAGAGAAACACAACAGTGGTGGCTGAGGTTGAAAACAAAATAAATATCCTAAAATTCTGGAGGACACCTAAGGAAGTAATAAGTGTAGTCGCTCAGTTGTGTCCAACTTTTTGCAACCCTGTGAAGTAGCCCCATAAACTTCTCTGTCCCTGGAATTCTCCAGACAAGAATACTGGAGTGGATTGCTACTTCCTTCTCAAGGGACACTTAGGGGGACATCTTAGATATATTTAATAAGAAACACAATTTAATAATTTAATAATAAATATTTTACATTGCTCAAATGGGCACAAAGCTACTTATTAATATACACGTTTCAAAATACTCTTAATACTCACACTTTTTAACAATGTGTTCATATTTCCCTCTCACTTTTCTTCCCCACCACTTTTCTTACTTTTACTTCCTAACTCTGCTTCAAAGTCCCTATTACTGTATAGTTGTGGCTTTGTTAACTAGTGCTTAGAAGAAGCCTTTCTAATTACTTTGCCCCGTCACCTCAATCTATGGATGAAAATCAAATATGCAGAAAAGAGACTCCAATGGTTGTTTCATTCTCATCTCTGTAATGGGAAAAACCAGAATATGCTTCTCTTAAAACTGTCACTCACTTAAGTTTTCCTATTCCTATTTAAAACAGCTAACTTTGATTCAATGTTTTGCAAAATTTTAGACAAGTTTCAGTGCCTGTGAAAAATTAATTGAGATGAACAGAAATTCTTCTTCATTATTTCTGGCCCATGAATTAATTTTTCTAAGAGTTTCTGCTTTGATTTTTCTATAGTAATCAGGATCCTAGGTACAGTTAGTAGCTTTTTGATGACAATTCTCAAGCAGTAGTTTGATAAGGATCTCTCTCCCCCTCCACCATTCTGGAAATGTATCTGCAAATATTTAATCTCAATTTCACACTGAATTTTTATTGACTTCTTATGTTGATTTTGGACAACTTTAATTTGATAAATAGCCACACTTTATTTTTCCATATTTTAACTGCTATTTTATGCATCTTCCTATTTTGTACTAAGAGGTAGAAAAAAAAATCAGTATGATCAGTGAAAGTTCATAGTTATGAAAAACTGAAATGAAACAAGACCTGTACTATTTTATTTTTACTGTTTCAAGAGAGGCAGAACTTTAATAATTAGTTTTAGGAAACAATTTTAACAAGTCAACAAAAAATTGGAACACCTCAAATTCATTTTTCTGATGCATAATGACTAGTAACATCCATACAGCTGTTTTTGTGTGATTAATTTCTCAGCACAACCTATTTACTTTTAGAAAAAGTTTTCTTTATATTAGTTCTTTATAGGAGTCTCCCATAACAAGGTTTTATTATACATTCACCTTAGCTAGGGCTTCCCTGGTGGTTCAGAGGTTAAAGCATCTGCCTGCAAAGCAGAAGACCCAAGTTTGATCCCTGGGTTGGGAAGATCCCTTGGAGAAGGAAATGGCAGCCAACTCTAGTATTCTTGCCTGGAGAATCCCAGGGACGAGCCTGGTAGGCTATAGTCCACAGGGTCGCAAAGTCGGACACGACTCAGCGACTTCACTTTCACTTTTACCTTAGCTAATACTTCCTGCTCTACTTTCTTCATATTTATATTCTCAGAAGGAGTGCTACTATTTCCTAAAATACACACTAAACTGTTATCAGCTGGCAGTCAAGTTAGTTATAAAACTGAAGCTATTATATTTGAAGTAACTTGGCAATTAATACCAAATTACATTGACAGGTCTTATTAGGTAAACTATTCAACATAAATCCTCTGGCTCAATTAATTGTTGTACAACAGAACTTTTAACTTTAAGAATTCCTATACTAAGAAGCCAATGATATCTTGTTTCAAATGAATTTTTTTTTTCTTTTAAGCAAGTAATAGGACATTCCCTATGGTTAGATTTACAATGGCACAACTCCTAGGTCAGCCCTTAGCTTTCCAATCTTCTAATCTTAGCAGAGAGCCCTCATAATGAGCAGGGCAGACAGATTGGCGAGGACTCCAGCTCGACATCCCTGGTTCCTGAGCACGACCTAAAACTCCAGGAAAGGTAATGTTAAAGAAGTTCTTTCAAAGCAAAATAAAATACTTTAGAAGCACTGACTCTTGTCCATCACCTATTTTACAAATGAGGAAAGTGCAGACCCTTCTTGTCCACAGTGACTTCTGTTCTATTAATTCTCTTTAGCTGAAGAAAAACATTTTTTGAAACCAGATCTTTTCGTACACAATGTTTATTTTCTCAGAGGAAAAAAATGTTTCCCACCTTTCACACTTGGGAACTTACATACCTTGAAAAATTTTAAGGATGTTTGACTCAGTTTAAAATTTAAAATATTTTGCTGCTAAGTCACTTCAGTCGTGTCCGACTCTATGCGACCCCAGAGACGGCAGCCCACCATGCTCCCCCGTCCCTGGGATTCTCCAGGCAAGAATACTGGAGTGGGTTGCCATTTCCTTCTCCAATTCATGAAAGTGAAAAATGAAAGTGAAGTCGCTCAGCCCTGTCCAACTCTTAGAGACCCCATGGACTGCAGCCTACCAGGCTCCTCCATCCATGGGATTTTCTAGGCAAGAGTACTGGAGTGGGGTGCCATCGCCTCCTCCATAAAATATTTTACTAATTATGAAAATTACCATTTCTAGCCAATAGTAGAAAGAATTCCTAATGTATGTCAGGTATTTTGTTAGACACTGAGGATCTAGAAGTGAAAATATATGGCTCTCTGACATGAAAGAGCTGCAGTCTAGAAAGAAGGCAAAGTGACAAATAACTATAATTCACTATACTGAGGTCATAATAAAGGTGGATTTAATGTGACAAAAGCACAGAAAATGGGAGTAATATCTGCCTGACAATGTAGAGTAACTTTTACATCTAAACACTCTTTCTTCTAAACTTGCTTGCTTTTTAAATAAATACCGTATAAATCCTAGTATTCTAAAATTGATGTTTTCGGGACTATGATATATGGAATTTTATCAAAAACATACTGAATCCATAATGTATAACACATTGCTCTCCAGTATTCTCAAATCTAATAAATCCATCATTATATTAGAGAAGAAAGAGCAGCTTTAAAAAAAAACTTTAATAATAAAATTGTGATGCTGATCACTTTTCAAACATTTTGTTCTCAAGTGGTCACATATCAATAGTATTTATTGGGTCATAAATTTAAATCAGTTCGTAAATTATGTGACTCAACTTTGTGTAAACTTTCTAGACTTTTGAACTGTATCCATTCCAGAGGGGAAAAGCTTCACTCTAAACTATGTGCAAGGAGATCCAACCAGTCTATTCTAAAGGAGATCGGTCCTGGGTGTTCTTTGGAAGGAATGATGCTAAAGCTGAAACTCCAGTACTTTGGCCACCTCATGAGAAGAGTTGACTCATTGGAAAAGACTCTGATGCTGGAAGGGATTGAGGGCAGGAGGAGAAGGGGACGACAGAGGATGAGATGGCTGGATGGCATCACTGACTCGATGGATGTGAGTCTAAGTGAACTCCAGGACTTGGTGATGGACAGGGAGGCCTGGTGTGCTGCAATTCGTGGGGTCGCAAAGAGTCAGACAGACTGAGCAACTGAACTGAACTGAAACTATGTAGGGCATTGAACCTACAATGCAATTTGAAGAGACATTTATAACATTGTTTCTATTAAAAGTGTGATTATGCAACTCTCCCGGTAAGCTCCTTCAAAGAGGAGGGATAGGAAAAATAATTAAGGCTTTCTGCTGAGGTTCCCAAAGCTTTTCACAGTAATGTAAAGGCAAACTGGAAATAGAACAGGACTCAAAAATTCTGAAACAGTTTAAATACATGCATGGCTAAAGGTGGTTTTTTTTTGCTAACAAAAGGAAATTAAATCATCTTTGGAGAAAGAAATATCATATAGTCCTTCTAAAACTGTCTAACCTTTCTCTATAACTTTTCCTAAAGATCTGTGGTATTCACTAAATGACCAAAACAGCAAGACCAAAATTCATATGACAGAAAAAGATCCACAGGTACACCATTTATATATTATAGCAATCAAACAAGGACTTTAAAGTAACAATGATTAATGTGTCCAAGAAAACAAATGAGTAAAAAATTTTACTAGGAAAATGAAACCCATTAAAAATAGTCAAGTGGAAATTCTATAAAAATAAACTTACAATGTTAAATTGTGAATTTAATAGATATGCTTACTGGATGATAAGATACTGCAAAAAAGAAGATTATTGATTTGGAAACAGAGGAGCAAAAAAATAAAGTTAGAAAAAGAATTAAAAATATATAAAAAAGAAGGAAAGTCATATGGGAATACTAAAATTATCTAACATGCCTGAAATTGGAGTACAAGAATCAATGGAATGAAAGAATATTTGGACAGAGAATATTCCAAAATGGATAAAAACTAGCTGGCAGCATCAAGCATAAAACGTATCAAAAAGCTCTGAGATCAAAGAGGATAGGCATCTGAGCTGTACAGTCACTGAAAAAGGAAAGGAAAAAAAAAAAAAAACTTAAAAGAAGATAGAGGGGCAGAAAAGGAAACATTACTTTCAAAGGAGTGACAGACAATAAGACTGACAGCTTACTGAGCAGACATGATGCAAGTCAGAAGACAATGAAATGACAGTTTAAAGTCCTGAAAAAGATAAATGCCAACCTGGACACCTTCCATCAGTGAATGCATCCTGAGAAAGGTGGTGAGATGCAGAAACTTTCAGATAAACAACATATGAGAAAAGTCATTTCAAGGGCAACTGCACTAAAAGATATAACAAAATTGTTCTTTAGGAAGCAGAACCTCACAAAGCAGAAGCATAGTAAAGCAAAGGATGGGTAAGTTTTGTAAGTATTGACCTGAGGGTAAATCTAAGTGAATATTGATTGTTCTAAATAATAATATCTGGTGGAGTTTGAAGTGTGTGTGTATGTGTGTGTGTATACACATACATGTACTTGTATGCATATATGCATAGAAATACACATATATATGTATCTGTACTTGTTTTTATATATATCATTAAAATATATAACAATAGAAAAAAGTTTAGGAGGTAGGCAAATGAGCTTAAAATGTATAAAGTCCAGGGACTGATAAAAATATCAATTAAAAATAGACTGTTGAAACCTCTGGTGCAGCAATCCCCAACCTTTTTGCCACCAGGGACTAGCTTTCTGAAAGACAATTTCTCCATGAACTGGAGAGAAGGGAATGGTTTCAGGATGATTCAAGCATATTACATTCATCGTGCACTTTATTTCTCTTATTATGTTATCTACTTGAGATGATCAGGCATCAGATCCCAAAGGCTGGGGACTCCTGCACTATGGATATCACTTAAATAATAAATATATGTATATAATTAAAAAGCTAAGAGAATAAAGAAAATACTTTAAAATTATACAATTATTCTAAAAGAAAATAAGAGTGGAGGGGGAAAATAAACAAAAACAAAAAAACTGAATATATAAAGATAATAAATTTAAATTCTACATGTATCATTACTTATATTTATTATATAAAATTTAAATGAATTAACTACTCCAAATTTTTAAAAAATTGTCAGACTGAATAGAAAAAAATCAAACTACACACTGCTTACAATGGATATGCCATAAATATTAAAAGACATAGAAAGTACGAAAAAAAAAGGATGAAAAAACATGACATGAAAATCTATACATAGAGAGAAATATCTTTTAATAATTTTATTAGGGTTCTCCAGAGAAACAACCAACAGGAGATAATATAGAGATATATAGATATAGGGCTTCGTCGTAGCTCAGTGGGTAAAGAATTTGCTTGCAATGCAGAAGACTTGGGTTCAATCGCTGGACAGGAAGATACCCCAGAGAAGGAAATGGCAACTTACTCCAGTATTCTTGCCTGGAGAATCCCATGAACAGAGGAGCCTGGCAGGCTATAGTTCATGGGGTCACAAGAGTCAGACACAACTTAGTAACTAAAACACCAGCACCACAGAATTAGAGAGACATGTCTCATGCAGTTATGGAGGATAATAAATCCCTAGACCCACAAGGCAACGAGGCAGAAGGAGTTCTCCATTACTCTGGGAAGAGTCAGGCTTCTGTTCCATTGAGACCTTTAGCTAGTCAGTTGGGGTTTACCCACACTAGGAGGGCAATCTGCTTTATTCAAGTCTACCAATTCAAATGTTAATCTCATCCAAAGACATTCTCACAGACACACCCAGATTATTGGACCAAATAACTGGGACCCATGGCCTAGTCAGGTTAATATGTAAAAATAATTATCACAACAACAAGAAAAAGATAAATTCAATTGAAATATATAACAATCTTAAATTTGTATGGACTTAATACTACAGCACCAAAAGAGATGGAGAAAACTCTTACAGAATTGAAAGGAAGAATAGACAAATTCCAAAAATACTGAAAAAATATTAACATAAATTCTTCTTGTAATTAATAGAAAAGAAAATAACCAACAGAAAAACATAATTGACAAAAAATTCATTAACAGATGTGGAACACTGTCCCTAACAATAAAACAGTACACTCTATTTTTACTGCTACTGCTAAGTTGCTTCAGTCGTGTCCAACTCTGTGCGACCCCAGAGACGGCAGCCCACCAGGCTCCCTTGTCCCTGGGATTCTCCAGGCAAGAACACTGGAGTGGGTTGCCATTTCCTTCTCCAATGCATGAAAGTGAAAAGTGAAAGTGAAATCGCTGTCGTGTCCGACCCTCAGCGACCCCATGGACTGCAGCCTACCAGGCTCCTCTGTCCATGGGATTTTCCAGGCAAGAGTACTGGAGTGGGGTGCCATTGCCTTCTCCGACACTCTATTTCTACCTACTAGAAATACTTTATATAAAAGGCCATCTATGGGTCACAAAACCTGTCTCTACAGATTTATAATGATGAAACTAACATACAAGTCAGTCCCCTACATATGAACAAATTCCGTCTGAGAGCACATTCATAGATCCAATGAGTCTGTAAGTGCACCAAAGTTAGCCTAGGTACCTGACTAACACAATCAACTATATAGTATGGTACTGTAATAGGTTTTATAGTATTTTTCACATAAAAAAATAAGAAACAAACACACAAAATAAAAAAACATTTTTAATCTTGCAGTCTAAAAGTGAAGTTGCTCAGTCATGTCCGACTCCTGCAACCCCATGGACTGTAGCCTACCAGGATCCTCCCTCCATGGGATTTTCCAGGCAAGAGTACTGGAGTGGGGTGCCATTTCCTTCTCCAGATCTTCCCAGCCCAGGTCTCCTGCATTGTAAGCAGATGCTTTACTATCTGAGCCACCAGAGAAGTCCAGGAGGAAGGAGAGAAGGTGGGAGATGGTAGAGCTGAAAGATCATCAGCAACAGGAGAAGGAGGGCAATCTGCAATTTCACTCATGCCTGACATTGATGGCACAGGTTCTGGTTCCTTCAATTCTGGATTCAATTCTATCTACCCTCTGGAAAAGCAATCCAGAAATGTCTGGATAGTAGCTCTTTAATTTTTTTTTTTCTCATCATAGATGATATGGTAGCACTGGATTGCCTTCTGAAGTGTTATTGCACCCTTTGTGTACCATTCTGTGTTCAGGTCCTGTTCCTCAAAAACTAATATTGCCTCAACAGATAAAAAATTTCACTTGCCATTTCCTGCATCGTGAATTCCTTTGGCTCAATTACTTCTTCTTCCTCTTGTCTTTCTTCATTCTTTCTCTTTCTCAACTCCATCAGGTCTTCTTCATTGGTAAGCTCTTCCTATTGCACAGCAAGGAGTTCAGTGAAGCCATCTTCTTGCACTTCTAGCTCCAGTTTTTCACTGAGGGTCACAAAGTTACTGAAGACTTTTTTAAAGGGTAATGGCTGTAACCTTATGCTAAGCAAAGTCAATGGTTTTTATGGCCTCGTAGATATTATAGTCCTTCCAAAATTGCAACAAGTTTCTTCCTGATTTGTCACTCACCTTTACTGGCTGATGAAAAGTGTGATGTAAATAATATTTCTTGAAAGTTGCTATAACTCCCTGGTCTGTAGGTTTGATGAGTGATGTAGTATTTGCTGGAAGATGAACTACTCTGATGATGGGATGAAAGTTGTCCATGAATGGGGGTTGGCCTGGAGCACTGACAAGCAGCAAAAGAATGTGGAATGGGATGTCCTCCCTCAAGCAACGTTTCTCACCTCTGAGATAAAGTGGTGGAAAAACAAGTCTTGGAAAATGACCTGTGTGACCCAGGATTTGGGGTTACTCTTCCACATAATAGGAAGCGAGCCCTTTTCTATGTTCTTGAGTTCTCTAAGTGATAAACTAAGAGAGGCTTCAGCTTCATATCACTGGAAGCACTGCCACCAAACAGCAGAGTTAGCTTATCCTTTGCTAGCATATAGTCTGTCATTAACTTTTCCTCCTCACTGATATAACTTTAGTCTGGCATCCTCTTCCAGTGGAGTCCTAGCTCATCCACATTAAAAAGCTGTTCAGGTAAATACATGCCTTCTTCAATACTTTCTCAAAGACTTTCAGGAAATCCTCAGGCATCTACCGTATCCACACTCACTGTCTCGCTGCTTCCTTTTATGTTGTGAAGTTTGACTCTAGCCTTGAACTAATGAAACCAGTCATGGCTGACATTAAAAGATACACCCTCTGATTCTTCACTGTGTTTCTTTTTCAAGTCTTCGTACAGGCTTTTATCTTTCTCTTAAATCAGCATTGTTGAGCAGGACTCAACACTGATGCTGATTCTGCATCCACACACTGATAAATTTCTCTGTCTTCTCCATCATTTTTCCAAGCTCCTTTGATATTATTGTTGACATCACTGGCACAGCACACTTTACACGTTCAATGATTTTGTCTTGTTCTTTAGAATCGTGCTGATGGTTGAACAATTCATTTTACGAGTGACATCTACCATCTATTCCCGTCACTCGACTCAGTCATTTTTACTCTTTGTTTTCATTGTCATCACTTGGTGCTTCTTCGCAGCACCAGCTTCATGACCACTGCTCTCACATTTGCTTCTGGACATTTTGGCCTTGAAATAAATATCCTGTACTACTGTGCTATACAGTATTGTAAAGTACACAAAAGCACGATTATAGAGGATGCATGGATATGACAATGTATGCCAGACACATGAACCAACTTACGTGATTGGACATGTCAGTGCACGTTCACATCTTTGAAAGTTTCCCAACTAAAGGTTCATTGGTAGGGGACTTACTGAAAAACATACAGAATATTTTCTTTGATTATAGTGGAGTTAGTCAGAAATGATCAAAAATATATATAACAAAAATTACCAAATTTCAGATTCTTAAATACCACATTTCTAAACACCTGCACAACCAAAGAATTAGACAGAATAGTAATTAGAAAGTATTTTAAACATGGATTACCAAAACATGTGGGAAACACAGAAGGCAGTTCTTAGGAGGAATTATGTAGGCTTACTTGTAAGTATCAGAAGAGAAGAAAGGCTGAATAGTAATACTTTACTAGTTTACATCCAGAACCAAGGAAAGGAATGACATACTAAAATTTGCCAATAAAAACTAGATAAAACTGAAAAAGAAATCAATTAAATAGAAAATAAACACATAACAGAGAAAGTCAAGAACATTAAAACTGTTCTTTAAAAAGGCTAACAAAATGATGAACCTCCAGAAACACTACTCAAGGGAAAAAAAAAAAGGAATACACAGAATAACAACATCGCAAAAGAAAAAGGGGAATATTATATACCCCCAAAACATTTTAAAAATAGTAAGAACAACTTTATGTCAATAAATTAAAAAATTTAGAGGAAGTGACTGTAAAAATTTGTTTCAAAACTCAACTTTTAAAATATCAATAGGCTTTCTACTTGTTAAAGTAGATGAATCCATAATTTTAAAATTTTTTTAAAAAGTTCTAGGTGGAAACATAACATGGAACAAGAATGTTCATGATCATTATGTCCATTCAATGTAGCACTGGATGGTCTATAAGGCAGTAGAATAAGGCAACAAATAGTAAATATACTTCCCAATTCAATATTTTATTCTGGATTTATGTATAAAATCATGCCATTTGCAAATAATAAATTTCTCTTTTTTATTTCTAATATTTGCAACTTATGGCATCTTCCACTAGCTTCCATTTTCTAATCTTAAACCTGGGTATTGGGTCTTCTACAGGACTACCCAGAAAACAGTGTCTCCTGAGGTTAGAGGTGGCACGTTGACCAGAAAGTCTAAAGGCAGAGAGATCAGATGGCTGTGCCAAATGAGTAAAATGAGCATAGCAGAAGATACTGTCGTGTTAGACATCACTTACATCTCTAGAGTTTGCTCCTGTTAAGAAGGCATGAGTTTTTTCTGTGGATCAGTAGAGGAACATATGAGAGAAAGTAGACAGAACCCACTGTAAATTTTCTCACATTGAAGACAAAAATAAGAACACTACATTATATTTACCATGGGATTAGTGGATGGATAAATAGAGGGCTGCAACGAGATCCAACCAGTCCATTCTGAAGGAGATCAGTCCTGGGTGTTCTTTGGAAGGAATGATGCCAAAGCTGAAACTCCAGTACTTTGGCCACTTCATGCGAAGAGTTGACTCATTGGAAAAGACTGATGCTGGGAGGGACTGGGGGCAGGAGAAGAAGGGGCCGACAGAGGATGAGACGGCTTGATGGCATCTCTGACTTGACGGATGTGAATCTGAGTGAACTCCAGGAGCTGGTGATGGACAGGGAGGGCTGGCATGCTGTGATTCATGGGGTCGCAAATAGTCAGACGTGACTGATTCACTGAACTGAACTGAAATAGAGGGCTAGATAGGCAGGCAAGTAGGTAGGTATATAGATGTAATTTCCTCTCAGGAGCTCCACAATGTTAGTTCTATTTATTATCATACCTCTTCCAGATGACAAAACTGAAGCAAGAGATATTAAGTAACTTGCCCAAAGTCACATGGCTAGTAAGTGATAGAACGAGGATATGAATTCAACCGCCAAGTTCAAGACCTTCTTTAGCACCATGCTTTGCAACATAAACAAAAAAAGTCTAGGTAAACTACATCTCCAGAAAACTAGGAGGTGGTTAGAGGAAAGGTTGAATCCAGAGAAAATTACACTCTATATCACAGAAACCTATGAAAGAGCACATAAAAGAATGAGCTTTAAAAGCTTATCAGCTCAGAAATAGAAAGTTAACCTGGCAGAATCAAGTAAGTACATTTATTTGACAGCCCCTCCCCCATTTTATCCCTCTGCCTTTCCCTAGTTTGACCCTAGAGGGGTTTGGAACTTCTGGTTCCAGGAATAAAATATTACCTTCTTTCTCTTTCCTTTATTCACTTAAAATACTTAAAAAAAAAAAAATAGAATCACAGTTTTTAAAAAAAACAGCTTAACTCATATTTTTCAGATTATTCTCTTATTCTAACTTCACTGTAAGAAGGATTCATACCATTTCTTTTAGTTCATTATAATTTGCAAATTTCTAGTCTCTGCAGGTATGTGTCCTCTGTTACACAAAGGATCAAATGCTCATATTTGGAAACACATGATAAAAAAGAAGAGACCTTAATTGTTGCTTTCCTCCTAACAGTTTTTTTCTTGCCAAACCAATTAAGTAAACAAGCTGTAGTTTCTACTCTAAAAATAAAAACACACATTTACAGTTGCCCAAATATGTTTTCCTTTTCTTAAATAAAAGGAAATACTCAGAGGATTTAATTATAACAAGACTTGACATTTGTGGCATAAATATGATAGGTTAGTTAATGTTTGTGTACTTTTTTTAAACACAGAAACAAATTAAAGAATCCAGCAAGCTGGCTTGAATGCTGTATGGCAGCTGACAAGCTGGAAGCATGCCACATGGATACTATAATTGTTGCAATTAGCTAACACCTCTTGGACAAAAATTTTGTGTTTCCTTATGGGATTATTTTTTTAATGCAGAGGAGAAATATTGGGAAAATTAAGACAGTCTTATGGAAGTGATAACTGTTAAAAGAAAAGAAAGATTAAGACCAGTCTATATCGTGAAACTGCAAGAATCTTCAAAAGAGGGCCTAAAATATTGCTTTCAAAGGAATAATACTGAAGGGCCTCAGCAGCAGCTTTCACATTAGCCTAGAGTCATTTTAAACTTACAAAGTTCAACTGAGGCAGGTGCTGGGCAGACAAAGACTGGAAGGATCCTGTTGAGAAATGATCACAGCAGGATAGTTACTAAGAATAAGAGCAAGAATATTAACAAAAAAAAAGAAAAGAATTTTCCAAAGGCACAATTTTCCAAATTCTGATGGAACATCAGCCAAAGTATTATATTTTACCCTCTAAGTCTAAATTTGATCTATTTGATCTACCATTTTTCACAAAGAGAATATTTTTTAAAAGCATTTCCCACTTTTTATTGCTTCTGAAGTCAGTTCTACAAGGGGTTAACAAAAATCTAAATAGTGCTTCTAAAATGAACAGCTTCACAGACTCACTCAGCTGATGGATTCACAAAATGGTAACAGAGCAACAAAACTCATTCCTCCACCAATACTATATTCTTTTGCACTTTCTTTTGCCTGTATATACTATCATGAACAGTCACTTCAGCTTGGAATTAGAACACATTTAGTTTGAGCTGAATCTCAATTTAGATGTTCCTCCCTCTAGGAATCTTCTCATGATTCTTCCAAATATTAGACAGAATCTTCAACACTCCCCAAACTATAGGACTTGTGCTAGGACACATTGAAAGTGAAAGTGTTATTTACTCATTCGCGTCCAACTCTTTGTGACGCCATGAACTATAGTCCACCAAGCCCCTCTGTCCATGGAATTCTTCAGGCAAGAACACTGGAGTGGGTTGCCATTTCCTTCCCTAGGGGATCTTCCCAACCCAGTGATTGAATCTGTGTCTCCCACATTGCAGGCATATTCTTTACCATCTGAGCCACCATGGAAGTCCATGCAGAACATATTTGAAGAATCTAAATGTTTAATGTTCTTAATATGTTTCCATAGCATCCTATATTTCTCCTCTCATAGTACATACTTAGCATGCACTGTATTGAATTCACTTATTTTTCTTCCTGTGCTAATCTTATAAAATCTATGAAAGCAGAAGACCTGAACTTACTGTTCACTGTTACTTCCCCAAAGCTAGTGCAAAGCCTGACATCACGATGACAACACTGAAAATATATGGATGGAAACAATAGCTAAGCTAAAATAGAGCACACACAAAAAATCACATAGTGAAGCTTTGACTCAGGACATATATGTGGATTTTGACAGCACTATAAAAAACAAGAGCAAGCCAACAAAAGCAGCAGAAATCAGGGAGGAGTAGTGATTAACCAAAGGAAAAAAAAAAAAGGTAGGAAATAACAGCAAAACTTACAGACAAGGAACATTCACTAGAAAGTAATTCCATATGCAAGTTAAAAGCTGTACGAGTTACTTTGCCACAATTTGAGAAATACCCAATAATGCCATCTCTTCCATGAAGGAAGTCACAAACCAGAAATTTTAGAACTCAGAACAAAGATGGTGAGACAAAAGATGAAGTAATGTGTGAGCTGATAGTACTTGGGAAAGAAGTTAGAAGGAATAAAAACAATCACAGAAATGAAGGAACACAAAGAACAGAAAGTGATGGAAGTTCTGAAGGAAGACAAAGAACAGAAACTGATGAAAATATAGTAAGTGAAAGAGTGAATACAAATTTGTGTCAAACTTAAAAGAAATGGAGTTAAGGAAAATTGAGAAGAATCAGAGAGACTATATTTAAAAAGAAGACAGGCAAACCAAGCCGATATAGAATAACTGGAGTCTCCAAAGAGGAAAAAAGACAAAAATATATATTTAAATATTCCATTCCAGAAAACTTTCATTTTCTGAAACTAGCAGAGTGTATCATAGCAGTAGAACTGAGCCAGAATGACCAATAATAAGCTATATCCCAGTCAACTTATTAAACCTTGAAAATACAGAAACAAGCAGGAGAAAGTGGGGGAAGGGAGAGAACAAAGCAAGCTTCAAATTTCTCTGCAGCAACAGATAATAACAGAATAGAGTGAAAAAATATCCAAAATATCATCAAAGAAAGAAAAGCCTAGGGTTTATTATACAGACAAATGTACAATAATTATATAAATATTGTTTCCATGAACATTAAGTATCTACTTAGAAAACTGTTATAAAAATCATTTTTTCAAAAAAGTCAGATTGATGGACTGAGATCAACTAATTATATTGATAGAATTGAGACTAAAATAAAAATGGAGATTAAGTGGCTTAACCACATAATTTCTTTTTCATTGCTCTTTATTTCCTTCTGCATCTTTGTTTCCATCTGGAAAAGTTTCCCTGCTGCCTGAATAAAACCCTTTAGCATCCATTTGTGCCATGTTACTGACAGATACTCACAGCTTTTGTTCATCCAAAAATTTAATAATTTAACTTTCATTCTCAGTGAATTCTTTCACCCAATAGAGGATTTACAGTTGGCATTTTGAAGTTGCTATTCCATTACCTTTAAGACCACAGTTCTTTTTTCTACCAAGAAATCACCTGCCGGTGATCACTGTTGCTCTCAAGATAATCTTTTTTTTTTTTTTTTAATTCAGCTGCACTTGGCATTTTCTTACATCTTTTTAAGTATTATATTCCCTATCTACTCCTTCTCTCAACAATCCTACTTAAATTAGAATGACTCACTTGTGTATTTTACATTCTCTTGCTTATTTTCAGTTTTGACTTGTCCATGTTCTTTCTGGGCATGTTCTTCTGACCTATTAGTTCACAAATTCTGTCCTCATTTATATCTAATATATTGAGAAATCTTTACTGATTATTTCTAAATCTTGTTAGTTATTACATTTGTTGGCCTTAAAATAATTTCCTTCTATGGTGTCCAGTTCTCTACAAAATTAAGTTCATATTTTATCTCCTTTAATTTATTTGAGGTGGGGAACTCTCTGATGGCTCCTTTTCCATTGCTTATTTCTGCTGGGTTTTTTTCACCCTGTTTCTTCTCCTTGTGCACCATGATATGCTGAATATTTTTTATTACATTACCAGATATTGTATTTGAAAAATTTATTGTATAAAGAATTTTATTTGAGGCTCAAAATGATGTGAGGTTTCGCCAGAGGTAATTTATCTTTGGTTTCTGCTAGGGAGGAGAAGGGGATGACAGAGGATGAGATGGCTGGATGGCATCACTGACTCAATGGACATGAGTTGGAGCAAGCTCCAAGAGTTGCTGATGGACAGGGAAGCCTAGAGTGCTGCAGGCCATAGGGTCACAAAGAATTGGATACGACTGAGTGACGAACTGAACTGAGGGGCAGTATAAACATGGGATTGTCTTTATCCACTCCTGGAAACTGAAATGTTCCAGAGCTGACATCAATCTCCATGACAGTCTATTTCCAATTTTCCCTTCTAAGGCTGTGGCCTGTTGAGAATCCTTTGCAAGGACATTGGCACCCATCAGACCCCAATTTCCTTCACAGGCCTTAGACTCCAGCTCTGCTCCCATAGAAATACGGAATAAAATTTGAGTGGTTTTTTTCCTGACATACCTTAAAAATAATCATTATAAGCAAAAATTTAATTGTAACTTTCTTTTCTTACAATTTAAAGAAACTATAGAACCAATGAGGAAACTATGGAGAATTCACATATAAACCTAAAGTCGGAAAGGATATTCATACCATCACTCAAAATCCAGGGTTCTCAAAGAAAAGATTGATAACTTTCACTACCAAAAAAAAAAAAAAAACTGCATGTCAAGAAATGCCATAGATGAATTCAAAAGGCAACCTAGGAAAATATCTGTGATTCTAAAACAGATGAAGAACAACTCTTGCTAGAATGTATGTTACAAAAACTAAATTACAAAAATGAAAAATGGCAGAGATTATGAGAAGAAAAGAAAATGCAAGCAGCTGCTAAACACATAAACAGATTTCAAACACATCTATAATGAAAAAAATGAATTTATCTTGAAAAGCCACCTGATCTTGTCATATTTGCAAAAACTGAAAATTCAAAACAACAGACTATAAGGAAACAGACATCTTCATATATCACTGACTGGAATACATATTGGTGCAGTTCTTATGAACAAAAATTTGGTAATAACTATCAAAATTACAGAGATCTTTAATACCACAATCCAACATATGACATATTTTTCAGATATGCTTGCACAGGTAGAAAAATGATACAGATGTACATACATTCTGTCTTCTAAGCATACTGTCTTATAGCAAAAGCTTACGTTTGTAATATCAAAATATGCGTCAAGCCCGTACATCAAAACAAGACATATCAAATTGCTGGAAAGTCCTTCAGTCGTGTCCGATTCTTTGTGACCCCATAGACGGCAGCCCATCAGGCTCCTCCGTTCCTGGGATTCTCCAGGCAAGAACACTGGTATGACATATCAAATAAATTATGACATGAGGACCATAATGATAGCTTTTATTTTCATAGACATACCTCTATCCTAACACCTATAATGTATCTTATTATATATAAAATTTAAATGAGTACTAATATACCCTAAAATGAAAAACACAGTAGCACAAATTCATATAAACCCTATAAAGTAAGAAACAAAATAAACAAAGATTTGTCTAAGCATTCCAATTGACTTTGTAGATTTCTGTATGGACAGGAATAATGAGGGTTCTGTCAATAAAAGGAGAGATTGAGAAAGAGACTCTGTTGGGACCCATCATCCAACAATGTGTTTTAGAATATAGGAATGGTATATTTTATAAGCCTTTCAATAACAGAAAATAACTCTTGGTTGCCTTCAGAACTTTATGACAAATTGACTGGAAATAAAATTCTTAGGTAAATTTACCTTTTGTTTTAATATTGGGTATGTAATTACTTCACTAATTCTCCTCCATCATCTTATGAAGTCCATGATAATAGTGACTCCCATCACTTCATGGGAAATAGATGGGGAAACAGTGGAAACAGTGTCAGACTTTATTTTAGGGAGCTCCAAAATCACTGCAGATGGTGATTGCAACCATGAAATTAAAAGATGCTTACTCCTTGGAAGAAAAGTTATGACCAACCTAGATAGTATATTCAAAAGCAGAGACATTACTTTGCCAACAAAGGTCCGTCTAGTCAAGGCTTTGGTTTTTCCAGTGGTCATGCATGGATGTGAGAGCGGGACTGTGAAGAAAGCCGAATGTTGAAGAATTGATGCTTTTGAACTGTGGTGTTGGAGAAGACTCTTGAGAGTCCCTTGGACTGAAAGGAGGTCCAACCAGTTCATCTTAAAGGAGATCAGTCCTGGGTGTTCATTGGAAGGACTGATACTAAAGCTGAATGTCCAATACTTTGGCACCTCATGCGAAGAGTTGACTCATTGGAAAAGACTCTGATGCTGGGAGGGATTGGGGGCAGGAGGAGAAGGGGATGACCGAGGATGAGATGGCTGGATGGCATCACAGACTCGATGGGTGTGAGTCTGAGTGAACTCCGGGAGTTGGTGATGGACAGCCTGGCGTGCTGCGATTCATGGGGTCGCAAAGAGTCGGACACGACTGAGCGACTGCACGAAACTGAACTGAACTGATTGTTTTATCTGCTTCTTTTTCACCTAAGTTTTCATCTGATATAGAATTAAGTATAAAATAAATGCATTTTAAATTCATAAATGAGCAAATGAGTAATGCAAAGAAATACAGAAAGCCCCTATCTCTATTATTTCATTTTCTTCTAGCATTTACCATTTGAGCCAAGGTATCTAAGGAATGGCAAACTGTGCTCTGTAGTAAATAAGCTGTATGTTCTAAGTAAATGTTTACTGGATTTTTAAATTGTCCTTTGAATTTAGTAAAAATATGTCTCTGTGTGAGATTTTTATAGTCTGTACCATAGGACCATTTTAGTGGAAACTATTCGGATTCAACATTTAAATACCATACCTTCACTAAAATGCAGTTATGTCAATCAGTAA
Source organism: Aepyceros melampus (assembly GCA_006408695.1). Classification (NCBI taxonomy): domain Eukaryota; kingdom Metazoa; phylum Chordata; class Mammalia; order Artiodactyla; family Bovidae; genus Aepyceros; species Aepyceros melampus. The sequence goes on from SJXQ01001230.1 coordinate 209,846, forward strand.
TGCTAGATCTTGGGCAAAGATATGAAGACAGTCACAACTAACAGAGAGCACTTTTCTTGTACCAGATACTCTTTCAAGGCTCTCATTAAAAACAAAAACAACAACATTTATCCCAAATTAACTCTCTGAAGGTGGGTTAATTATACAGGCGAGGCATCTGAGATAACAAAGGTTAAGGATATTGTCCAAAGGAAAGGACCATTTGGGCGTGAAGAGATTCTTCTAGATGCCTAAGATAAACATCATCTGCATGTATGTAAAATATGTATGCATAGAACAGATGTGCAAAAGAAAGTCAGCAGAGGTTACTTTCAGGGGGCACTGGAGGAACGAGGATCTACAGTGAGAGGAGAACTGACGTTTTACCATAAACACATTTGTACAACCTGAAAGGTTTGCTATGTGAGGTGGATTCATGTCAATGTATGGAAAAACCAATACAGTATTGTAAAGTAAAAAAATAAAATTTAAATTAAAAAAAATAATAAAAATAAAATAAAAAGAGGGAAAATACTACATATGTTCAATTTGAGTTATTTACACTCCATTTGGCAAGAGATATCACATGAAGGGAGGAAAGACAAGGCCTAAATTGTCAATGTCTTGCTTATGGTCTGTCCTGTTTCACAGAGAGTATTTAGGATACTTTATAGATGTAAAAAACTATGCATTTTATATATGATACAAATAAATCTTTAGGGAAAAAATATAATACAAATATAGTTTGTTTATCCTTATTTGAATTGTTTTATGTTTAATTCATTTTAAAAGGTTATTGTGAAATATATGTAATATATCCATGCATCAGTAACTTTATTTATTAATAGAATGATTTCACTAGCTACATGTTTTGAGATGCAGAGGCATTTCTTTGAAAATGGCACTGGCTTTTTTAGTCCCACAATTCCAGTCTTGTAATCATTCAATATCAAATCAGTAACAAATCTCATAATTCTCAAAGCTATGCTGAGGTGGTATGATGAGATATCAGTCTAAAATATTGTTTCTGTTGTCAGGAAAAACACTTGTAAGGAGAACTAGTCTATTTGTCTGTTTCAAAATGAGCTTTAAAAAAAAAAAGCTGTAATCTGAAAGACGAGAAATAAATGACAGAAGACAAGACTGATAGTAGGATGAGCCACTACCCTTATTTTGCCTTCAGCTCAATCAGTCAACAAAAAAATAATAATTCACAGGGCGCAGGGTAGAATGGGATGTGGTTGGCAGAGCTTTCTTCACTTTTGAGATAAATACAGGTAAGCAAAGACCTTGAACCTTAAGAAAAGCACTTAATATCTATTGAAAAATGCATTTTAAATAAATACCTATTTTCTGTAAAAAGGATCATATCATTTGAAGAGAGAACGGCTAGCAATGACGGCTGACATTTAATAACACATTCCAATCAACCCTGCACTCTACATTCATGTCTCAGTTTCTATATGTTCAAAATGGTTAAACAAGTGCCATGAGGGTAAGTGACTTACTCAAAATAAAACACCCTAGAAACAGAAGAGGAGAAACTCAAATCCAAGACTATCAATTCTAAGTCCGGAGTTGAGCACACAGCATTTATTCACCAGATATTCATCTCACTCCTTTCTGCTAGGTACTCTGTTAAAACTTTAGGATTCAATTATCTGAAGGAGTTTACTTGTTAATGGGGAAGATTAATAATATCAAGTTAACTAACATTTTTAAAGTTACATTTTGTGATAAAATATACAATGGAAATGAAGAGTGAGCTGTGTTTAAGACTGAAATGAGGCTTCTTTCAGTGGGGGAACTCTGAAAGCCTTCTCAGAGGTTGTGGCACTGAGCTGGGCTCTAATGATCAGAAGAAGCTGCTTGTATAGAGCAGGAGAAAGGACATTAGAAAAAGAAGGAAAAACAAAGTTAAAGGTTCAAAGAATAAACTTCAACTGTTTATGGAACAAAAAGGAGGCCAGTTTTCTGGACTGCGGAACCAGAGGGAGAAGTCTACAGAAAAGGGAATGCAGCCAGATTATTAAGACTTTATTTACCAGGAAAGGAATTCCGAATTTTATTCTAAATACAACAGAAATTCATTTAAGGAGTTTAAAACAGAAAATAACTAATTTTAAAATACATTTTTAAATATAAAATTTCTTTGGCAAATCAACAGTAGTACTGTTGACTTAATTGTACAACCTATACTTGAACAACAATAGTTTTGAGAATGAAAGAAGGCCGTACTAATAATTACACCATAACAATGGATCTAAACTAGGACTGTTCCAGGTATATAAGTTGGCTTTTGCTACATGGCATTATGCCTATTGGATATAAGCAACATTTACTTAGCTCATGCATGATTCTATAGTCAGACTCATTCTGTGATCTAGGTCTGCTTAGCTTAATCCCTCTGGATTCAGGCAGAATGAAGGCTAGTTGGTGGCCCAGTGACCTAAGATGGCCTCTGGATCACCTAGAGTCACTTATCTGGCTGATTTTCATCCAGGTATGGATGCAAATGTGCCATTGATCTCTACTTATCCACCAGGTTGACTCATCCACATGGTAACAACAGGGTTCTACAAGCAACAAAGGCTGAAGCTACAAGGCCTCCTGAGGTCTAAGCTCATAACCCATTATGACTTGTACTTACTTCATCATTTGTACTACATTCAGTGTGTCAAAGAAGGCCACAAGACAAGCCCCAGGTTTAATGGGTGGGGAACCAGACTCCACCTTCTGGTGACAGTTATTCTGTTATTAAACAGTTATTAAAATATTGTGGCCATTTTGCACATTTGTCAACTCTCAAGTTGACAGTTTGGGACGTTGTATAAGATGGATGTTCTGTGTTAGAATAATCCTTTGAACCCTCCATAAACCATCCATATTCTCAGAATAAAGTAGACATCTTTAAAGTAGAGGCTTAAATCAGACATGATTTCCAAAAATACAGGTCAAACATAGAAGATATTTGCCCATTCATGCTCCTATGTCTCCTGGTCACTCAAACTGCCTCTGAGGCATAATACTCTTACAGCTCAAGGATTCCCACTCTTGAGCAGAGGTTTTAATGGTAGCTGAATCACTAGTGACTGCAACAGGATAATTAATTGCCTGTAGGGGCAGGAGGAGAAGGGGACGACAGAAGATGAGATGGCTGGATGGCATCACCAACTCGATGGACGTGAGTCTGAGTGAACTCCGGGAGTTGGTGATAGACAAGGAGGCCTGGTGTGCTGCGATTCATGGGGTCGCAAAGAGTCGGACACGACTGAGTGTTCATTGAAATGAACTGAACTGAAATGAACTTGCCATATTATTTAAGGAAATTCAAAGGACTCATGGTAAAACTTAAGAGCAGTAGGAAGGAAGTGCAGGTCTCACAACCTGATGTGTTATTAGCTTTACGCCTCTTCTGGTATACTCATGTCTTGTGCATATGGTGCAAGATCGCCACTAGCCCACAGTGTAATCAGGTCCCCACCTCCTCCTCAAGTCAACTCCCAGTGGACCAAGATTTTACAAAAGATTATATATATATATATATATATTTTTTTTTTTTTTTTTTTTCAGCCATGCTGTGTGGCATGGGATCAACCAGGGATCAAACCAGCATGCCTGCATTAGAAACACAGAGTCTTAACCACTGGACTATCAAGGAAGTCCCCAGAAGTCTTCATTTTGAAAAGTTTCCTAGAATATCTTGATGGGCCACCAGGTTTGAGAACCACTGATGTTATGGAAAACTTTATAGTTGAACCTAGATTCTCACTTACTCTTACTCATCTGTGTTTTCTTGGAACTAAAGAAATCACAATGTATAACCTATTTTCTAAGACAAGACAAAATATTATTTCAATTTCTGTGAAATACTTTCACTAGAAAAAGAAAATTTTCCATCACTAAGACATCCTTCTTAAGCACAATATATCTCAAATTTCAGACACCTGGTTCCTATAAATTAGAATAGTTTCTTAGGGATATAGCTGGCAGATGCCACTTTTATGGAGTGAATCTTCAAGACTGGTACAGTATTCTCCTGAAAAGAATGCTGAAATGTATAAAAATGAATGATAACAACCACAGAGCACATAGAAAAGAAAACTCTGCTCAATCACACCTAAACTAATGGAGAACAGAAAAAGCAAGATTTGCCATTTCTTCTTTTTGTGTACGCCAAACATTGTTAAAGTCATAATAGCAGTAATGCTATAAATACTGAGTCCTACACTATAGCCTCCACAATGTCCCTATCTAAGCACTGTGCTTGCATTAGTCTATTTAATCTTCACAAAATCTTGAGATAGGAATATTATCCCTCCTTCAGAGATAACGAATCCAGAATATAAGACTGTTAAGTAACTTATCCAAGTCACACAGCTGCTGATAGAGCTGGGATGAGACCAAGATCATCCTATTTCAAAACCCCAAAATTCACCCATTACTTTAACCTGTCACAGAGTGAGATGAAAGAGCACAGCAAAAGCAGAGAAGTCACAAGAAAGCTGAAAACAGGTCATGATTTCTCAGTATACACTCAGAAATAACTACAAATTTGGCTTCCAAACTTGAGCTTCTCCCAATCCACAATTCAGGTAACTATAAACTACTCCCAGAGGAAAACGAACAGTTCATTATGCTCTATTATTATACTCATCTTCTAGTGCTTTGCACTTAAGAGAATATTATTAAGCTAAAATGTGGGGGGTTTCCCTTTTTGAGGGGGAGTATTGTTTCTTTTACCATCCATAATTGTCAGTGAGATGAAAATTTATTTTGTGCTTAATCAATAAAAAATAATGGCATTCAAGGGCTGCCCACCAAGTGAACAAAAGTCACTGGTAAAAATTATTTGTTAAGTCCAATTGAATGAGTTCGATACAAATGGGCAAACAGAAAGTAATGCAAGTCATCGTCTAACACATACCACTATATGAATGTATCTTCCTATAAGAAAAAGGACATTTCACCAATTTGCCAAGTAGGGCATGAATTTTCACAACTACTCAAGTAAAAATTAGCCATATATGAATTATTCTTAGGAATAATTTTGTTTGAAAGTGATTTATGTCTCACCTAGCAATAAACAGTCAGTGCAGATCATTTGAATATAGCTTGCACTGTAAATTTTTGCTGAAAAGCTTTTCAAATCATTAATAAAGACTTTTAAATATATATTGCTTTACTTTTTTGCTTCTGTTATTATATCTTCTAAGTGGGAATTTGTCTTGTGAAAATTTACACAGAAAATACTTTAAGTTGTTTTATTAGATGTATTCTATAGAGACATTGTTTCCAGTAAATGGAATGTGTGTGCGTGCTAAGTCACTTCAGTCCTGTCTGACTCTGTGTCATCCTCTGGACTGCCTCTGTGCAATCCTATGGTCTGCAGCCTGCCATGGGGTTCTCCAGACAAGAATACTGGAGTGGGTTGCCATTCCCTCTTTCCAGGGATTTTCCCAACCCAACGATTGAAACCATGTCTCTTACATCTACTTGCATTGGCAGCTGGGTTCTTTATCCCTAGCACAACCTGGAAACCAAAATGGTGTATTTAATATTACTTTTATCTATCACATATCTTTATTTTCTCCTGGATATTTTATGTTTATTTTCTGTGCTATCATTATTAAGAATTATTAAGAACTGCCTAAATTCATTTTTAGGTACAATTTAACAAATCAAATTTAAATGTTTTGCAGATATCATAAAATTCTCCCATGACTCAGAGCTGCATGCTGGGTTCAATTATTTGACTGTATCTAGATATGAGTCAAAAGAATAAAACCACATATTTTCTGGGAGTAAGTAAGTAAGTAAAGTCACTCAGTCGTGTCCGACTCTTTGTGACCCCATGGACTGCAGCCCACCAGGCTCCTCAGTCCATGAGATTCTCCAAGCAAGAATACTGGAGTGGGTTGCCATTTCCTTCTCCAGGGGATCTTCCCGACCCAGGGATCGAACCCGGGTCTCCTGCATTGGAGGCAGACGCTTTAACCTCTGAGCCACCTCTTCGCAATTTTATAAGCCCTCCAATCTCCTCCTATTTTTAAGAGCAAAGAAGAGGCACGAAGGGAGGTATAAGGCATTTGACCCAAATATCAGATGTGTAGAGACCTGTATCTACGTTTTAGAAAGTAAGGAAGGGTGATGTTTTACCGTAAACACAGAAGTCCTGAAATACATCAATGCTGCAAAATCAGAGTGAGATGGCAGGGCCAAGGTGACAGGAAAACTAAACAGTCTTAACAAACTTGTAAGAGGACATTATCTTTCCTTTAAAATGCTCAGTTTAAATTAGTTCCTCATAATTGCTGTAGAAAAAGAAGGAAATAATCTTTACTCTTCAAACAACTTGATAAAATCTTTAATCTGTAGGTAAGCAGAGTGTTCAGGTATGTCAGGAACTCCACTTAAAAGAAGTAGACAAGAAGCATACCTACATAGCCCATCTAGATGGGAAAAAAACCCAAAAAAAACTAAAACTTTGCTTTGTGGAGCTGAATAATACGAGTTGTTATACCAATCAAATTACATAAGAAATGGCCAAATGTCTGTTTGTGCTGTGTGGAGACAGACACTAACAATCAAAGCTAGGGAGTTTTAATGAGGAGACTTAATTAAGACACACATCATCTTACGAAAACATGAGTCTTTAATTCTGAGAAAAATCACTGCCAAACTCAGTTCAGCTGTGCTAATTAGCAAAGACTGGGAATTCAGAAAATCAGGCTGTTAGAAAAAGATATGCTAAAGAGTGACTATAGAGTACTGGCCACACAATATATTGTTCTGATCCTACGACAGAAACTCGTAGATGTGGAAAGGGACAGGTCTTCAAATGATACTCAACCAGACCTTTCCACGAAGAGCAGAGTTCTATAAACATCCTGACACCTGGGAACCTCAAAACCAGAGACCAGGGTTTTGGCCTCATTACATTCTTTGGCTATCCTTGCAATTTTTGAATAGCTCAATTTAATTGAAAATAGTGTCTTCAATTGAGCTACATCTGTTTCTTTAGGGTTTTCATTTATGGCTTAATTCTTACTCTCTGAAATTATCCAGATGAAGTCTAACCCCATTTCTCATACATACATCTGTTTTCTGTTTTCTAACACAATAGGATTCCCTGCTGTTTCTATTGTCCCTCCCTCACGTAATCCCACTTTAGACTTTACTACCATTTGGGTCAGTCTCTTCTGAAAAAGATCAGTTGCTGTTTTTCTTAAAACTGTTACCTTGAAGTGTAATCTGTTCAGTGTGTCTCCAGTCCTCTGGATTCTAGAATTTTGTAATTGCTACCTAAGTTTGCATTAACATTTTGGTAATTACAACACACTGTTCACTGATTTTGAACTTGTAATCAGCCAAAACACCTGTCTTTTTCTTATGAAAAGCTATTGAGCCAGGTTCCTCTGTATTTGATACTCTACCAGCTGTTTATTAAGTTCAAATTTGTTTAATCTTTATCGAACAAGTGATCAATGTACACTTGTTAAAAATTAGAAAATCAGCAAGATGAGCAACAACATAAATTAAGTATAAAGCATCGCTTTACTCCACACATTTGAAGAAAATGCTGTCTACATTTTTTAAATACTTTCCCAAGTGCCTTTTCTATACATACACATGCTAACTGTTGGATATTTATGTGAATTTTTGTATACATACACAAAATGTAATTATTATATATACTGTATACTATATCATATATAGTATTATTATTGTTCAGTCGCTCAGTCGTGTTCGATTCTTTGTGACCCATGGACTGTAGCCTGCCAGGTTCCTCTGTCCATGGGATTTCCCAGGCAAGAACACTGGAGTGGGTTGCCATGTCCTTCTCCAATAAGATTATTATAGTATTACTATATATACTATATATAATAATATATACTCTTATTATCTACCCTTTTTCTCAATAGCACTTTGTAAATGTCTGTAAAATTTTAAAGATACATATTTTCCACATATGTTTTTCTTTAAAAATGCCCTCACAATATTTCAGTTTTGGAGGTAACATTGTTCCAGGTTCTACGGCTATGTATAATAATAAACCACTTCAAACTGTAGTGACTTAAAACAACAGTATTCATTTTGTTCACAAATCTGCAATTTGGAAGCATTCAACAATTTGTCTGCTCTAGTTAGAATCAGCTGTAATGACTCAGAGGCTGGAGGCTAGCATCATCTGAAATCTCATTCACTTAGATGATTAGTAGATACTGGCTGTGGGCAGCAATCTTACCTGGGGCTTTCTGCTGGAGCACCTACAGGTGACCTTGCCATGAGGTCTGGGCTTCATCCCAAGCTGAGTTTCAAGGGAGAAAAATCCCAAAGGAGAGAATCAGGTGGAAAGTCTTTTGCCTTTCAAAGTCATTCAGTTTCACTTTCATCATCTGTTTTCAGTGAAGAGCCATAAAGTATTGCCTAGGTTCAAGGGCAAGGAAAACTGTAACTAGGGAGTGACAAGCTTAAGGAAGAACATGTGGGACTGAAAATACTGTTGTGACTATCTTTGGAAATCAGTATTTCCACAGCCATAATTCATTTAACCTATTTAATACTATTTAAAATTTTCACCAATATAAAAACTGCTGCAAACAATTCTCAAACAGACATTTGTGAGTATTTACACAATTATATCCCTAAGATATTCTGAGACAAGTGCTTACAAAGTTAAGCACATTTTTTAAGGCTTTTGATAGATATTGGCAAAATGAGGATTCAGGAATATGAATGGCAATTTAGACCTTACTTATTAGTGTATTAAAGGAAAAGCCCATTTCTTAACTCTAGCTTAAACCCTGGGAATTATCAAATTTCATAATATTAGCCAGTTCTATATTATTGTTATTTAAATTTGAGTTTCTTTGATTACATTTGAACATTTTATATGTCTACTGGTTATTTATATTTCTTCTTAGAAATTGCTTTTTTCTTGCCCTTTGATCACTTTTCTTTTGATCTCTCTCTTTGAAGTTTTTGTTAGAGAATTTTATGTATTAACACTAAACCTTGTCAAATACATTGCAATGCTTTTCCTGATTTGTTATTTGCCTATTATATTCTATGTAAAGTTCTTATACTTTCCTGTTTGCAAAAGAATACCCAGCTATATGTATATATATAGCTGATTCACTTAATTGTACAGCAGAAACTAACACAACATAGTAAAGCAATTATGTCATTGATGCTTAGTTGCTAAGTCGTGTCCGACTCTTTAGCGACACCATGGACTGTAGCCCGCCAGGCTCCTCTGTCCATGGAATTCTCCAGGCAAGAATACTAGAGTGGGTTGCCATTCCCTTCTCTAGGGGATCTTCCCAACCCAGAGATCAAACTCGAGTCTTCTGTGGCAAGCAGATTCTTTACCACTTAGCCACCAGGGAAGCCTCTCTTAAAGACCTACACCTACATAAAAATTAACCTATATTTTATTCTAATATTTTAAGATTTAATTTTTATATAAAATCCTTAATAAATCTGAAATTTTGGTTTATGGGAAGAAGAAGACTATATTTTTTCTAAATAATTATCTCTTTTCTCAAATACTGTTTAAAAATTAATCATTTATCAATTATTTATGTATTATTTATCATACACCAAATATATATATTTTTAAATTTTCTTTATGATTCCATTTATCTGTCATTTCCAATTTATATCAAGCTATACTACCCATTAAACTGTGGAAAATTCTGAAATAGATGGGAATACCAGACCACCTGACCTGCCTCTTGAGAAATTTGTATGCAGCTCAGGAAGCAACAGTTAGAACTGGACATGGAACAACAACAGACCGGTTTCAAATAGGAAAAGGAGTACATCAAGGCTGTATATTGTCACCCTGCTTATTTAACTTCTATGCAGAGTACATCATGAGAAACACTGGACTGGAAGAAACACAAGCTGGAATCAAGATTGCCAGGAGAAATATCAATAACCTCAGATATGCAGATGGCACCACCCTTATGGTAGAAAGTGAAGAGGAACTAAAAAGCCTCTTGATGAAAGTGAAAGTGGAGAGTGAAAACGTTGGCTTAAAGCTCAGTATTCAGAAAATGAAGATCACGGCATCCAGTCTCATTACTTCATGGGGAATAGATAGAGAAACAGTGGAAACAGTGTCAGACTTTATTTTTTGGGGCTCCCGAATCACTGCAGATGGTGATTGCAGCCATGAAATTAAAAGACGCTTACTCCTTGGAAGAAAAGTTATGACCAACCTAGATAGCATATGCAAAAGCAGAGACATTACTTTGCTGACTAAGGTCCATCTATGGTTTTTCCTGTGGTCACGTATGGATGTGAGAGTTGAACTGTGAAGAAGGCTGAGCGCCGAAGAATTGATGCTTTTGAACTGTGGTGTTGGAGAAGACTTTTGAGAGTCCCTTGGACTGCAAGGAGATCCAACCAGTACATTCTGAAGGAGATCAGCCCTGGGATTTCTTTGGAAGGATTGATGCTGAAGCTGAAACTCCAATAGTTTGGCCACCTCATGCAAAGAGTTGACTCACTGGAAAAGACTCTGATGCTGGGAGGGATTGGGGGCAGGAGGAGAAGAGGACGACCGAGGATGAGATGGCTGGATGGCATCACCGACTCGATGGACGTGAGTCTGAGTGAACTCCAGGAGTTGGTGAGGACAGGGAGGCCTGGCGTGCTGCGATTCATGGGGTCGCAAAGAGTCAGACACGACTGCGCGACTGAACTGAACTGATACTACCCATTTATCAGTGAATTCTTGCTACACTATCCTATATACTGCTGCTTTTCTATTCTATATACTGCTGCTTTATGGGCAATGATATATAAAGTTTTTTGTTTCTTTTGCTCATTTGCGAATTTGATGGACTGTTTAGATTCTCTACTTAGAGAAATGTACATATATGCATACACAAAATTGTTTTCATTGCATTTCTTACAATTACCCATCTCTGACATCCATATAAGGTGTCTTCATCATTGTCAATATCACATGAATTTAACTCTAAGTATTTTTATTTTTTAGATTGTTATTTGATTGAGTTCTGTTTTGCATTTCATTTTGTTATATTTGTTTGTTGATAACATATAAGGAAGCTGTTGATTTTGTTAATTCTTTTCATCTGGAATTCTTTTTTGAATTCTTTCAAATCTATTTGTTTCATAAAATTTTTATGTGTTCTATATAGGCTTCCCTGGTGGCTCAGATGGTAAAGAATCTGCTGCAGTGCAGGAGACCCAAGTTCAATCCTGGTTGGGGAGGAACCCTGGAGAGGGGAATGGCTGCCCACTTCAGTATTCTTGCCTGGATAATCCCAAGGATGGAGGAGACTGGTGGGCTATAAAGTCCACGGGGTCACAAAGAGTCAGACATGACTGAGAGATTAACACTTTCACTAGACAATCAAACCATCTTCATTGACCATGATATGGCCTTCTCTTTCACAGCATTTAAATATGATATATCATGTCAGAATATTTACAGTATACATCTTGGTTATAATATCTAGAACAAGGCTTCATAATAATAGATATAATATACTTCTATTTTACTGCTATTATTTTTTCCATTTTTTTAATGCATGAGTTAATGAGAATGCAACTAAACTTACACCTGGTTACATGTGCAAGACAAAAATCCTTTACTATGTTCAATTTCCTTCTGTTTTCATACATTTTTTTCTATTCCCAGTTTATTAAACATAAGTGCCTTTTTAAAGTTTTACTGAGATATAATTCACTTACCATTAAATTCATCCTTTTAAAGTTTAAAATTTAGTGGATTTTAGTATGTACTCTGGAGAAGGCAATGGCACCACACTCCAGTACTCTTGCCTGAAAAATACCACGAATGGAGGAGCCTGGTGGGCTGCAGTCCATGAGGTAGCTAAGAGTCAGACATGACTGAGCGACTTCACTTTCACTTTTCACTTTCATGCATTGGAGAAGGAAATGGCAACCCACTTCAGCGTTCTTGCCTGGAGAATCCTAGGGACGGAGGAGCCTGGTGGGCTGCCATCTCTGGGATTGCACAGAGTCGGACACGATTGAAGCGACTTAGTAGCAGCAGCAGTATGTGCTCAGTTGCTCAGTTGTGTCTGACTCTTTGTGGCCCCATGGACTATAGTCTACCAGGCTCCTCTGCCCATGGAATTTTCCAGGCAAGAATACTGGAGAGGGTTGCCATTTCCTTCTCCAGGGGAATCCTTCTGACTCAGGGATCGAACCCACATCTTCTGCACTGCAGGCAGATTCTTTACCACTAGCACCACCCGGGAAGCCTGGATTTTAGTATAGTCACAAAATTATGCAACCATTACCATTATCCAATTTCAAAACATTGTGTCACTCCAAAAGGAAATCATTTGCTTCATTTGCTAATAGTCACTCCTCATTCCCTGCTTCCCCCAGGCCCTGGTAACCACTAATTTACTTTTAGTCTCTATGAATTTGCCGCTTCTGTACATTTCATATAAACACTTTCTTAGTGAATTCTGGTTATTATTTCAACTCTAAAGATTTTTCTGAATCCTGATTCTACTCCAGATCATATTAGCTATTAATTTTGTACTTTCAGATGAATGTTGATCAATTTTACATGTATGCCTTTGCATCTTAAGTCATTAATTTCACAGATATGTGTCAATTATTTATGCAACTTCTATGTAGGTGTTTCCTGTTACTTTGGTATTAATATAAACATTAAAATTTTACTCACCTTTAGAATCATCTTGTCTGCACATCTCAATTTTGCCTAAAAAATAAAAAACTGTTAAGTGATTAGGTTAAAACATAACACATTGTTTCTCCTGTACCAATCAAACTTTGCCAAATGCTGAACTTAGTTTTGAAAGCAAAGTTTATTCTAACTCACTACATACTACTCCTAATCAATGAACCTTGTTCTGTATGTGAATAAATTATCTCTTTCATAATGAAAGCCAGACTCTTTCTAGTATTAACTACAAACTTAATGACACATGATTATCAGAACAAAATTTTAAAAAACAAAGTGTCACAGCTTTTCCTTACTTTACATTCTATGACTTTTCCCTTTTCCATTATATCTGAAAAATTACAGGCAATGTGGCAATTACTAAATCTCCACTTTAGTATCTGCTTTGTAAACTGCATAGCGTAGATGGATAAATGGTAAAAGGGGAAACAGCATAATCCACATCAATCTTCCAAGATGCTAGTGATTCTTGACCCACCATTTATGAAATGTTCCACACTGAATGTTAACAGATAATTCAATATATCATTTCTCCCTGGAACATTTGATCACTATGCATTATAACAACAGATAAAGAGTCATAGACTCTGACATACACAGCAGTGGCATAGAGAAGGGCCAAAGAATGGTCCCATAGAGTACTTTGGATTTTCATGCCCCTCCTTACCAACCAGGTCTGATACCTGCTTCTGGGGCTAGGCTGGACCTGCCACCAGTGTGCTAAAGGTGGTGAGGCAGGTATGGATGCTGCTGTGTCCACACAAGCTCCATTCCTAGCCCAATTCCTCCCACCCCTTGGGCTGTCAACTGCAACCTCACTTTGGACAGAATTGACTTGCCACCAGAGTACAGCCTCAGTCTCAGAAGACATCCATCTTCTGGAATCAATCTCTTTTTAATTCCTTCTTGTAAAAGCACTTGACCTCACAGCCCACCAGAATTTTGGCTTTGTGCAGATGTATACTGTAGAACAAAAACAAAATGGAGTACGTATGTTGGAGACAAAATGGAGTTGGTTAATGTAGGCACATGAAAGAAAAATTAAACTTTATCTAACATTAGTTGCGGGAAATTGACAGCTCTTCTCAGAAATTAGCAGAGTACACCAGCTAATACACAAATGCCAAGTGTGTTCATACCATATTTGTACTTGGTCGATCCTGACTCAGCTACCTTCACCCAAAAAAGGAAGAAGCCACCAGGTCTCAGCTGAAAAAGACAAATAACTTCTACATTTACTCCATAAACATCCTTTAGTTCTTAGAAGTCACTTGTGTTCTTTTATTTTCCTCTGGCTTTTTTAAAAATTTCCTTTGGAATATCAATATCTTTGTTACTGGTTTCTAAGAACTCATTTATGACGAAGGACGTTAACCATTTGTCATGCAAAGCAAATGAAATATATTTTATTGGCATCAATTTACTATGGTGGTCTGTATTGTGGTTATGTATTAAAATATAATTATGTAGTGATTAAAAACAAAACAAAACAAAAAACTGAAGCCAGTAAGCAAGAGGAAGCCTTGCCGGGCGCCTTGAGTTTCCTGGTTTTGCAGGCCATAAGCTTTGAAAATAAACTCATCTTTCTCCTTTGTTTTACTCAGTGTGCAGAATTTGGTTTTGGACACTAAATACTTGTGCACACATAAGAACCAGAACTAAATGACACAGCCCATGCCCTAAAAAAGAAATGACAGAAAACCTTCTTCAAAAAACGGGGAATGGAAGGTTTGTCTACACCCTGCTGCACTGTGTTGTCGAAGGGGGGGGGTAGTTAGTGAGTGTCACACTGAAGTAGGAGGTATCGCGCCTGCGCGCAGCAGTAGCTCTGCCGGCGGTGGCAGGTCCTCTGGCAGATGTGTGGCAGAAGCAGTCTGTGCTGAGGCCACTGCTCCCCAGGGAAATCGCCACCATTAGCAGCATGTTAGTGTAAGACCTAACGGCCTTTTCTCAGGATCTGTCGCTCTAAAGACCACAGTGACTCGGATTCGATGCAATAGGCAAGAGGATTATTAGGCCAGCGCGCCGGGGTTCATTCTCCACCAGAGGAGATGAACCTCGAACACTAATCACGAGGAACTTTTATACCAAAAAATCACAGGCAGGTGTGGGTGGGGTCAGGATATTGGGAACAATGTGGTAGGGAGCCATAGGCAGGTGTAGGTGGGGTGAGGACGCTTGATTGGTGGGATAGGTCTGCAGGTAATTAAGTCGAAACAGTTGACTGACCACCCTGCGGCGCTTGGCCAGTTCTTAGAAGAACAATTACCCGAAAAAGTCTGACAGAAAATACATCTTTTTGAGAGGGGGTCTCCTTGCAAGGTCAGGAAACTAGGTTGTAAGTCATCAGTTAAGAATTAATAGAATGGGGCTTTGTTAGGGACCAGGAGACTCTGAGTCACCAGATAAGGGGAAAGTTATCTTCCGTGAGGCATGGCCTGCCTCCGGGGTTTTAACATAAAGGGGACTTAAAATTTTAACCTAGGTTCTTCATTACCCAACACCTGTGGGATCGAAGCTGCGATGGCTCGGACTAAAAGTACAAAACCACTGTTTAGAGGTGCTTAAGGCAAGGAGATCCAACCAGTCCATTCTAAAGGAGATCAGCCCTGGGTGTTCCTTGTAAGGAACGATGCTAAAGCTGAACTCCAGTACTTTGGCAACCTCATAGGAAGAGTTGACTCATTGGAAAAGACTCTGATGCTGGGAGGGATTGGGGGCAGGAGGAAAAGGGGATGACAGAGGATGAGATGGCTGGATGGCATCACCAACTTGATGGACGTGACTTTGAGTGAACTCCGGGAGTTGGTGATGGACAGGGAGACCTGGCCTGCTGCAATTCATGGGGTCGCAAAGAGTCGGACATGACTGAGCAACTGAACTGAACTGAACTGAAGGCTCTATCAGAGATGGGAATACCAGACCATCCGACCTGCCTCTTGAGAAACCTATATGCAGGTCAGGAAGCAAGAGTTAGAACTGGACATGGAACAACAGACTGGTTCCAAATAGGAAAAGGAGTACATCAAGGCTATATATTGTCACCCTGCTTGTTTAACTTACATGCAGAGTACATCATGAGGATCACTGGAATGGAAGAAATACAAGCTGGAATCAAGATTGCCAGGAGAAATATCAATAACCTAAGATATGCAGATGACACCACCCTTATGGCAGAAAGTGAAGAGGAACTAAAAAGCTCCTTGATGAAAGTGAAAGAGGAGAGTAGAAAAGTTGGCTTAAAGCTCAAGATTCAGAAAATGAAGATCATGGCATCTGGTCCCATCACTTCATGGGAAATAGATGGGGAAACAGTGAAAACAGTGTCAGACTTTATTTTTGGGGGGCTCCCAAATTACTGCAGATGGTGATTGCAGCCATGAAATTAAAAGATGCTTACTCCTTGGAAGGAAGATTATGACCAACCTAGATGGCGTATTTAAAAGCAGAGCCATTACTTTGCCAACAAAATCCGTCTAGTCAAGGCTATGGTTTTTCCAGTGGTCACGTATGGATGTGAGAGTTGGACTGTGAAGAAAGCTGAGCGCCGAAGAATTGATGCTTTTGAACTGTGGTGTTGGAGAAGACTCTTGAGAGTCCCATGGACTGCAAGGAGATCCAACCAGTCCATCCTAAAGGAGATCAGTCCTGGATGTTCTTTGGAAGGAATGATGCTAAAGCTGAAGCTCCAGTACTTTGGCCACCTGATGCGAAGAGTTGACTCATTGGAAAAGACCCTGATGCTGGGAGGGATTTACAAGCTGGAATCAAGATTGCCAGGAGAAATATCAATAACCTAAGATATGCAGATGACACCACCCTTATGGCAGAAAGTGAAGAGGAACTAAAAAGCTCCTTGATGAAAGTGAAAGAGGAGAGTAGAAAAGTTGGCTTAAAGCTCAAGATTCAGAAAATGAAGATCATGGCATCTGGTCCCATCACTTCATGGGAAATAGATGGGGAAACAGTGAAAACAGTGTCAGACTTTATTTTTGGGGGGCTCCCAAATTACTGCAGATGGTGATTGCAGCCATGAAATTAAAAGATGCTTACTCCTTGGAAGGAAGATTATGACCAACCTAGATGGCGTATTTAAAAGCAGAGCCATTACTTTGCCAACAAAATCCGTCTAGTCAAGGCTATGGTTTTTC
This sequence comes from Aepyceros melampus, assembly GCA_006408695.1. Taxonomy (NCBI): domain Eukaryota; kingdom Metazoa; phylum Chordata; class Mammalia; order Artiodactyla; family Bovidae; genus Aepyceros; species Aepyceros melampus. Next base: position 226,700 of record SJXQ01001230.1, read on the forward strand.
CAGTGGTCACGTATGGATGTGAGAGTTGGACTGTGAAGAAAGCTGAGCGCCGAAGAATTGATGCTTTTGAACTGTGGTGTTGGAGAAGACTCTTGAGAGTCCCATGGACTGCAAGGAGATCCAACCAGTCCATCCTAAAGGAGATCAGTCCTGGATGTTCTTTGGAAGGAATGATGCTAAAGCTGAAGCTCCAGTACTTTGGCCACCTGATGCGAAGAGTTGACTCATTGGAAAAGACCCTGATGCTGGGAGGGATTGGGGGCAGGAGGAGAAGGGGACGACAGAGAATGAGATGGCTGGATGGCATCATTGACTCGATGGACATGAGTTTGAGTGAACTCCGGGAGTTGGTGATGGACAGGGAGACCTGGCGTGCTGCAATTCATGGGGTCGCAAAGAGTCAGACACGACTGAGCAACTGAACTAAACTGAACTGAACTGAAGGCTCTCTCTGTTAAGCTTCACAGAAAACTTATTTCTCCAAAAGGTGGTGGTGCTGGTGAGCCAGAAGGTTTTGGTGTGGCCAAGAGAGGTGATGCTCCAATTGAGTTGGTGGGCTTTCTAACTGTGGGGAAGTCCATGCAGTTCAGTAGCTTGGCCGAAGTGTATTCCGAGGTGGCAGTCAGGATTCACTCCTCTGACCTCTGTGTCATCAGACACAAAGAAACCAAAATCCAGCTCCTGGATCCCTCAAATATCATTGAAAGTGTCAAGGATGAGAAAGGTAGAGAGGCCGTCAAGTCATTGCAGTGGCCCAAATGTGTCACTTGATCTTGATTGTTCCAGGTGCTCTGAAACCTTTGAGATATAAGAATATAACTGAAAACGAGCTGGACGCCTTTGGCATTCGCTTGAACAGCAAACCCTTTTATATTGGCTTTCAGAAGATGGATAAAGGAAGCATTACTCTGAAGGCCACTTGCTGCCAGAGTGAGCCGGATGCTGAAACTAAAGAGCATTCTAGCTGAGTACAAGTTCGTAATGCTGATGTGACCATAGCAATACCACAGGGAATTACTTCACTGATGAGGTGGAAAGAAGCAATTTATATCCTCTGTAACTGTGTGTTAGTTAAATAAGATTGATCAGATCTCCACTGAGATATTGTATATCATCTATAAGAAGTTTCTCTGTACCCACCTCTGCCCATCACTGGGATTTTGATAAATTGTTGGAAAAGATCTGGTAGTATTTGAAATTTGTGAGGACTTAGACCAAACCCAAAGGCCAGTCCCCAGATTAAATATACCCAGTTCAGTATTACCTTACCCAGGACCACAATGGAGGATTACTGCTGAAAATTAATGAAAATATTATCAAATAATTTAAATATGTTCCAGCCTGTGGTTTCTCTGTGAAAGACACACACAAAAATGGTTAATGGTTGAGGAATAAGAATGTCATTCAGACATGTAAACCTTCTCTTTCCCCATGTTCTGTGCCAACCACTATAGCTTTCCCCATGACCAAGAAGCCTACCCAAAACCCATTCTGGATTTGGATCAGGATTCATAGGAAGGAGATGGAGGCACACATACTGGAACTTCATTTATCTTCATGTCATCTTGTACTTGGAACTGCATGAAGGGCCAGGTTGAAAAAAAAAATTCATTAAGATTTATTTATTTACTATTTATCTATTTGATGATTTATAATTAAGATGGTCATAGGATCATAAACATTTTTGAAATCTTGTTCAGGGCATGAGTATGCAAATCTGCAAATATGTAAACAAGGACACCTTAACTAAGGTGAGGCTAATGAATGTTTAATGAATTCTTGAGCGACATAATCTTTCAGTGATGGTGCTATCTCTGATTTTCATGCTTGCATATAAGACACATCAGTAATTACTTATTTAAACTTTCATCTGTCATCATTTAATTAGTGGAAATAAAGACAAATATGAATATATTAAATTATTGGAAAAATGACAAAATATTATAAATACCAAAGAGAAAAAAATTGTGAGAGCTCATTTAAGTCCACTTCTGTGTTTTATAAATATCTGTATTCACAGAGATATATTAAGATAAATATCAACTTTATGAAAACCCAGATATTTCCTGTTGACTTATGAATATGATTGATAGGAACTGCTACAAAACAGAAGAAAAGGTAAATCCTTAAAATATTCAATTTTGGAATGTGTCCATGACCTTTTGTGCCTTGTGCCAATGTGATGAATTATTCATAGAACACTGATAACAGTGTGACACATAAGTCTTATATACAAGGAATCACTGAACTGGGAAATGGAAGATTGTAATTCTCATTTTGGCTCTGTCATTACCTTTTGACCTTAGCCAATTCACTCATTCATTCATTCATTCATTCAACAAAATCTTAGGAAATTTCTCCCATGTGTTATGCACTGTACCAAGGAATGGGATGTAGCAATTAACAAAATGTCCCCAAACTCATAAAACTTACAATACAATCATTTAACTTCTATTCATTTACTTTCTAGTCAAGACACATAATTTTTTTTTAGTCTCGAGTGTTTTCATTTTTAAATGAAAGAATTGGGTATTTATAATATCCTATCCTGAGTCCTCACCAATAAAACACATGTTTTTATATGTTCTTCATAATAATTATAGATAGTCCTGTTGCAAAGTTCTTATGTGACCACTAGCAACTGTTTCTTGAGCCAACTGGCATTCTGTTATATGTCAGATGCTATCAGAGTACTTACTAAACAATGCACATGTCCATTCCATCACCTTGAACTAACTCAGAGCATTCCAACCAGTGTGAATTGGCTGTGGGTGTGGGAGATGACCATAGTTCCCTCCAGCTTTACAGTAGTCTGACAAGGATACAATAGGTTAGAGTAACTGGCTTGTGATCTCCTAAAGGAAACACCCTCATATATCTCCTTTATTGTATTATATACGTATCTCATTTTCTAGGTATACCATGATGTGAAAGAAATTGGGAAGTATTACTCTACTCAACCAATTTACAAAATAAAAATGCAAATATTACAAAGTCTTAAAGAAAAAAGCAAATATAGAGCAGAAAAAAATTAGGAAGTAGTTACTGTCAAGTTCTAAATGTCTTTTCAGTTCAGTTCAATTCAGTTCAGTTCAGTCTCTCAGTCATGTCTGACTCTTTGCGACACCATGAATCGCAGCAAACCAGGCCTCCCTGTCCATCACCAACTCCCGGAGTTCACTCAGACTCACGTCCATTGAGTCCGTAATGCCATCCAGCCATCTCATCCTCGGTCGTCCCCTTCTCCTCCTGCCCCAAATCCCTCCCAGCATCAGGGTCTTTTCCAGTGAGTCAACTCTTTGCATGAGGTGGCCAAAGTACTGGAGCTTCAGCTTTAGCATCATTCCTTCCAAAGAAATCCCAGGGTTGATCTCCTTCAGAATGTACTGGTTGGATCTCCTTGCAGTCCAAGGGACTCTCAAGAGTCTTCTCCAATACCACAGTTCAAAAGCATCAATTCTTCGGCGCTCAGCCTTCTTCACAGTCCAACTCTCACATCCGTACATGACCACAGTCAACAAAAACAAGACCAGGAGCTGACTGTGGCTCAGATAATAAGCTCCTTATTGCCAAAACGTCTTTTAGAGCACCAAAACTAATTTAATATTAGGTATATAAAATTGGAACCAACAGATTAGACTGTTTCAGAGAATACAAAACTATACATGATTATGCCATCAAATCTAAAGTAAAGGAATAAGTAGCATCTTTTGTCAGAAGTTTCAAGCTATAAATTATTTCAATTTATGAAGCAATGCCCCCTTCCCCTTTTTAAAATATGTTTATAATCATTCTCTAAAAGAGTTATAAATAGCCTCTATGTTTGTAAAGTTGAAAAATATACATTACCAAATCTGAATTCTGATTATATCCCTTTCATCCTAAAGGATATATATATATTTTTTTTACTTTACAATGTTGTATTGGTTTTGCCATACATCAACATGAATTTGCCACAGGTATACACGTGTTCCCCATTCTGAACCCCCCTTCCACCTCCCTCCTTGTATCATCCCTCTGGGTCATCCCAGTGCACCAGCCCAAGCATCCTGTATCCTGCATCAAACCTGGACGGGAAATTCATTTCATATATGATATTATACATGTTTCAATGCCATTCTCCCAAATCATCTCACCCTCTCCCTCTCCCACAGAGTCCAAAAGACTGTTCTATACATCTGTGTCTCTTTTGCTGTCTTGCATACAGGGTTATCATTACCATATTTCTAAATTCCATATATATGCATTAGTATACTGTATAGGTGTTTTTCTTTCTGGCTTACTTCACTCTGTATAATAGGCTCCAGTTTCATCCACCTCATTAGAATTGATTCAAATGTATTCTTTTTAATGGCTGAGTAATACTCCATTGTGTATATGTACCACATCTTTCTTATCCATTCATCTGCTGATGGACATCTAGGTTGCTTCCATGCCCTGGCTATTATAAACGGTGCTGCAGATAATTATTTTTAAAGCTTTCTTATTCTGATGTAAATATAAATAAATAAATTGGGTCAGAGCCCTGATTTATATAAGAACTCCTGTTGGTCCTACCTACCATCCCTCAAGTTGCTCAAATCTATCCACCTGCAATAAGTCTCTCTTTCATGTCTATCATCCAGTCCACCTCCCCTTGTTTCCAGAATGCTTCTCTGTACTCTGCAAAGCGTTTTTATAGATCCACTTTGTCTATAGAAATGATTTTCATTGAAGGATAAATATGCAAGCTACTATAGCCTCAAAACTGTTCTAGGGAGAGATTTGTATGTTTTTCAAGTAGATTTTATTTAAGAATTAATGACACTGGTCAGCTTTCTAAAGTCAAAGTTCTTTGATATGGCCTCCAAAGTCCTTCTTGATATGCCCTCAGCATTTCTCTTTAATCGTTTCTCTTACTATCCATATTGGAAATGGATAGTAAACTGTCGGCATGCATGCACACTCTATCACTTCAGTCTTGTCTGAATCTTTGTAACTCTATGGCCTATAGCTCACTAGGCTCCTCTGTCCATGGAATTCTCCAGGAAGAATATTGGATTGAGTTGCCATGCCCTTCTCGGGGGATCTTCCAGACTCGGGGATTGAACCCACGTCTCCTGCATCTCCTGCATTGCAGGTGGATTCTTTACCAACTGAGCTACCTGGGAAGCCCAACATGGTCTACGTGTGTGCTAAGTACATACCAAGTCACTTCAGTCGTGTCCAACTCTTTGTGACCCTATGGACTGAAGCCCCCCAGGCTTCTCTATCCATGGGATTCTCACGCAAGAATACTGGAGTGGGTTGCCATTCCCTCCTCCAGGGGGCCTTCCTGACCCAGGGATCAAACCCAGGCCTCATGTCTCCTGCACTGGCAGGCAGATTCTTTACCACTAGTGCCACCTGGGAAGCCCCAACTCTGTCTTCAGTTCCCCCCAAATATTAGTGCATCAAATGCTGGTGTATTTAAACGTTCCTTTCCTTTGCTTATGATATCCTCCACCTGCACTTGTCACATCCTTCAAGTACACTTTGCTGATCTTCACAGATAAAGATAATCACTCCACTCCCTCCATGTTTTACATCTGCTGCCCTTACAACATAGAGATAAAAATGTGCTTCTGTCCACCTTATCTGCTAAATAGGATCTCTCTGGGTACAGACAGTGTGGATTGTGTCTTATTCAACCAGTTTAAGTCCAAGCATATTAAGTACACAGTAGTTATAAATTAAAGGAAAATCTTTCCTATGAAATTTTTCATAATATTCACTGAACCTTTAGAAGCCAAATTATAATTGAGGAGCCTTGAAAGGTAATATGATGTCAACCTTGAAAAAATGTTTTCAACTCCTTACAAAATTAAAAACAGTTTAGTTCTGTGTAGTAAACAAAAAGGTTTGATGTTACAATGCCTATATTCAAAAGTCCTTATTCATTTCAGTAATGACTATGAACCGGGCAGTGTGCTAGGTACTGAGATTGAAAGATGAACAAGAAAGGATCACTAGAACCTTCAGTTCAAAATTATATCTGATTATCTATACTAGTTTCTGGAAGGAAGTGAATGTGAACTTGTATTTTTCAATATTTAGTTAATATTTATCTTGCCTTTGTTTCACAAAATAGACTCACCTTGCAGCCACATGGCATATGCTTTAAGATTCTGAGAAAAATTATTTTAGACCTAAACTCTATACCTAGCTATAACAGGGAAGCCATCCCAAAAGGGAGTTCCTGACAATGTTAGTTTACATCATCTTTTTTAAAAGAAAGCAGTTTAAAGAGAGATTCTCATTCTCAATATGTTCCAGGAAAAACAAGTGTCAGTATTTCTTCTGAATGCACTAACATGGGTCATATGCCACTTTCTGAATCAATCACTCTGGCCAAGAGAATAAAATGGTTAATGGGCCAGACTTAGTTTATATCTGTGTGCCTGGGAAAAGAGTAGTAAGGGTAAGATGTCAATCACATCTGAACCAGATTGAGAGTGGGCTCTTCCATATATAATCAAGTCAGTGGTATAAAAAGAAAGAGAAAAAGATGCTGAAAATCAAACAACATAAGTCTGTTATAGAGTAAGAAGAGAGAAAACCTCCAAATCATATGAATCTATGCTCTGCCTTCAGCATTATTCCTCACTAAGAATGTAAAAACTGTTGTGGTTCCAGGTACAGTAGATAGGGAAAAGAATGTCTTGCTACAATTATAAAAACAGGTGTGACCTCACCAAATGTGACCTCACCACTTCAGGGAAATGCGTGGAAACTCCCAGGCATCCTTGAACCACATGTTGAGAGTTACTGCTATGGATAATGCTTCTTAAATTTTGATATCTTACATTAATCTCTTGGGAATTCTGTGTAGAGTGTGATTTGGTTGGTCTGGGATGGAACCTAAGATTCTTCATTTCTAACAAGCTTCCAGGCAACGTTAATGCTGCTGGTCCATGAATCACTTTTTGAGTAGCAAAATTTAAGCAATAAGGACATAATCAACTCTCTTGAATCCAGAGTCAGAGAATTCATGACTGCTTTACCCTGTTGTTGTTCTCTGTATATCTATTATTCTCTTTCTCTATACTACCATCACAATGTCAGTTTTGTTCTAAGACTGATTTCTTTTAATTATGGGATGTCTATAAGAAACATCTGAGCTTTATACTTCTCTCATTGATGTCCAGCTGGTAAAAGCACTTCCAACCCAAAGGCTTCAGTGTATGCTTCTGAACCTCTTTAACTAATTTCTGTAGCCAGAAAAATGCCATGTGTGATTGGCTCAGAGCTTGATTGGCTCAGAGCTGGGATCTGTGAGTCATTCACTGTATTGGGGGGTAGATGATTTATTCTAATTAATTGAAAACCTAATTGGTGAGGTATAACATTGACCAACAAATTTTACTTAAATTAGCATAAAAAATAAAAGGGTGAATTATATGATATAAACATTGCTTTTCTTCAGTCACTCAGTCATGTCCAACTCTCTGCAACTCCATGGACTGCAGCACGCCAGGCCTCCCTGACCATCACCAGCCCCTGAATCCTGTTCAAACTCATGTCCATTGAGTGATGATGCCATCCAACCATCTCATCCTCTATCATCTCCTTCTCTTCCCACCTTCAATCTTTCCCAACATCAGGGTCTTTTCAAATAAGTTCTTCACATCAGGTAGCCAGAGTATTGGAATTTCAGCTTCAGCATCAGTCCTTCCGATGAATAGTCAGGATTGGTTTCTTTTAGGATTGATTGGTTTGATCTCCTTACTGTCTGAGGGAATCTCAAGAGTCTTCTCCAATACTGCAATTCAAAAGCATCAATTCTTTGGTGCTCAGCTTTCTTTATACTTCAACCCTCACATCCATACATGACTACTGGAAAAACCATAGCTTTTACTAGTTGGACCTTTGTTAGCAAAGTAATGCCTCTGCTTTTTAATATGCTATCTAGGTTGTCATAACTTTTCTTCTGAGGAGGGAATAAGAAAAATAAATGTGGAAACTACAACACCAAAAAAGAAGGAATAGGAAGAATGAAAAAACTGACACTGTTAAATAAATAGATAATAATTAATTTCTATTAATAGTTAAAGTGCTGGAAATGGAGCAATGATTAAAACAATGGAGTTAGAACTTTTTCTAATGTTTAGAACAGAGGGGTCTCCCGCAGGCAAATTCTTTACCATCTGAGCCACAAGGGAAGCCCTAAAATACAATCATCAATCAAAAAATCAGCAAAAGAGGGGAAATAACAAAAAATAAAAAGAGATGAGTGAGATTTACTTATTATAATCACGGACTTTTACATTATATTAAAATATTTTACATGACAGAAACTTTGAAATATGAAGCAGTAGGAACAGAGGAAACATGAAAAGAATAAAATGAAAATGTATGGCCAGTGCCATTGTTATGAACATATATTTGTAGACACACATATAGTCATGAACATGAAGATGTGCAAATATATAGTTATAAAATATATGTGTAAAATGTTTCAGAATGAGACATAAACACAAAGTAATGAGTGGGTTGAACTGCAGGGATTCTGGATACCCAAGCTAAAGCAGAAGGTGAGAGTAGGAAACATAATTCCCATGGGACGACAAGAAAATTAAAATGTTCCACAATATCAGGTAGCCAGAGTTAACAAAAAGATGAGGGGAAAGCCTGCTGGAACTTGAGTCTGAACTTTAAAAAGATGTCACAGACTTTTTTACAAAGAGCCTCAGTGTACATATCTTAGGCTTTGTGGGTCTTCTGTTTTTGAACAAGTCTTTAAAAATATAAAAATATATTTTTAGCCCGAAGGCTATGCAAAACTGACAGTGACCTACCAGCAGTAGTTTCTGATCCTGTTTTATAAGAAGTTGTGAGCATAGATCAGATGAGAGGATGGAGATGCAGCCATCTGACTAGATACTAAGCCAAGTTGCCTTTGTCCTGGAGGATAAATCTGAAATAATCACAGTATCTCTATCACACCACTTCTAGTTTCCCATCTCTCCTCTCCTCCTTTTCCTCATCCTCTCACCCCTTCTCCCCTTCTTTCAAGATGTTCTCAATTTTCCTTTGGCTAAAAAAAATCCAATTAAAAGTATTTTCCTTCTAAAATTTAATATTAAACAAAAATTTAAAAATAAAAAAAAATTACTTGCTTTCTCAAAGTCCTTGGAGCTCAAATAATCACATACATATCAGTGGCCAAGAAGGTAAAAGCAAAGTACTTAATGGAATTTCCAGCAATTTTGAAGATATAATTATAGCTGACATTTTACACAGGCATTTGATTTTTTCACTTCCCTTTCATCCTCAATATCACAAATTCATGTAGGTACAAGAGTCCTCTGGAGTGTTTGAAGATGAAAATCACAAGGTAATAATGGGGAAACAGATTTGAAAGAAGCTTATACATCTATGATATCATGGATAGCTTGTATCTTTTGTGAGGAAAAAAAAAAGATATTTGATGAAACCATTGCAGCTGGTATGATCCATTGATGTTTCTCTACCACTGACTCCATTACAGAACCAAAAGCAGTAATAATGGATGCACCATTTCAGTGTCATAAAGAGGACTCAAACATTCTTATAAGACATTAGTAGGCTCTAGTCTGAAGCAAAGACCCTGGTAAAAGTAATAACAGTTTTCTAAATCCTCCAAAGGAAAAGTGCAATTAAAAGAGAGGAATAAGAAGAACGTGTAGGTAGAGAAAGGAAGGAAATGAGAGAAAAGGCTCAAAATACAATCAAATATATCAGTGTACAAAGTTTAAAATGCTCATGAAGAAAGCCAGCTGTCAGAATAAAAATCAGAACATGAATTTACTATATATTGTATTAAAAAAAACAGATAATAACTTTAAAAATAACAATGTTAGCTATTCACAAACATAAAGACCTAATATCCATGAAATGCAAATACAACTTTTTAAATGAGAAAAAATGAAAATGACACAAACAGGTTACAAAATGACACCTGTAGAATGATGACAAAATTGTGAAAAAACACAAGGTGGTATATTCATTGTGAATATGTACATGCAAAGTAATAGCCTGAATTATGTACAGGTTTGATGAATAAATTCAAGTGAGTTGCTGTTTCTGAGAGAAGGGGAGGAAGGAGAATGTTGTTGACAAGTTGACAAATGGTCTGCAGGAGGTTTCTGTAGCATGTTATGTATTATTTTATAAAAATTTTTTTAAATTAAGAATAGAAGAATGATGGGATTTCTCTTTTTTTTGACCCACCTCCTAGAATAATGAAAATAAAAACAAAAATAAACAAATGGGCCTAATGAACTTAAACGCTTTGGCATGGCAAAGGAAACCATAAATGATATGAGAAGATAACCTTCAGAATGGGAGAACGCATTTGCAAATGAAGCAACTGACAAGGTATTAATCTCCAAAATATAGTGCAAACAACTCATGCAGCTCTCTCTCTCTCTCTCTCTCTATATATATATATATATATATACATATTTATTTATTTATTTAGATAGATAGATAATTAAAAAAAATAGAAGGCCTAAATAGACATTTCTCCAAAGAAGACATACAGATGGCCAACAAACACATGGAAACATGCTCAACATCACTAATTATTAGAAAATGCAAATCAAAACCACAATGAGATATCACCTCTCACTGGTCAGAATGGCTGTCACCAAAAAATCCACAAACAATAAGTACTGGAGATGGTATGAAGAAAAGGGAACCCTTTTACATTGTTGGTGGGGGTGTAAATTGATACAACCACTAAGGAGAACCATATGGAGGTTCCTTAAAAAACTAAAAATAGAACTATACATATGACCCAGAAATCCCGCTCCTGATCATGTACTTAGACAAAACCAGGTTCAAAAAGATCCATGAACACTAATGTTCATTGCAGCACTATTTACAATAGCTAGAACATGGAAACAAATGTCCGTCAACAGAGGAATGGATAAAGATGTGATACATATATACAATGGGCTTTTCTTCTGGCTCTGTGGTAAAGAATCTGCCTGCCAATGCAGGAGACAAGGTTCAATGTCTGGGACAGGAAGATACCCTGGAGAAGGAAATGGCAACCCACTCCAGTATTCTTGCCTGAGAAATCCCATTGTCAAAGGAGCCTGGGCTACAGTCCATGGGGTCACAAAAGAGTCAGACATGACTTAGCACTCAAACAATAACAAAAACAATGTGTATATATTGGGATATTACCAGCCATAAAAAGGAACAAAAGTGTGCAATTTGCAGAGACTTGGAGAGACCTAGCAGAGAAGGCAGTGGCATCCCACTCCAGTACTCTTGCCTGGAAAATCCATGGATGGAGGAGCCTGGTAGGCTGCAGTCCATGGGGTCGCTAAGAGTCAGACACGACTGAGCGACTTCACTTTCACTTTTTACTTTCATGCATTGGAGAAGGAAATGGCAACCCACTCCAGTGTTCTTGCCTGGAGAATCCCAGGGACGGGGAACCCTGGTGGGCTGCCGTCTATAGGGTCGCACAGAGTTGGACATGACTGAAGTGACTTAGCAGCAGCAGGAGAGACCTAGAGACTGCCATACAAAGTGAAGTAAGTCAGAAAGAGAAAAACAAATATATAATATCACTTATATATAGAATCTAGAAAAACGATAGGGATGAAGTTATTTACAAAGCAGAAGTAGAGAATGGACATATGAGTATGGGGGCAAGGGGTGGAATGAACTGAGAGAATGGTATTGACATATATACACTGTTACTGTTACTGTTATTGTTAAGTCGCTTCAGTCGTGTCCAACTCTGTGCAACCCCATAGACGGCAGCCCACCAGGCTCCCCCGTCCCTGGGATTCTCCAGGCAAGAACACTGGAGTGGGTTGCCATTTCCTTCTCCAGTGCATGAAAGTGAAAAGTGAAAGTGAAGTCGCTCAGTCGTGTCTGACTCTTAGCGACCCCATGGACTGCAGCCTACTAGGCTCCTACATCCATGGGATTTTCCAGGCAAGAGTATTATGTATAATAATTGATGCTGAATCAAATCAAATTTTTAGAGCCAGCTGACAAAGGAAATGTAAGACAAAAAAGAACAAGTTAAATTAATTTCAAGGAAGCAAACAAAATTCCAAAATCCAGTTGCTAAAAGCAACTGATTTAGTTTCTACAACAAAGCAGAAGTATAAAGGGAGAAAAAGGAGGGGGGAGTTGGGAGAAGTAGAGCAGTGGGAAGAACTGTTCTAGATTTTTCAAGAGTCTTAAGAACATTAATTTGACATATTGATGTTAACTAAAACAATAGTAAAGACATTCTAATGAGTCATTGAGAGTTGAATATGGATAGTAGTAGCAATAACAATAGATAAGGCAGTGTCATAAAATCTTGATAACTGGGTGGTGGATACAGAGGATTCAGTTTGTTATTTTCAGTACATTCTTGTATTGAGTTTTAAATAAAATACAAATAAAAATTAATTTAAAAAAAGAATGGGAAAAAAATAAATAAATAAAATACATCTTAAATAGTACTTTCCTAAAATATCAATGCATGTTAGAAAATATAATAAAATGGTCTAAGTTTTTAGCAAAAACTATTAATAGTAAACATCTAGGAATAATTGCAAAGTATACATAATAAATTTTTAAAATTTTATTAAAATTTTTAAATGTCTAAAACAAAACTTGAATAAAGAGTTTCATGTTCCTAGCTACAAAAGTTGGAGAAGGCAGTGGCACCCCACTCCAGCACTCTTGCCTGTAAAATCCCATGGACTGAGGAGCCTGATAGGCTGCAGTCCATGGGGTTGCTAGAAGTCGGACACGACTGAGCGACTTCCCTTTCACTTTTCACTTTCATGCAATGGAGAAGGAAATGGCAACCCACTCCAGTGTTTTGCTGGAGAATCCCAGAGACAGAGGAGCCTAGTGGGCTGCGTCTGTGGGGTCACACAGAGTCGGACACGACTGAAGCGACTTAGCAGCAGCAGCAGCAGCTACAAAAGTAGGACATTATAAAGATGTTGATTCTTTTTATAATAATGCCATTCCTATAAATATCCCAAAGGACTTTGTATCAAATAACAAAAATGATAGCAAGTTTTTCTGAAAGGATAATATAATGGAAGGATGATATAATAATATAATAATGTATAATAATATATTATATATTGTATTATATAATATATATTAATATATAATATATCATATAATAATATAGTAGATGAATATAATAAAGTAATATAAATGGAAGAAAAAAGAAAGATAATTTTGAAAATCACATCAGATGTAACAATCTTAAACTTCCAGATATTAGAAAATTTAGTAAATAGACTGCAGAGGGCACACATATAGAGAAATATTAATAGAATCAAATAGAAAGTACAGAAACAGATTTCCTTAGCATTTTTTTAAAGTGGCATTTTTAACTCTCAATATAAGATTGGATGATTAAACAACTCTTTTTGTAACAGCTGATCAAATTCTTAGGAAATGATTAAGTTAAATCCCTTTCTTACTCTACTTAGAGAAGCAGATTCCAAACACTTTCCAGTAAATTAAAAAAATACCCTCAAAATCTAAACATTGCAAACAGAGGAAATTTAATACAGAGAATTAGATTTTCCTATGCTGAAAATGTATCAACAGCAGAAAGCTTTTATTACTCCTTTGTGATTGAAGGACAGAGGGTAGTAGCAATATTACCAGGGCCCAGGATCAAAGATAAAGGAGAAAAACACTGGGAAAATATTGTCGTGTTAACTAAAATAACAATTTTAAACTTTAATATGCAAAAATTATAAAAATAATTTAAGCCTTAAAAAATGGGGGTAAATGTGTGCAACATACATAATGTATTTAATATATAAGTAACTATAAAGATAATATGCAAAAGAAGAAATGTAAATAACATTTTTATTGTTCAACTTTATGTACTAGAAATAAAATAATGCAAGTTAAACCCAAGATAAGACTGTATTAGCTCAATAAATATATAACTTTTTAAAAATCAAAAAGCCAAAAAAAAAAAAAAAGAATGTAGACCATATGCTACTTTTGCAATAGTAGATGTAGTTTTAGTTTTAAAGTTATATATATATATTTACTCCCAGCCAAACACGGAATAGGGAAAACTGCAAGCCCACTTTGCAAGTATTAGAACATTTGTGGAAATAGCAACTAATGTATAAAAATAGTTGGAGTTGTTGTATAAACATATGAATGACTGGGAGGATATCTTTACTAAGAGAATGAAAATATCAAATAAAATTATAATCCTAAGAATTGGATAAAATTATTTTGAAGAATTTTAGCTTAGTTGGAATTCTTGCCACATAAAAGTGGTAAATCTATGCTTGTTGTAGAAGGCAAACATGTTATGTTGTTTTTTTAAACAAAACCCTACCAGTCAGAGTTCTTCATTGTAAACAAGAGTGTTGAGTTCTGGCCAACCAAAAGAGAGGAGGAATTTGTAAAAGGACTTAGAGATAGTCCACAGAATCTGTTGGCATGCAGATAAGCAAGCTTGGAAAATAAGTAAAATCATGAGAGATCAAGGAACACAGTAATTGATTTCTTACTGCCTTCCTGTGGCTCATTGCTATGAGTGAACATTCAGCTCTGTTCCATTGGCCTCACGAGTACCCAGTCATCAATGCAAGAATGAATACTCATGGTGTCACCTTCTTTGTCTCATAACCTCAAAATTAAATATCTTTAGCTATAGCCCTAATACAGGTTTCCCAGGTGGTGTTAGTGGTAAAGGACCTCCTGCCAATGCAGGAGACCTAAGAGAGGCAGTTTCAATCCTTGGGTCCGGAAGATCCCCTGATGGAGGGCATGACAATCCACTCCAGCATTCTTGCCTGGAGAATCCCATGTACAGAGAAGCCTGGAGGGCTACAGTCCATAGGGTCACAAAGAATCAAACACAACTGAAATGACTTAGCACTCATCACCTGTTTACTGGGTCATAAGGGCTAAGAAGAAGAGTTTCTTAGCCCTTACGCACACTTCTCTTGACCCTTATGTACGCTTCTCTTGGTCCTTTCCAATCACCAGTTAGATAATTTAGATGAGCACACACACACATATATGGTGTGCCAGAATCCTTATTAACCTATTTCCACTTTACTTTTACCTTGAGATGAGGTTGTACTGTGTTCAGTGTGCCCAACTCTTTGCAACTCCATGGACTGTAGCCCACCAGGACACCTCTGCCCATGGAATTTTCCAGGCAAGAATACTGGAGTGGGTTGCCATTTTCTTCTTCAGAGGATCTTCTCAACCCAGGGATCAAACCTGTGTCTCCAGCATCTTCTGCATTGGCATGCGGTTCTTTACCACTGCACCACCTGGGAAGCCTTTATTTTTATCTACTTGTACTTATGTATACATACACTTCTGTGTGCACTAGTTGACTTATCTGCTTGCCAAAATTCCATTATATTTGTTCTAATACCTTCTGTGTATGTTGTGCATCGATCTAAAATTACTTAAGTTAACCTACTACTATATAAACTAGTGAAACATGAATGTGAAGGGTAAGTTGATTCTTTAAAAACTAAGTTGAATATATTGACATATTCAGTAAAATTAAAGTCTTCAAAATTGTTATCATGTAGTCATGAGACAACAATAAAATGTAGGGGAAATCTATGTCTATAAAGATAAAGGCACTTAAATATTTTTGCAAGTGTTTTGAAGTTTTCAGCCAGTTTAAGAGGTTTAACTTAAATGAGTTTATTTTGAAAAGTACAATAGTAATCTAAGCAGGGGGAAAAAACCCTTTCTTTACACAAAGGAATCTTTTGTCCTATATAGAAACCATTGATAACTGTACTTTTTATACTTATTTATAGAGTTTTTTCCTTTTGGAATTACATAAAGCTGTACTCTGTCATCAAAATAACAAGTGATCTAGCAAGCATTGTTCCTCTCTTAAAGTAAGTGATACATGATGAAGCAACTTTCCCTGTGGAGAGGACATCCATCCTGATAACTGGTCCCCCAGAAACTCCACTGAGCTTGCAGAAGCATATTTTCATGGGATTTATTGCCTATTCTTTGTTATGTACTTATCCTACATGGGCATTGAAAGCACAAACGATATCTGGCTTTTCATGTCTTGTCAGTGAGCCATCAGTGGGACCATCTGGTAACCTATGGGATGATGACATTATGAAGATTCCTACAGACTTTGGCTCTATTTGGCATGAATCCCTGAGATAACACTGAATTTCTATTACTGCTCCTGCTTAGTGTAATCAAATTTCTCCTGCATTTTTCAAGTATTAATATGTTGAGAAAGACAAAATATTATTTCCAAGCTTTTCTAGTAAATTATTTCCAAGCTAATTTCTTGGAGGTGGTAATACTTTCTTCAATAAGGATTTGAATAAGCAGTTTGACAATTTGATAAGCAATTAACTACATTTATGATAATCCATTAACATGGACTTCCCTGATAGTTCAGTTAGTGAAGAATCCGCCTGCAATGCAAGAGACCCAGGTTGGATTCCTGGGTTGGGAAGAGCCACTGAAAAAGGGAGAGGCTACCCATTGCAGTATTCTTGGGCTCCCCTTGTGGCTTAGCTGGTAAAAGAATCCCCCTGTGATGGGGGAGACCTGGTTTCAGTCCCTGGGTTGGGAAGATCCCCTGGAAAAGGAAAAGACTACCCATGCCAGTGTTCTATCCTGGAGAATTCCATGGACTGTATAGTCAATGGGTTCACAAAGAGCCAGACACAACTGAGTGGCTTTCACATGATAATCCATTAACATTCTTCAAAATGTACCCTTCTCCTGCACTTGCCAAGCCAGATGGTGAAATAAGGATATGATAAGAATAGCCAAAATTGCAACTTTCAGATGATTGATACTTGTTGATATTTAGTTGCTCAGTCACATCTGACTCTTTCACGACCCAGATAATCAGACGGTGTGATCACTCATCTAGAGCAAGACATCCTCAAGTGCAAAGTCAAGTGGGCCCTAGGAAACATCACTATGAACAAAGCTATTGGAGGTTATGGAATTCCAGTTGAACTACTTCAAATCCCAAAAGATGATGCTGTGAAAGTGCTGCATTCAATATGTCAGCAAGTTTGGAAAACAGCAGTGGCCACAGAACTGGAAAAGATCAGTTTTCATTCCAATCCCAAAGAAAGGCAATGCCAGAAAATGCTCAAACTGCCACACAATAGCACTCATCTCACACGCTAGTAAAGTAATGCTCAAAATTCTCCAAGCCAGGCTTAAACAGTACATGAACCGTGAATGTCCAGATGTTCAAGTTGGATCCGTTGGCAAATTGCCATCTTGCCAAAAAAGTGAGAGAGTTCCAGAAAAACATCTACAAAGATCATATAAAATACTTTTCCTATAAATTCATATAGTCGGTCCTTTCACACAGAACGGTTTTGTTGATTTTTGCTGAAGTGTTCTGTCCATGGCTAACTTATGGTTGTAACTGAACAAATGTAGCTTCAATATTAATGTTGGCTGATTTTCATTTCTGTTAACAAGGAAGATGAAAAGGAGTCACTGAAGATCTATATATGAATATTACTTGATCAATGACATGAGGGACTTCTTTGTTGAATCATATAATAATTTTTTATTTGGAAGAATATTTACTTAATTTTTTATATTTTCAATGTAACAGCAACATACAAGACACTATTTAAATTTCATCTGTTTTCTTAACATTTTTCTGTTGTTTAAGTTTAGATAGCCAGTAAAACAGTGTATCAAGTTCTTCAGGCCTGCGCGTGATCAGTCTCTAAGTCATGTCTGACCCTTTGCGATCCCATGGACTGTAGCCTGCCAGGCTCCTTTGTCCATGAGAGTTCCCAGGCAAGAATACTGAAGTGGATTGCCATTTCCTTCTCCAGGGGAATCATCCCCACCCAGGGATTGAACACATGTCTCCTACATTACAGGCAGATTCTTTACCACTGAGCCACCTGGGAAGCCAAGTTCTGGCTTCAACATTACATCACTAAATACTGAGTTGACAAGTGGATAGTAGCATTCCATGATATTATTTTTTCCATGAATTAGACACAATAGGTGTAAATAAATTCAAGATAATAGTAAAATGTAGTCAATTTGGAAGTGATGAGTTTTGAATGTTTACTACGAGTAGTCTTGCTTGGATAATCCCATGAACAGAGGAGCCCAGCGGGCTACAGTCCATGGGCTTGCAAAGAGCTGGACATGACTGAGCAACTCAAACCATTGTTTCAAATCTAATGCATTTAATAATTATAAGTTTATATAATAATGTCTGTAAGCTTTACAATAACATCTAGATTTAACAACCAGCTCACAAAATTCCTGAAAGTTTAGCTTTTACATGCTTGTTCAAACCAGGTCTTTTACTCATAGGGGTCATTACTCAAACCAGGTCATTTACTCAAATGACATGGTGCTTCACAGGCTATTCTAAAAATGTTTGATGGCAGAGTGCAGAGACAAGCCATTATGTGTTTTAAACATTTAAAAGTGGAATAGCAGGAAAAATTAGACCCAGAGGAATATAGATAGTTTATTTAATAAAATCTTGTTGGTTGCTTAATACTTTATCAAAATAGGAGAATTTAGAACCACTGTTTGATGACATTAGGGAAGAGTTACACTGGAATGTGCCACAAAGATTGGAATTAAATGATTTTTAAACATCCCTTCCAGCTTAGTTATTCTGTAATTCTCCATGACTACACCAACTGTTGGGAATGAAAATATAGGGGCCACAGCTGATTTGGAATCTTGGATAACTGATGCTTCAAGCCCAGTAGGTTTCAACAGAAAGCATGCTGATCTCAACTATGACAAGTTGTTTTGCTAGTTCCAAAATCTTCTGATAAATCTGGTGCAATTAAAAAAAAATAGGTATGTGGAAAATAAGATGTTATCCATGGGTTTCTAGAACTGAACTAAACATGTGTGAATGGTTCATATAATGAAAGGTGAAAATGAAATTTGTTTTTATTGCTATAAAGCTAATAAAAAAGATACATTAGGGAAAATAAATGAAGCCATTATAACACTTGCTGGTAAAACACCATTCCTAGTAGGAAAATTTTAAATAAGGAGGAAAGATGAAATCACTCTACAATGAAAAGATAATCTGACCAAACATGAAATTTTGCTAAATCCTTAGGAAAACCAAAATTAAACTACAGAATTAAAAGATGTGATTTCTACACCTGTGACATTAGCACACTGATTGTTTCTCAGTGTCACTCTCAAAAGTGGTTTGATGGGAGCCAAAGTGTCTTTTGGCTTGTGAGCCTAAGTGATAAATTGCTCTGCCAGCACGATCTCTCTCTCCAAGCCCATAGAAGCCTTTCATTACACTCTCAGTGACAGTCCATTAACAAGTCTAGCTAATCAAACCCCAAACGACTCTTATTAAAGTTTAAGCTTTCCAACCTCAAAGCAATGAAATTCTGTAAAGCAATTATCCTTCAATTAAAATAATTTTTTTAAAGTTTAAGCTTTATTGAACTTGTCGAAAATAACTCAAAAGAAATGTTCTATGTAGTGAAATAACACTGTAAATGGTTAACCATAAATATAAGCATGGTTATATTTCTACCTAAGAGATAGAAATCCTTTTAAAATTAAAGAAGCATAATGGTTAATAGTGAAATATCAAGAGAATTGATTGAAAGTGCATTTATCTTTCAAATTATTATTTTAAAAAGAGATAAATTTTCTTGCAATTACTAGTAAACAATACTCTCAAGAATGTGTACCCCAATGTTGATCACAGCACTGTTTACAATAGCCAGGACATGGAAGCAACCTACATGTCCATTGGCAGATGAATGGGTAAGAAAGCTGTGGTACATATACTCAGTGGAATATTACTCAGCTATTAAAAAAAGAATGTGTTTGAATCAGTTCTAATGTGGTGGATGAAACTGGAGCCTATTATACAGAGTGAAGTAAGTCAGAAAGAAAAATACCAATACAGTATATTAATGCATATATGGAATTTAGAAAGATGGTAACAATGACCCTATATGCAAGACAGTAAAAAAGATACAGGTGTAAAGATCAGAATTTTGGACTCTGTGGGAGAAGGCGAGGGTGGGATGATTTGAGAGAATAGCACTGAAACATGTGTATTATCATATGTGAAATAGATCACCAGTCCAGGTTTGATGTATGAGGCAGGGTGCTCAGCGTTGATGCACTGGGATGACTCTGAGGGATGGGATGGGGAGGGAGGTGGGAGAGAGATTCAGGATGGGGAACACATGTACACAAGAATGTATGGCAAAAACCACTACAATATTGTAAAGTAATTAGCCTCCAATTAAAATAAATAAATTTTAAAAAATAAAAATAAAAAAATTCAACAACAACAAAAAAGAATGTAGAGTGAAATTAACTTACTTATTTTTCATAATTCAGCTCTATATTTAAGAACTCATTTATTTGCATGTTTCATATTCTTTATTGATTCATGTGTAGAAAGGGTAGAATAATTAAGTTATTCTTACTGAAATAGTATATTGGTTAAAAAATTAATAAATATTTATTACTATCCATTGACAAGCATTGATATCTAACAACATACTAATTCAGAGGAATAAAAGATCTACCTAGAAGCATAAAAACTAAAAATAGAATAAACTAAATTACATAAAATGATTTAATCTTTAAAAGCAATATTCCCCAAAATCCTTTTGAACCTGATCCTATATCATGAATTAAAAAAGAGTTACCAGCTATTGTGATATAATTCTTCAAAAAAATTTTGTTGTTACATTGTCTTGAATATGCGATGCATCATGTTATGTCATCCCCACGTAATGTAACATGTAGAATGAATAGTTTTCACTATAGGTACTTAACCATCCCTTAAATTCTCCTCTATTCTGCCTCTTTATTTGATAGTAGGATTAATTCTCATCAATTTTCTTTAGAAGTCGGTTATGGTCTTCAAGTGTCTGATTCAGAGACAGAATGATTCCATGCACAGGTTCTTAATGAGCACATGGGTATGAATTATCCATATGGCTTAGAGATAATAGCTAGAGAGAAAGGGAATGGTGGGGGGAATGCATCTACAATTTAGTTTGAAAGAAGGCCCTTGTCGTGAGTGTGTGAGTGAGTTGGCAGAGTCATTGTCTAGTGATCCTCTGTTAGAATATTAAAGATCTTGGAGGCATAAGGAAATGTTAACAGTATTAAGTTAATGCTTTCTATACCAACTTCCATGAAAGATAAGAATATATACTACTGACATGATCAGTTATATTTTTAAAAGTGAGAAATTATTAAAAATTTCAGTTACATTCTTCCAGATGAGTAAGTTGTACGTAATAGTAAACACCAAAGATTTTTTGTTCTAAATAAAATAATCCATGCCATGTGAGCACATAATAAATGATTAAGAATGGGGACTCTAATGAGAGAAAGAATAATGAAGTCACCTCAAATGTCTTCCATACGTGAAGTATCTTTTATGAGTAACTGTCATGCTCTGACCCAGCATTTTCCACTTTGAGAAACTTCGCCTAACAAAATAATTAGATTTATATGCTAAGATTTATATGTAACAATTTTCATAGAAGTTAATTAAACCAAATATATTGTTCAGTTCATTTCATTTCAGTTGCTCAGTCATGTCAGACTCTTCCGACCCCATGGACTACAGCACACCAGGTTTCCCCGTCCATCACCAGTTCTACGAGCTTACTCAAACTCATGTCCATTGAGTTGGTGATGCCAGCCAACCATCTAATCCTCTGTCAGCCCCTTCTCATCCTGCCTTCAGTCTTTCCCAGCATCAGGCTCTTTTCAAATGAGTCAGTTCTTTGTATCAGGTGGCCAAAGTATTGGAGTTTCAGCTTCAACATCAGTCCCTCCAATGAATATTCAGGACTGATCTCCTTTAGGATGGACTGGTTGGATCTCTTTGCAGTCCAAGGGACTCTCAAGAGTCTTCTCTAACATCACAGTTCAAAAGCATCAATTCTTCAGCACTCAGCTTTCTTTATAGTCCAATTCTCACATCCATACATGACTACTGGAAAAACCATAAGTTTTACTAGATGAACTTTGTAGGCAAGTAATTTCTCTGCTTTTTAATATGCTGTCTAGGTTGGTCATAACTTTGTTAGCAGCCTAAATATTTTACAAATGGGAAATGATTAAATCTATCATGATTTATTATAAAAGGAAACACCATGCAGTTGTTTTAAATGATGCTAAAGAATGATATTGGAAAAGAAAGTACATTTAATTTAAACTTCTGGGATTATTTAGCTATGTCTTAAATATATATATATATATATATATATATATATAAAACTCATCTCATTTATATTTTAAAATTTATATACAAATTATACACACACATGTAATGAAAATTATATACCTAAAATTAACAACTGTATCTGAGTGGTGATTATTTATGCTTTTTACACTTTTATTTTTTTTCTTGTCTGTATATTTCAAATTTTCCTGTGACTACTGTATTTTATAATGTTGCTAGCCTTTGAATGATCTCCTAAAGGATTTTTTAATAGATACTGATAGGACTAAATTAGCATTTAGTGAGTACATTGATTTGATTTGAAAATTAAGTTTCTAAAGTATCCAGGAGTCATAAATCAGAGTTTATAGCCAATACTAACATGAATACTAGAACAAAGGACTCTGGGAATCCAAAGTATCAACTTTAAGTATTTGTGCAAGCTGCAATCTAAGAATAACCTGGAGGCTTCAAGTACCTTAGGATAGTAGAACACTAAATCAAGTAGACACTTCTTTGACAAGTTCATTATGAGGTGGTCACAATGATTGCTAATGCCTGAAAATCCATAATTAGAAAATGTGGCTCTTCCTTCACATCCTGAACAAATGAGGGGAAAGCTAAGAGGTCAGCAAGTGGGTATGAGAATCTAAGCAGCAGATGGCTCTGGTGGTCTTCAGCAGGTGCTCATTTACATATTTTGGCCATAACCTTCCTCGTCTTTCCCCCAGCATGGCACGATGCTCTGGCTTGAATGCACATTTAGATGAAAAACTGTCTGACCTACTGAAAAATGTACTAAATATAGAGTCTTAGATTTGACTTGTGATTCCAGCTCTTATATTAAATATATTCATAATCTTAAACATGTCCCTTAACCTTTGGGAATGACTTTTATCACAACCAATTTTTCTGGTTTCTCTAATATTCATTTAGAGATTGAAGGGAACTAATGGAAAACTGTGTTTGTAAGGGAAGAATTTTCACCATAAGTCAGATATTTTAAAGCCCAGATTTTGGGAAGAAACAGAATGATGCAGTGGGCAAAGCCACAAAAATTGGAGATCAGGAAATTCTGGTCCTCTCCCTGTCAATAGTACAAGTATGACCTTCAATACATATCAATTCATCCATCCTCAATGTATCAATGAGCAAAATGTGGTTAGGAGAATTGGGAGAAGAGAAGATAGGAGTTAAGTTACACTGTCTTTAAGATCTTATTAAAATGTAAATGCTTTGATCATCTATGAAGTGAGTAATCCAGTAGCTTTTTTGAGAAAAGTAAATTTATTCGAGAATTTTAAATGAATACCATATGGTAATTGGATATATAACATTACCAAAATAAAAGATATGGATAAAAGAACATCCCTGCAACAAAATGATAAATGATGGGACATGAGCATGTATTAGTTGCTCAATCATGTCTGACTCTTTGAGACCCCATGGACTGTAGCCCATCAGACTCCTTTATTCATGGAATTCTCCAGGGAAGAATACCAGCCTGGATAGCCATTCTATTCTCCAGGTAATCTTCCCAAACCTGGGATCAAAACTGGATCTCCTACATTGCAGACCAATTCTTTACTCTCTGAGCCACAGGGGAAGCCTCTTATTTCATTTCCATTTCTTTAAAAGTTTCTTTGCATTGATTGGGCCCCCACCCACTGGTAGGCAGGTCACATAATGTAATACAACGAGAGTATTCAGTTCAGTTCAGTTCAATTTAGTCACTCAGTCTTGTCCCACTCTTTGCAACCCCACAGGGTGCAGCACAGCAGGACTCTTTGTCCATCACAAATGCCCAGAGCTTACTTCAACTCATGTCCATTGAGTTGGTGACGTCATCCAACCGTCTCATCCTCTGACAGCCCTTCCCCTCCTGCCTTCAATTTTTCCCTTAAAAATCAGAGTCTTTTTAAGTGAGTCAGCTCTTCGGATCAGCTGGCCAAAGTATTAGTTTCAGGTTCAACATCAGTCCTTCCAAAGAATATTCAGGACTGATTTCTTTAGAAGAAGGACTAGTTGGATCTCTTTGCTGTCAAGGGACTCTTGAAAGTCTTCTCCAACACCACAGTTCAAAACCATAAATTCTTTGATGCTCAGCTTTCTTTACAGTCCAACTCTCACATCCAATGTGAATACTGGAAAAATCTTAGCTTTGACTAGACTGACCTTTGTTGGCAAAGTAATATCTCTGCTTTTTAATATACTGTCTAGTTTGGTCATAACTTTTCTTCCAAGGAGCAAGCATTTTTAATTTCATGGCTGCAGTCACCACCTGCAGTGATTCTGGAGCCCCCCCAAAATAATGTCTCTCACTGTTTCCATTTTTTACCAATCTATCTTCCATGAAGTGATGGGGCCAGATGCCATGATCTTAGTTTCCTGAATGTTGAGCTTTAAGTCAACTTTTTCACTATCCTCTTTGACTTTCATCAAGAGGCTCTTTAGTTCCTCTTCACTTGCTGCCATAAGGGTGGTGTCATCTGCATATCTGAGGGTATTGATACTTCTGGCAATCTTGATTACAGCTTGTACTTAATCCAATCCAGTATTTCTCATGATGTTCTCTGCATAGAAGCTAAATAAGCAGGGTGACAATATACAGCCTTGACGTCCTATTTGGAATCAGTCTGTTGTTCCATGTCCAGTTCTAACTGTTGCTTCTTGACCTGCTTACAGATTTCTCAGGAGGCAGGTCAGGTAGTCTGGTATTCTGATCTCTTGAATTTTCCACAGTTTGTGGTGATTCACACAATCAAAGAATTTGGCATAGTCAATAAAGCAGAAGTAGATATTTTTCTGGAACTCTCTTGTTTTTGTGATGATCCAGCAGATGTTGGCAATTTGGTCTCTGGTTCCTCTGCCTTTTCTAACTCCAGATTGAACACCTGGAAGTTCGTGGTTCATGTACTGTTGAATCCTGGCTTGGACAGTTGTGAGAATAACTTTGCTAGCTTGTGAGATGAGTGCAATGGTACAGTAGTTTGATCATTCTTTGGCATTGTCTTTTCAGGATTGGAATGAAAACTGACCTTTTCCAGTCCTGTGGCCATGGCTGAATTTTCCAAATTTGCTAGCACACTGAATGCAGCACTTTCACAACATCATTTTTTAGGATTTCAGATGGCTCAACTGGAATTCCATCACACCACTAGCTTTTTCCTTAGTTATGTTTCCTAAGGCCCACTTGACAAGAAAATTAGAGATACCAAGGGAATATTTCAGGCAAAGATGGTCTCAGTAAAGGACAGAAATGGTATGAACGTAACAAAGTAGAAGATATTAAGAAGAGGCGGCAAGAATACACAGAAGAACTATACAAAAAAAGATCTTCATGACCCACGTAATCACAATGGTGTGAACACTCACTTAGTGCCAGGCATCCTGGAATGTGAAGTCAAATGGGCCTTAGGAAACATAACTAAGATCAAAGCTAGTGGTTTGTAAGCACTTATTTTTATTGAAGCCAATTAAATAGAGCTCTTTTAGAAATCAACGGTGGCTATGCTACCCAAAAACAAAAATGAATAATGGGACATCAGTTCAGTTCAGTTCAGCTGCTCTGTCGTGTCTGACTCTTTGCAATCCCATGAATTGCAGCACGCCAGGCCTCCTTGTCCATCACCAACTCCCAGAGTTCAACAAAACTCATGTCCATTGAGTCGATGATGCCATCCAGCCATCTCATCCTCTGTCGTCCCCTTCTCCTCCAGCTCCCAATCCCTCCCACCATCAGAGTCTTTTCCAATGAGTCAACTCTATGCATGAGGTGGCCAGAGTATTAGAGTTTCAGCTTTAGCATAAGTCCTTCCGATGAACACCCAAGACTGATCTCCTTCAGAATGGACTGGTTGGATCTCTTTGCAGTTCAAGGGACTCTCAAGAGTTTCCTCCAACACCACAGTTCAACAGCATCAATTCTTTGGCATTCAGCTTTCTTGACAGTCCAAATCTCACATCCATACATGACCACTGGAAGAACCATAGCCTTGACTAGATGGAGACCTTTGTTGGCAAAGTAATTTCTCTGCTTTTGAATATGGTATCTAGGTTGGTCATAACTTTCCTTCCAAGGAGTAAGCGTCTTTTAATTTTGTGGCTGCAATCATCTTCTGCAGTGATTTTGGAGCCCAAAGAAATAAAGTCTGACACTGTTTCCCCATCTATTTCCCATTAAACAAATTATTTACCAACACATTTTGATATGTGAATAGAAAATAATTGATGTATCCCTTTAGTGTATATTATTTTCTTTTCTAATATTAGTTATATATAAAATTTCTTTCTTATGCTAATATTTTCCTCAATTATTAATATCATTATATATGAATATATTAATATCATAATATTGTGTTAGTGTCTTACATAGTCTGTTATTTGTACCATAAACTTTTGTCATGATCCTTTCAGATTGTAGAACTCTTGCCTAATTCAGTTCAATCTTTAATAAAACTAATAGAACTTTTAAAATAGTATATTAAATAAATATTACAATGTTAAAGAAACTATTCTGACTAACTTAAAACTTGTTTTGTGGAAAGTGACTAGTTTTTTCTATTGACTGCTATTTATTTAATACCTTCCAAGTATAGTCATGTCATAAGCTGTGTATTATAAAATCAAATTAATTATAAAAAATTCTCCCCTACAAAGTAAAAACAAAATCATCTAGGCATTTGTTAATATAGTAAAATGTGTTAATAACACAATAATTAAACTAAATTTGAAAAAAATTAAATGCAAAGTTTTCTACAAAGTTCTTTCATTTATTAAACAAGGTTTAATCAAATTATCTGTGTGCTGCACCACAGTAGACATTAGGTAAATATTTGAGAAGAAAATCACTATAATCTCAGGTTCTTTGTATTGTTCTTTAGTCCTTGTGATATGCTGCTGATCTTTGTACTGGAATAGCATCTTCTTATCCCTTGAGAATTTTTAGTTACTTGGAACTTTAGAAAAATGTAGAGAAATTTCAGATGTAAAGACCAGCTTAAATGAATAGTACTAAGGCAATGGCAACCCACTCCAGTACCCTTGCCTGGAAAATCCCATGGGCGGAGGAGCCTGGTGGGCTGCAGTCCATGGGGTAGCTAAGAGTCAGACACGACTGAGTGACTTCACTTTGACTTTTCACTTTCATGCATTGGAGAAGGAAATGGCAACCCACTGCAGTGTTCTTCCCTGGAGAATCCCAGGGACAGGGGAGCCTGATGGGCTGCCTTCTCTGGGGTCGCACAGAGTCGGACACGACTGGAGCGACTTAGCAGCAGCAGCAGCAGAGATCACAAAGAATCCCTCACCCTAATTATTTTATTCTGGGATGGAGGAAGGTAAATAACTTTCAAATACAATATGGGTTAATCATTCTGTGTGTGAATTATGACATCTCCTAAAAAGATAATAACTTCCATGTTGAAAATTCATAGATTTTAGACAGATGACAATGAATCATATTCAACGGTGACAAATTAGTTGCTATAGATTTTGTATTTGTTGATAGAAATGTATTTCAATCCCAGAAAGAAAATGACGATGAAATTCTGAAATCTAAGCAAATTATCAGGTTTTCAGTGAGCATAATATAATACAATAAAAATAATTACAGGGAAGGAAATGCTCAAAAAATCTGTGAACTTCATTTCTTCTCCAGTAGTTGCTTCAAATCCAAAGACAATCAAGAGCTTCCTTGTTACTAAGACTTAAAATGTTTGGAAGAACTTAGATGTGTCTAAATTTTTCTGAAACACACTCTCCAGATAGAAATAGAAGTTTTCTACAATTAACATTAAGAAAGACAGGCCAAATCTATCAGAAGTGAAAGCATTTTTAAGTAATGATATAAAAGTCAATCATATTACTTTAGGTAAATAGACTCAACATATGTATGCATAAATGTATGGAAGAAATCATTTGATTAGTACAGAAATGTAAAATGTTTACCATTAGTTCTCTTAAAAGGCTAGGGTGGAAATAACACATAAATAATTACCCCAGAGTTTACAAACCACGTTCCAGTGCTCACCCACCATTAAGTTAAGAGGACTAAAAGGCCACATCTGACCACCTTTTACTATAGTTGGCATTTCATGTTTTCTCTTTTATTTATTTTCTACCTGATTTTTTCAAGAAATCCTAACAGGTAGCAGTTCTAAAACTTACTTCTTTCTCTATTGCAGAAAACTTGCAACAGAATTATTTATTTTTTTTTAATTAAATTTTATTTTTTAGTTTGTTTTGCTTTACAATAATGTATTCGTTTTGCTATACATTGACATGAATCAGCCACGAGTGTACATGAACTCCCAATCCCGACCCCCACCTCCCCCCTCCCGACCCACACCATCTCTCTGGATTATCCCCGTGCATCAGTCCCAAGCATCCTGCATCTTGCATCGAACCTAGACCGGC